>JAXIUT010000009.1:12568917-12602021 GCA_035586675.1 Eurytoma californica | reverse complement strand
CGGCTTATCGCGGCCTCTCGCGCCGAGACGGCGGCGCTCGGGTTTCGCGACGCGTGAAAGCTCCCAGAGGGAAGTCCTTCGGTCTCGCTTTCTGTCCTATTGTTGCTTCGCTTTCGCTAATTTTGATGTCGATAGACCGTCGGAATCAAATCGATAAAATAAATGTTTGTAAAAAAAATTGCAAACAAATTTTAATATTATTTCTTCATACGTTCTAAAATTTACGCTTGAAATTAGATTTCTTTTTAATTCAATTTGCACTGTAGATCAATAATTGCGAACGTCGACGGATCATTAAAGCTTATAAAAAAAAGCACCGATTAATTACCTTGATAAAAATGTCATTGTAATCGAATGAACACCTTGCTCCACGTAGGATTGACAGTCGATATGCACAATGGCGAACATTACGACACCCTCGATTAAATTAGACATATCATTGAATAGAAAAGCGATTTTTTTTCTCTGAAACCGGCGACGTTAGATAATCTGTCCGGCCCTTTATGAACAGCTAATTGCTACAAGTTCGCTCGGGCTAATTACCGGCCGATCGAATGCGACTTCGATCGAGCGTATTATTTTTCAGAATTAATTACGACGGGGTCCACGGGGACAAGGAAGTAATTCAGCGGCGACACGCGCCCGTGCGTTTCGCGCTCCGGGCTATAGGCGCTCCGAGCCACGCTCTGCCAATTCACCGTCGCCCGGCTGCGAGAGATCTCGACGAAATATTAATGAAGCGTCGATTTAATATCAATAAGAGCATGAGCACATGAGTAATGGTGACTGCCAGAAATGACCCGAGGAAATTCGGTATTAATACAATACCCGGTGAGATCTGTGCGTAATCGAAAAACAACGCTGATTGCTCAATTACATTGTTAATTGAACCAATCAGTACCGATTGTTTATTGCAGGAGTTACGGTAATCTAGGTATGATCGGTTTGTTTGCTTTTGTTTGGAAAAAAGTTGGTCAAGCTGTACTGTAGAATTGGGAGGGCACTCAAATGTCTAGGTCATGAATATCGATGAAGGTGCTTTCTGATAGATATTGATAATTCGTACAAGAAAAATATCTTATCTCAGGATCGTACGTTTTGATAAGGCCCTGGAAAGCCTGACTCAGGTATAGTACCAAAAGGAGAAATTCATCATCCAGTCTGATCTCGTTCTTGAGCTTTCGTTCTTGAGATTTCGATCATTTACTGAAAAAAAGAAGCCTAGAAAAAATTGGCTTCAAATGTTTAAGTAGGTCTGAAATTAAAATGTATTGTTTTTATGTTAATATTTTTTGCGTTGGCTATAAAATTCCAGGACGATCAATTACTGAGACTTTATTACTGCCGGGCGTATGGATATACTACACATTTTCGACGTCGCGATAGTTATCTGAGGATTCAAGAAGTTCAAAATAAGTAAAGTGATTTTGATCTATTAGTTAGCAACATACAATACTTCCGAGATCTTGATCGAGATTAGTGACCTAGAAATAAGAGTAAACTCCTTGGTACCATTGCTCTCGGTGTATAATTCAGTAACAATCGATATATCTACAAAATAATTATTTTACACAATAGTGCAAGATTTAACGCAGCCAAACGTTAAAAAAGGAACAGTTGTTATCAGTAAATTTCTATTTAACGTTTTTTTACGGCGCTGTCGTTTAGCACATAACGACCGTAAAAGTAATTACAACGTTAAGCTTAGATCGATTCGCATAAATCATATATAATTAAATTACTTGGCATTAAAAAGCGACTTTAAAAGATACAACGCAGCCCATTACCGACGCTGCCGCTAAGCCCGGCTCGTTAGCGAAGCGCACCCGATGCGAAATCATTTACTTATAACGCATTTACGTTTACGTGCCGGCGATCCACGCACAATATACGTCAATTACCGATTTTTATACGTACATTAAGTCATTTTAATGTTTTGTTAATTTGATTTACAAAAATCAATTTTTTTGCCTTTTTCTAAGAAACAATGGATGCACCCCTTTCAATTAGACTAGGGATGCTGATCAAATTCCCATTCATGTCCAAAAGTGCGTTTTAGTACAACTGCAAACTTGTATACTGTGCGAGATTCGTATAATAGCCATGATTTCTTTCGATCTTAATCGGGGGATGTTTGGTCGAGACGCGTACGGCCTCCTCTCTAAACGCAATTTCGCAAGCCTCTAAAAATCGGCGACGGACGCGCACAGCGCAGATAAGAAAGGGACGATCAATCAAGCGACTCGGTGTGTCCGGTGCACGTGCATCAGGAGCGGAGGCAGCTGAGCCTTGGTGACCGGTAGCCGGAACGGGAGGAGAGAGATATGCCCACCGCGCCTCTCGTTCGTCTTCGTACGAGTTTCGCGAGTGCATCTCCCCTTCTCGCTTTCATATTTTCACCCGGGTGCCTCTTTTTAGAAAGTCTTATTAGGCGCGAGCGGCGGCGGCTGCTGCTGCCGCTGCTGCGACCGCGCACACGTACGTACGCGCGCGCTCGCGATTATGTTCCATAAAACGCCGTGGGGAAAGCCCCAGCAATCGGTAGCTGAATTTCAGCGGAAAAGGCGATGTGCCGAGAGAGGCGTCCGGCAATATGAGGGGGAATATATGTTTAATTCCAGGAGAAAATATGTTTCGCGCGCAATCTCCCGGATCGCGCGCACGCCAGGGGCCGAAAAATCGGCCGATCGTGGCGCGTTTGATGTACGCCTCGCCCGGCCGCCCGTGTGTACCTGCCGCTCGTGCGTCTGAGTAAATAGCCCGTTTTCGCGCCCGTGAGTGCAAAAGCGAGGCCTAATTTAAACGCTCGTGTTGCGGATTAATAACCGCCCCGTTGATTCCGATGCGCGGAATAATATCAATTAATAATGTGTAATTGACCCGCGCTTTAAGCTTCTGAAAATCGTTTACGCGAAAGATGGGAAATTGAGCATTGTAGATTGACGCGAGATTGAATTACGCGGTCTCGCGCGGAGCAAGTAGCGGCTGTTGAGAATTCGCTTTTATTTTTCAGAAGATGATTAATAGATTTGCCAGCATATTATAACGCGTTTTTTTGTACATAAGTAATTAGTAGAAATTTGCATGTAATTTCAATTTACTTTCTCGAGGTTACAATTTACAACCCTGAGAGGGCTTACAGGATTTGCTTTCCGTTGATATTTATTAGCGGTTTTAAACTTTTTTTTATTCTTTCGTACCATGTTAGATTATTAAAATAAGTTACGACGCAGCAAACCAAAACGTTATGGCCGGGGTCTGTAGTAGGTGGCTCTCTCCTATGTAGAATAAATAACCCCTCTTATCGACCAGATAATTCAATTGAAGATAAAGTAACAGTGTGATGACATAGAAATGCAAAATAACTTCTGACACCTCTTTAAGATCTTAACCGTGTTCTGACAATCATTAAAACGTCCGCGACTCGTTTATCAAAGAACTTTCCATTCATCTCGCAACGGCGCTCGGCAAAATCTTCAAAATGCAAAAGCCAGGTCGAGCCAGCTTCCTCCCTTGCGCAACTTGGCGACTTATTGGATTTACCGGGGATCACGTAGGCCCCTTGACGCAACCGCCTGGACACGCGACACGGCAGATATAGCCTGCAGAACCCCCGTACCCCGTTCTTGCCCCATAACGCATTAACGCGCACCCTCGCATTAACCGAAACTCGATCTTCTTCCCGCTGTCATTTCCTTCATCGAAATTTTTTTGCTGGATCACCGTCACGAAACGTATGATCCGCGTAACGCAATAAAGCAATTTGGAGCTCGGCGCGTCCGGTCTGGGTCATCGTTGCGACTTTACGGTGATGCAACGCAAAGATCAACAAAGGTTCGTGTTGCTGCTGGGGGATCAATTTGATTTCGATTTTTGTGGGTCACTGATGCTGATGTGAAGATTATAAACGGTACGGGTGGACCACTTTCTGCTGATTGCGTGATTATCGCGTGTTAATAACAGAAATCGAGGTATTATGATGTTGGCTGTTGGATTTGATACTTGAATACATGTTCTTATTTAGTTTTATTTAAATCTAGATTATTTATTACGTACGTTAGACTTTGTACTGTTAGGTATACAAATTTGATAATAATATTTCAATGCCAACATTAAAAATGATTTTAATCGCGTTTTAATTTTAATTAACACTAATTGGACCGCGCGAATTCTTAAATTAAGTAGAAATTTTAGTTGAAACTGTATTAAAATGTCACTGCGGTATCTAAAGAACCGAGATACACCAATCGATAGCATTCAGTTGTACCTGTCAGAACCGAATCGAAAAATTTTCGATTTCTAGCACGAACGCACATTGCTCACGCACGGTCGGGCGGCTTTTATAATAAAACGAAAAGGCCAATAAGCGGTGGGCGTACCCCCGACACGTACGATACAAATAGACGCGTAGAGAGCGGTGCTCGGGCGAACGAAAGCGAAGAGACTCTCTCGTCGCTGACACTGGATACGACGACCTCGAAAGTATCGAAAGTGAAGCAGGCGAGGCTCGATTGCCGCGAGCCGTCCGTGGATTTTCGCCGCACGCCTCTCCAAAGAGCGCGTTCGGAAGCTGCTGCCGCAGTGGCCGCCTCCTCGATGACCCTGAAAGATACAGGCTCAGCGGACGAATCCTTTATTGTAACCCAAGTAATCGAGCGTCGTCGTCGATCGAGAAAAAAAAGCCCGAGACGCGCGCGAGAGTGGCGAAACGAAAGGTCGAAATCGAGATAAAAGCCGATTTTTCTTGTCGGGCGGGAGGTGCTCGCCGATGGCCTTTTAGAGGCCATCCTTCGCAATGAATCCGTGAACTCCGCGTGGGGCAATCCCACGTGCGGAGTCGAGGCGCCTTTTATCTCGGCGCAATAAATACTGCCGCGCGAAAACGTAGCCGGTCGATATTAGTCATAATCGCCGGGGAGCGACGCCCGCTCCCGTTTCACCTCCGTCCGTTGCAAAACGTCGGGGGCTGCGGATCAGTCGCGTCACGGGGGCTCGCGACCCACATCCTGGAGTCCGCCTCGCTCGACGCCGCAGAGGCTCTCAACGCGGGCCCCGCCTAGGCTCGCGTTGTGTCCTTATCGCTTCCCTCGCCTCGGCTGCGATCCTTTCCTCGACCGCACGGCCGGCGTTATCGCGGCTAATGCGCGATGGGGATTAAGAGCCGGGGGGATCGGCGCTCGCGCAGCGAGGGGAAAACACTCGGAGAATAGAAGCGGAGTTGTAGTTAATTGAAATTACGTTGCGACACGCGTGATCGCGCGGTCGATAGCCACGGGGTTAGGTGTGAATTCAGTCGCCGTTGGGAATTCCGAGGGGAGCACTCGCACTCGGAGAAACGTCGTGTAATTGTTCCTTCGTGTTCCTTGGCAGTCGGAGAATTTTCTGTTTTGCAAAAAAAAAGGGGATAGTGATTGTTCATTGCGCGCAAACTTGAGGTTTTTAACCAACGAGGTTAAACTTTATTCGATCGAAGTGTAATTTAATTTTAATTAACACCCTTTAATTTGTATGCAATTAAAATTTTAAATAAAATTTTTAAAAAATAAAGAGCTCGTTAAAGTTCGGTAATTTTTTTCAAAGTGAAGTAAAATAAAACCTACTCTTGCAATAAATGCATCAAAATGACTTTTATGGCGCAAGTTTAATACGTATCCTTCAAATCTTCCGAAAATAACTTTAATTTTCGTAAAAATTGCAAAGCTTAATTTTTCTTTTACTTAAGGCAGACTCATTTTTTACTTAATAAGGAGTGAACTGCGAGTCCCTGAGATTCACAAAAGTTGAAACGACCAGAATCTTTCGCCTCCCAAGTACATCTCGACCCATAGCAAACGATCCGAGCCGCGCATCTTGACGCTGTATCAAAGAAAATTAAACTAAAAAAAATATATACGTTCCATAAAAAACGACCTCCACTCCCAGGAAAGTTCCTAAAAAAAGACATTAAAAATGTTTGCCGAAAAGTGTGCTATCCCGCGCGTCTTCCACTTTCTACGCGTTACGAAATCATCGCATCCTCGCGGATTTTTTCGCGCCATGTACGGTAGCGTGTCGTCGTTGTCCGGAAAAACGTGAGCTTTTTTCCTTTGCAACCGCCAGTTAATTGAGGCGCACTTTCATAGTCGCGCGGCCGCGCGCGAAGATCGGCGAAGAAAGTGGCGGCAGTTGTATATAATAAACGAGAGGCGAGCTGCTCTCCCGCTTCCTGCATTTTTGACGACGGCGGACACTCGCCCGAGACGGTTTCTCTCTCTTTCTCTCTCTCCCCCCGACGGCGACGCCCATGCATCCTCGGCACCGCGCCGCTCGCCGCGGCTGTCGCGAGTCGCTCGTGCGTTACGTCGCCGCGACCGGCGTAGGCACAGCGATATCCTCCGCTCGCTCGTTGACTTTATCGCTCCGGCCTAAGCAGATACTGGTACAGAATAAAAATTCGAGCGAGTTGGCAAGCTTTCGCTTCGAGCTTTCGTTTTGAACGGGTCGCGATTTTTTTTTATATTTAAAAAAGGTTTTTAGTAAATTAGCCGCGCGCTGGAATGCCTCGAGTAAATGGGTTGTATCTTTATTGTTAATAAAGTTTTAAATTAGATACGGGCTCGAATTATTCTTCGGTATGTTAAGCAACCAGCACTTAATTTTATAGACTGGATTGCTTTAGCAAAATAGCGTGTAGCAACCGAAAAAAAAGACAATTTGAACCATTAACCCGCATCTCTAAAAATAGCGAATAGCCCAACGAGCTTCGTACGAAAACACGCCCACGCTAGGGTCTGAAACAATACTTTGGGATTTTAATTATCGCGCTATCGATACCTGATGAAACCCGAGGATTCGGAGCTGTGATAAGGGAGCGCGATCTCCCGCGCGGGGGCGAAAAAAGGCGAACGATCCTTCGGGACTTTCATTAAGCGGGATACAGTTATACGCGGTAGCAGGAGGCGGCCGATCTTAACGGCCGCGGCGCGGCGGCCGAGAGGCTGCTATATGCGCGGTATCCGCGTGCATCTACGCCTCGGATTACGCCTCGGCTCTCGAGGCGCGGCCGCTGCTTCCTTGCCTCCGCTGCCGTGCTCCATTTTCCCTTTTCCTTTCTCGCCGCGAGCTCCGCTGCACGCACTGTGCATTATGCGCGCGGAGCTGCCCCCACGCGTCCACCGAACACACGGCGACCAGCTATCGAACTCTTGGCCCCTGGAGGGCCCGCGCGTCCGTGAGGTGCGAGAAACGATCCAATTAGTGACGCGGGAATTAATAATTCGTGGGTGTTTTTTTTCGAATCCGGGGTTTTGATTAATGGAGTACTTGTATACCCGGTAGGCGTGGACTTAAATACGTATTTTTTTTTTCTTGCTCGAGAATATTAATTGATGTCTAAATTATTTCGTTACCAGGGCAATTGTTTTAAATTTCGTAATTTTTTTTATGAAATACAAATGCACGATTTATTAGAATTATTATTGAATTTTTCTATTTTCCAGACTATTACTCAATTAGATATTTGATTTTCTTTTTATAAAGACATATCATTTATTTTGTTAGTATTTTTAGATGTTGGTTCACTCATGGGTTGCGGTACACTTTTATATTACAAAAATACTGTTAAAAGAGCATTTCGAATTAAAACAAATTTTTCAAACAGATTTATATCCATTCTGTAATTTTCTACAATTTTTTTGGGAATAGCTAATAGTACAAAATTAAATATTGGTTGTGTCTTTAGTCCTTATCTCATTTATAAAGTAATGTAAATTTTTCCGTTACCTTATTTCTTAATTTTATGCTTACATTACATTCCCTGTCGTACTAGACATTTAGAATTTCATCTACAACAACATGTCGTAATTTTATTTCAAAATAAAAAAAATGAATACCGAATTCCATTCGAAGCTAACCATGTGCCAACCTCGACAAATTTAACGTGTAAAATGTAGCGATTAGAATTCTCAAAGTGTTGATAATTGGGTCACTCCCAGCAGCCTCGTCGTGCACGCACGGCCGCGCGAGAAGAGGAGACTCGGCTCAGGGCCGTGGGGATATCCGGCATGCATCGCGAGTCAAAACTGAGTAATCGCTTACAAGCCGTACACGCGCGCGGCAACTTGTCGCCCGCGAGAAAAAACATCAGTGCACAATAATTCACGAGGCGCGACCTCTGCGAGCCCGCGTGTGCGTGCGCGTCGCCTCCCCGAGTGGAATATAGGCCGTTGCTCCACGGCAGATTTATGGAAATCAGATTGCCCTCCCCTCCCCCTCGTCCGTCGTTATTATGTACCGCGTTCGACGGCCGCGCGCGGACCCGCGGTCGTCTCTTTTTCGGCGTTTCTCCGGTGAAATCGACGCGCCGCGAGGACGCGGAAACGACCCTGATGAATTTTCGCGTTTCCGAAGCGCATGAGGTTTCTCTAATTAGAAGTAATTAGGCGGCAAAAAGAAAGAATTCATAAATCAATTAAGCCGAGCCGGTATATTTCACGTGCACTTATCACGTCGAATATGACGGGTAATTACGGGTAATCGAGAGGCGCGAGCGCACGCGCAGCGCTGCTCCTAGCGGGGTTAATCAATTTTGTTTGCCTTCGTTTTTTCGCGCGATTAATTATTTCGGCTGCACGATATTTTAAAGCGTTCGACGTGCAGCGTCGTATTCGGTGCGAAAAATGTTCGCTTTTTTTGGGAAAGTTTAAATAATGATTTGCGATTTTATGTTGCCACAATTATTTCCTAAAAAATCGCTTTAAATCAATCACTTGCCCAGAGGATGTGTTTTTACTTTCCCTTCATTTATCAAATGTTCCTCACAAACGCTTCCGAAAAATTTTAAAATTATTTTAAATACGTTTGAAGTCCTAAAAATAACCGATACAAATTACTAAAATCGTTTATCAAACCGACTCTTTAATCACGAAAAAACTAGAAGATTATAAAAAAATCAGTAATTAAATTGAAATTCCACGTCTAAAAGAAACCTCGAATGACAACAAAGTTGCATCTGTAACACGACAAGAGCATCAGTGCGCGTCTCCTACAGGAAAAAAGTGAAACGAAGATCGGATTGACGTACGCAGAGTGATTCCCCTCCCTGAAGGGGCAATAAATCGCGGGGGGAGTCGCGCACCCCGTGCTCGCCGGGCCCGTCCACTGACTGACTGACTGACTGACGGATCGAATTTGCGGATCGCCCGAGAGAAGAGATCATTAGGCGATCGCTTTCTATGAAGTCCGCGCTCGCTTGGCCTTCTGAGAAGAGCGAGCGGGCTCTCGCGCTAACGACCGGACAGATACAGAAACGGAGGAGACCCGCGGTCGCGCGTCTACCGGGAAATCTACTTTCCGCGCGTTTTCCCGCATTCCGTCGCAGCATCGACTGGGGACCAGCCGAGAGCGCGAGTCTTCCAAGTGGCATCTGATACAATGCTCTTTGGAGGGACGGTTTTGATTTATAAGCGTGAGCTTCTGAAATTTTTTAGCTTGATTTATACATTGAATTTTTTTGAAATTTTTTTGAAATTTTTTTGTGTGGGGCACATTTTTTATTAAACGCTGTTATACAGATTTTATCAAGTCTAAATATTAATACTTCCAGAAAATTGATTTACTTAAGCACAGCTTTCTTCACATAGAATCTCCCTGTTGAAGTCCTCGTTTTACTTACAGTATAAATTCCTTTAGTGGCGGATAATTCAGAATTAATTCTATTTGGATTTTCGAAATTGGAAATTTTGTCTTTAATCCTCAGTTTAATTGTAAACGAATCGAATTGTTGTTATAGTTAGACTTCATTTAGAGTAGATAGAAAATTGCTGTAATCCTGTTTGAAATTATTAATCAGCAGTTGTTGCACATTTTAGAATTTTTTGACTGATTAATATTTACAAATTTATTTTAATCCGACGCATTAACAGTAAATGTTTAAATCAACCTTCAAGCTCTTCTCTGAAAGCGTACAAACTGCGCAAAAATTTACTAAGAAGGCTACAATTTCAGCAAATGACCAGGCAGCTTGCTAAAGCCGCGATAAACATAACGCGTTCGCGCGCCACTTTCTTGTTCTCGAAATTAAAGCCGATCCCGGCCGTGGCAAACCCGCCGCACCGGACAATAAAAACCTCGCGCGCCTCCCGTGTACCGCAAGCTGACGAATTCGCGCGCGCCTTCTAGTTTTTCCGGTCGCGCAAGGTCAGGAGCCTCCTTGGAGGCAGAGGCGCCCCGGCGAATGGGGGAAGCAACCGGACCGCCGCACGGGGATACCGGTCGCACGATTATGCACGCGGAAGCCCGAGCCGGCCGCGATGACTTCCTCGATCGCCGGGCTATCTTCCCCCGCGGGAGATCCGGATCGGCGGAGCCGCGGGAGGCCGTCGGATCCTCGCGACACGGCGCGCTGCCTTAAGCAGAGATCGCGACCGGTCTAGGCGTATCGCGGCTCCCTCGCTCTTTTTTCGCTGCCGTTTTGAGTCCCGGGTGAGTTTCTTGCCTGGGAGCACCATTCGGTATGGAGATCACGACTGGTAAGCGCTGCGCGATTCTTTCTTGAATTCTTTTCACTTTGCAAGTGTCGTATGACTTCGCGCTTATTTTAAACTGGACACGAAAGATCTTTTACGCTTACATTTTATATAAATTTAAATTTTTACAAGTATGCGCGAAGGTGAGTGAATTCTGTGTTTTCTCGAGAATACTGATTGCTATATATGACAAAACGTGTCAATTACCTAATAAATGTATGAAATTTTCGTTTCGGTATAGGGTGAATTAAAAGATTAATCTCCAAACTTTCCATTCCCATATGAATTTATTAATTATCGTAATTTTCTCACTTTCGAATAAGACGTTTTCAATGAATCTGCGTGCGTGCACGGGACGCTCTCTCGGAACCATTCAAACGACATAATGAAATGTAATAATTTGACGAAAAAGTTCCTTGTATTTACTTAAAAATGTCGGATGTAATAAGCGGGTACACCGAATCTCAGAATGTTCACACGATTTACAAAATTGCATTCCGAAAATGCCTACAGTCCGAGGAAGCCGCCCATAAATGATTGCCGGAGCAGATCTCGAAATTGGCCGAGCACAATGCACCAGCGAATCCTATCAGGGAGCATAAAATTGGCCGAAAAAGTAATGATGTCATCGATCAAAATTGCATCACCGCGAAACGGCCGAGGCGAAACTCCCGCGGCTCCCAGTGACGAGCGAATATCGGGCTCTCGGACCGCTTGCGAAAGCCCTCAGTGACGAGCCCCCCTGATCGAGAGAGAATAATACCGCGGCATCGAAAAAAACGCCCGAATAAATTAATATAATTGTGATAATTGGTCGGTGCGCGGCCGAGTGCTGACGAAACGAGTCACGCCACTCCAATTTTCGTTAACGAGCGCCGAAAGAAAAGTCGCGCGGTGTCGTCGACGAGTGCTAACGGCGATTAATTAGCGGGCCCCGGAGCTTCCATTATGCTGCTCGGAAGGAGGCTCGCAAGCGAGCGAGAGAGTCACGAGTGAGCATCTAATAACGCCCGCGTTCGTGAGGGGCCCACTTCTCGATGCGCCTCCCGGCGCGCATGCGCTGCTATATTACAAAATTATAAAGCTACTTTCTTACCTTATATTCCACGAGCCAATTAAAATTATCCGTCAAAAGTTTAGCGGATCCCGGCTCGATTATTTCATTATCATAACAATGAGGATTTATTGGCGGTTTTTATTCGACGGCCGGCGCGTTTATTTTCGCCGCTTGAATTTTTAAGCGCCGGTAAAAAATTAACGGGCCCGACGGTACCGTTATACTGCTATATTATCATCTTAATATTATCATAGCACCATGTGCATTTATTATCTTGTTGTTTTTATTATTTAATTAACTTATCAATTTATTTTAGAGGTCTTGTATTCTTACGCAACGTAATAGACCAGGCAAAGAAATTACGCGACTTTAACAGCACATTATGTTTTCTTTAATGTCCGCAACATTTCCTATTAATTTTTAGCAGTTTTCGAATGACACTTTAATTGTCCGGAAAAACCTGCTTTTAGTTTCTAAGATGCAAATCTGACAAGATGTTACGCGTCAAGTTGAAAAATATTGTGAATAATGACACCTTATCCTTAATAAAACGGTGATAAATAAATCATTAAAAGAAGAGGAGCATCGATTCAGAGCTAGCAAAAAGTGCGAAAAATGTCCTCGTCTAGATTGGCGCGATTAAGTCAAATGAAAATGTCGAGCATCAACTCGCGGAAGATCGATTGCATCCGCCAGCGTTAAAAAGCATCGACGAAAAGGTACAAAGCTCGCGAAAACGAGGCTACGACTATCAGCCGAACCGGCGATAGCCATCGAAAATTGCGCGCTCTCGCATAAAAGCTGCGCGTCGTTAATTATCCAGGACGAATTACAATATCGCGATGGTAGCTTCTCCCTGGGAAAACGTGTCCGAGCCGTTCTCTCCCTCCCGGCCGGCTGATAAGGCCATTGTGGCATCGGCGCTTGGCCATCCCCGGCGCGCATTCCGCCGCTTATCTGGCCGTAGCGCGGCGATTATTATAACAGTAGGCCGCGGCGCGCCGGGGCAATCATAACGGTACCGCATCCACTGGGCCCGCGACTCCCGCGCGCGCGACACACAGCGACAGATCGCAGCGGGACGAGGATGAGAATTACGAGCCGCCGCGGATGCGCCGTTGATCCTTATCTCGGGAATTTTCTCTTTCTCTCTCCCCGTCTCCTTCTGCCTCGCTCGCTCGCTTGCGGAAAGGGAGCCGAGATTGAGACGTGATTGTGCGCTTCCAAACGGACTACCCGGCTCCGTTTCTTTTTTCAGCTTCGTTTTGACAGAGGTTTTTCTTGAAATAGTAATCTTGATTTATTGAGGTAATTTTCTAACGGATTGATGTAGAAAATCGATTTGGACGTGGAAAAAGCTCGTCGCGTCTAATGAAAGCCTCCTCGATTTTTATGCATTTATTATTTTGACATGCGTATCATTAATTGATCCACGACGAATTCCGCGTTCACGAGTTGACTTTTTGGAATTTAGAGACGGGGCGCGATCGGAGCTCCGAAAAATCGAGAGCGGCTCGCAAAAATGTGTGACGCTCGTTGGAGCCCGGTAATCAGTGCGTCCCATGCCGATCGCAGGTGAAAGGGACACTCCTTTATTTTTAGAAAACGCCCGGCAATTTTCAGAATGTGTATTAAGCGGCAATCGGCCGCTCATGAAGGCAGAGTCGAAAAGTCACGCGACTCGCTAGAAAGTGAGATATCCCCCTCGGTCGTCGAAAGTCTTCCCCTTTTCCCTCGGACGATTGTCTAATCCGCCCGGCGGTGTACGTAAGCGCGAACCGGACGACGATCAAAGGAGGACCGGTGTGCTACCTCCGATTCTCCGACAATCGCAAGTCACGTATGAAGAATCAACATGTTGGGCAAGAGCCTCGCAGCGGTACGCGTCTAATTGCGCTGCTTTAATTAGAAATAAAATCGAGTCGCCTTCATACAGAAATCGATCTCTTACAAGCTGGTAATCTTCCCGCCGGTAGTCCGCCGGCGAAGGCGTGACGTTTGTTTTCAGCGCGAGCCGAGATGTTGCACCACCTCGGCGCGCGTACACGTATATAACCTCCCGCGCGCGCCTCGAATGCCAACGCGCCGTTCGCGCGGATAGTAGGTCACGGCATCTAAAAAATCGACCGATCGAACCGATACATCGATATTTGGCGATCGCCGGCGGACGCGTAAGAGCTGAAATGGCGAGATCGAAATTTACGAGTATCGCGGGGAAAATGATCGAGAGGATGCGGAAGGGTCGTGTAGTTTTCTATCGAGTTAACGGTGATTGAAATTTTATGTGGCGTGTTTTATTGGAGCTGTTTTTCTAGAGTAAATTCAATTTCTTTTGAAAAAGAAAATGATAAGCATTTTAGGAAACTAACAATGTTAAAAAATTAAAAGTAAACTGTTCTGCTCATTTTATCTTAAATATTATGCAATCATACTAATTTTTTCATAACAATAGTATGTACTATTCTTAATTAGGATGACAAGAGACTTTGATTGAAACAGATTAAGATCATCCTTCCTATCTTTCCATGTACCAACACTTAGAAGTAAAATTCGTATAGCCCTCGGTATAGCATTTATAAGTTTAAATAAAAATTTATCCTGCAATTGTACTTGCAAGTAGTATTTTAAATAAAAAATTTCATTAAATATCGATTAATGTCACTCACATTTAAGATCGGGTTTATTTAACCTTAGCTAACACTTGCATTGTTACAGTACCACAATTCGATCCTGCATCATCGCTAAACTAAAAAAAATTGAAAGCCAATCAATTGATTTTGTAATCCATCGGCAAAATGCAAATAATAGAAGAGCCATTGATCGAAGAAGAATTAAATTTCGATTAAAAGGATTATATAACGAAATTCGTGACACCCGAAGGAGCCCGACATAATTTATGACGAGTGTCAACGACGCGTCGATTCGAAATAGTAGGTCAGGGCGTCGAAAAGGATCGTCCCCGCGGCGCAGCACATCGGGCATTAAGAAATCACCACGGGCCGAAAGTGGGATATACAATGAATGAACACATCCGCGAGGAGGTAGCAAATTGACACTTGAAAAAAAAACCGCAGGCCGAAGGGGGCGCGAGGGAAGATGAAAGCCCTCCGTCACTCAGCGGCGCGCCATTGCGAGAGGGAAATTTCGCTCGCGCCTGACGTTTCAATCGCTCGTCACGCGCAACGACGCAGCCACAATGCCCCGCGTGCCGAGGCTCCAAATCGCCCCGCGGGCGAACTGGTTTCGGCGTCGCTTCGCGCCTCCCGCAGTCCCTCGGCTGCTCGTTAATTAGCCCGCGCGGGAGCCCGTTACGGGAGCGAGACGCGCTCCGATTTCGCGAGACGCGAGTCTTCTCGGTATAGAGGCTCGCGACTATTTTTTTTCGCGCGCTCTCTCTCGATTTGGTGCGGCGAGCGCCGCGGCCGGCCGCGGCAATTGGGTCTTTTTTTTCCTGCGGTTTTCGCGGAGGATTTCCTTTTGTTCACTTTGCTCGCTGACGTCGAAAGTCTTAACGAGATTTTTGAAACTTTATCGTTTTGGGATTATGTAAAAATGGATTGCGCAAATTGCATAACGAATTAAACAGTGGCAATAAGAAATCTAGGAGCAAGTAAATTTTTTTCCAAACGACGAGGTGCAATAAGAAACGTAGGATTAAGTGAATTTCTTTTAAAACATTTTTTAAAACGATTTAAATTCATAAAATTCTTTTATAATGCAGCGTTTACATGCAGTTTAATCCTACATGCACTTTTCCAATATACTCAATAATCAGAAGCTACATAACGTTAGCAAATTTTAAATTTGAGAATAAAAGTTTTAAGTGTGCAAGTTTTTTTTCTCTTTATTTCCGTGTAAGAATTTTAATATGACCTTTAATGAGAAACAGTATCAATTTGATCGATGTACTCGACGAGAAACAGCTCATTTCGTGAAACTCGATACCCAGCCGTTAATTAATAATTACCTCAAGCACTTCCCATTTGCGGCTCGGACAAGAAAGCCTCTTGATAAATTCGAAGGGGAAACCGTGCGATGGCTTCGAAATTTCGCAGATTCTTCTTTTTTTATCGCGTTACCGAGCGGTACGAGGTACGCACAATTCACGAAACGACCGAGAAAATTTTTAAATCCCTTTCACTCGACACGTAACTCGTACAAAAGAAAGACGCGGCTTCGCGACAGAGATTACCTTGCTTCGTCATTTTAACACTGAAACTTGTTTTTTTCCATTCTTGCTTATTTATTTATTTTATTATACAGCAGATATTTAAAAGAATTGCAAGTACAAATTTCGGAGCGGACCCTCGCGATCAAAGTGGTTGACCTCAGGGAAGTCGAAACGCAAAAAGTCGTCCCTTCATGGGAAGAGAGAGGAGAGGAGCGTTAATGCACGCGTCGTTGCGATTGCGAAAGCAATGAGAAGGGAAGTTTACGTGTGCATACAAGGAGCGGATAGTTAGGGAAGGCCACGGCTGGTCAAATTGTGACTCTTCTTTTTTCGTCCTCTTCATTGGGAGGCAACTTAAATGGGTCAACTCGCGTTTCTTTTCTCCAGCTTAAATTTGATTTTTGTGACGTCCTTTTTCATTCGTAATGCACTTTTGATTTCACGAAATGTGGGATAAAGCCATTTGTGGTTTTTTGTACTTCAAACAGGGATTTACCGAGCCTTTCAAAAAGTTTAACTGTCCACGTCAAATCGGATTGAAAATTCTCTGTTCTGCATTTCGTTGAAAACCTTGACCTTGATTCTGGAAAATGAAAATATGGACGCACCTCATTTTTTATAAAAAATTTTTAATTCGTATGCAAATTCGAATATGTTGGTTTGACAAGTTGGACCAGGAACAAACGAGTTTTTTCGAAAAACTGGTTTCGTTTTGTTGAACGACGTTCTCAAAAGCAGCTCAAAGACTCATCAAACCTCTTGCGTTAAAAAAACAAAGATGTCATTAAAATAGCTTCATATAAAATAATTAATGGAATTGCATTACCTTTCAATTTTGATATATCCATTGTTCCCAGTCGAAGTACATATGCAAATTCAAGAAGTGGTGACGCGTCCACAATAAAACGCGATGCATCACCTAAATTCCCAGCCACTTTGCATATAAAGTCTCCCGCGAACATTTTTCACCGACCTTAAGTACAGCCGGCAATCGATTACCATTACATAAAAGTAAAAGTTCTTGAAGCATCGCCCACGGGATTCACCATTCGCGAAAGGGAAAACCCAGAGTCGCGAAAGCTCCCCTTAATTGCGCCCATTTCGGATCCGCAGTTCGCTGAAGATTTACGCCGGCTAACGAGTCGCGACGGCGGCGACTTGTTGAGCGCGTTGTTATGAAAGCGCGGCTTGCTCATCGGCGCGCTAATTTACCGAGGGGGGCAGTTGGGCGCCACGCATTTTCGGAGCCGAAGAAAAGGCCGCGGCGGCGTGTAATTAAAGTGGCAGGGAGGCGCGGGGGTCGGACCGCCATAAATTCCGTCCGAGGACCGGGACCACCGGCCGCTAGGCACTTAGTGCTCTCACGTGTCGCTAAATGCCGGCCCCCTTTTTTACCTTAATTATTTAATTACTCGATCGCTTATTTATTTGTTTACCCGCGGACGATTCGAGGTCAGCCTGGCCGGAGCGTCCCGAGCGCGATCGCGGAGCCTCGCGACCGTTTTCTCTTTTTTCCCCCCAGCGAGCCAACGCCCGAGAACTGCTCATCCTCCCGTGGAGCGAGTCAGATCCCGTTCCTCTCGCAATGCGGAAGAGATTGAAAAATTAAGGACGATCCGCGAGAGGAGAGAGTCGGATTTTTTTACTCTTGCCAAATTACAAGTTGCTTTATATGTCGCTTGCTGCGCTTTTTTGTCATTTAGTTGGTTTTAAAAGTTTTAATATTTTTTGCGTATCACACGAGGGGTGGACCTGTATAATGCAGATTTTGATATATAGTCTTTTTTATTATAAAACGGTAACTAATTGGCTTCTGAACGATCTTGAAAACTTTATTGATCGTATAAATATGTATTTTTACGTGAGATTATGGTGTGTGGATGCAAAGTGTTTATGGGAACTCGTTGTGACAGGAAGTTGACGGCTGTGCAATAATTTTATATCGATAAGGTGGTCATAATACCTTTTATTAATCTTATCGTGCTATTAACGAATCACTTTTATTTTATTATGTCAGTGTGAGCTGCTTCGTAACAAGGTGTATAATAAATACAAAATAAATTTCTGGTTAAAGGTTAAAATCAGTTAACATAAAATTGATGAAATTGATGAAATTGATGAAAATTGCGGGATAATGTAATACAATTTTAAAGGGTAGCCGCGTAAAAAAATTAGGTTATTAGTTTAGCCAAACCTAATTTTTTTACGCGGGAATACAACAAATTGAAAGAATAATCCTGAAGCACTTTTCAGTGCAAGTGAAAATCGTGCAAGACTCACTTTTCATGGAAAATTATACGACTATGATCATAGACCGCGTCAGATAACCGCAAATACCCTCTGAAATAGAAAATGTACGAAGACAAGGCATTTACTTGCGGTGAGGAGTATTAATTACACCGCGCCTCTTTTTGCACATTTCCCGATTTTCGACAGGTTACGCGTTATGCAGCTTCCCGAAAAAAAAATCTCTTCCTGACAAAGACGTTACACGCAGGTAGCAAAGTCCACGAGGCGCCGACAACGGGTCTTAAATCCGAAACTTAAATCCGAGACGCGAAAATCACGCGCAGCGATGGCAATAAATTGGCGACTCGCCACCCGGTAGGTGGGTTTGAGGGCATCGTCTCTCTCGCTCCCTCTCCCCGGCGCGTACGGGCGGGAGTCACGCAAGCGCGAGTGATCTCCATTCCTCGTCCTCTCGCGCCGCACACTCGCGCACATGGACGCGCACACAGCCTCCTGGGGCAGCAGGCGCTGGGCGATCGGATCCCGAGATGGCGTGTACGGGCGCGCGGCGGAGCGGGCTCTCGGTGAAAGTGAGCGCATTCCATGGCCACCGAGCGCAGCGACGGCCGCGGCGGCGGCGGCCACGCCCGACCAACACACGGACGCTGCGCCTGCATCTCCGCTCGCGCGGTCCAGCCGTAGCGATCGCTCGCCTTTCCTATTCGCGAGCGAGCGCCGCGCAGCCTTCCTGCACGTACGGCGCGCGCGCAGGTTTCACTCCAGGAAGAAATCGGGAAGGCACGCCCGTTTTTTTCCCTTTTCGTCTCGTTCCGAGAGAGGCGAATGGGCCGCGCGCGCACGGCGTACCTGCACGCTCGAAATCTCATTCTAATCTCCCGATCGCCGGCCTGATTAATGAAACGCTAGGCGCTGCGCGGCGTGGGGAGAGGGGAGAGAGACGGGTGGCGGTCGCGCGTCCCGCGGCGCGTCGACCGGCTGGATGGTCCGTGTCCGCTACTACTTGCCGCTGGAGTCGCGGTGCAAAAGTTGCCCGACAGCTGGAAAAATTGCGTGATTAGTCGTCGGCTACGTGCGTGGACCAGCTCTGCCGAAAAATGGCATAGCGGTATCCTTGCGTGCGTCAGAGTATTTCAGAAAATTATTGACTTGCCAATTTGTTTTAAAAATCGTGAAAGTGAGTTGGTAAAACGTTAGAAAAGACAGGACTAGTTTTTTAGCATTTGTAATTTACAAAAATTCTTTATAAATATGAAGTAACGGATTCACCGATTAAATAAAAACGAAAATTATTTGTAAATGGATAAATTTATTTACCAATTAAAATGCAGCATTTCGGCATAAAACTTTGAAAACTGAATAAAAGCGAATTAAGAGCATGAAAAGTATACGGCTTTGTTCCTAAAACCACTTGCAGGATTTCGGCTAACAACGGGATCGCTTCTTGTGGTGCAAAATAAGCAAAATAAGCGTTTGCGCAACCACAGCAGCATACACGCGCGGATCCATTCGGCCATTCCAAAATTTAAGGACTCGGGCATCCGCGTATACACAGAAAGTCCAGTAGCGCGACTTAATGACTCCCGTAACGAGGTTCGTCCCGGAAAACGAGGGGCCGACGATTATCTCATTGGGCAGAATGAAAAAGGCAATAAATGGATTAGGCCGAGGTGGATGCGAGCGCCGCCCGTCATAACTCTCCCGGTCATTGTTTATTCCGCGGAAGAATGGAGAAAATCGCCCGGAAGTAATAACCAGAGGGGAAGAGTTACGACTCGGACGGATTTTAGAAAGCTAGGAGATTGCACTGAAACTGGGAATGTCAATGAGCGCCACGCGATATTTGGAGCAGTTGCTCGATGAGTTCGATTGGTAGCGGTTTGCAAATAGCTTTTGTGATGTATCGGAGACCTGGAATTAGAAGTGATTGTGGTTACAAAAACCAATTTCTTTGTAAAAGAAAATATTATTCAATATTTTTTTAAATACTTGGAATATTTAACACTTTTTTGTTCTTATTAATTTTATTACGTTTATTATCGGTTAGTTGGATTTTAAATGCGACAAGATATTTTCTAATTACTGTTGCATAATCTTTCTTAATTTTTTAATTGCAAAATAACTGAGAGAAATATATGGGTCTTTAAAATAACCATTATCAGACGTCAGGCTTTTTTACCATTTTTTCGGTGTTCTCGCTAATGATGACTGGGACTAGAAAATTATATTCGTAATAACCTCTTTTAATCAGTATTGTACGTCAATATTTGTTACCTGCATAATTAATATTAGAAGCGAGTAAAACCGAGACTTCTCGTCTGGTATGCAAGTCAACCCATGGGATTGCAACAACCAAAATTTCTCGTGTACTTCGAAATCCGTACAGTCATCAAATTGCACACCTCCGGTTGCTCACTATTAATCATAGAACGGCTGCATCAAAATTTTTATCTGCTCCCTTATCAACTCAATCCGCTTCGATCTCTCGCAGGCAACTGAACGCTCCCCCGACAAATTATCAATTATTCCACCCGAACCTCAATGCTAATGATGCAATTGACTAATCAGCGATCGAGTGACATAATCGGCTCCATAAATTATTTACCCGCGAAACAAACGCACTTAGACTCGGCGTGCTATTAATTGCACGCCCTAGACGGGCGTCGGTGAATTCCAGAAATCGCGCGACTGCGGAATTCAAACGTCCCGCCTAATGAGATCGTCCCACCCCACCTCGCGCAGTTGCATAATTTATCGATCGCTCGCGTTCGCGCCGCGGCGCCTCTTATACCACCCCGCGAGGCTCGTCGCCGATAAACAAAGAAAAAAAGTTCGTCGCGCGAACAATTATCGCGCTTGCGCCGCCCGTGAGAATGCAGTTAATCGCGAGCGCTTGCAGGACGTTACGTAAGGATTCGCCCGGCGTGCATCCGCTCCCATGTATTAAATAAACATAAGGCGCGGGCTTCGCCCGTGCCGAGATGCGCTCCCGCGCGAGCTTTCGGCCGCGGGAGCGTGTGAACGCCGCGGCGTCCTTTAAAGGCGCGCGAAGATCAGCCAATGCCGGGGCCGGCCGTAACCCAGCTACGCGCCTCCTAATCTCGCCCCCCCTTTCTTCGCGGGAAAACGAGCGATCCTCCGGAGGATCTGGCGAAAATAAGCGTGGAATCCGAGCGGGAGAAGGCGCGCGCCTACGCTCTCGCGCGCGCGGCTTCGATCGCTAACCGATGCGCCTTATAATGGATTACGTAAGCGCGGTGTAGCACACATGTGAACGCAATACCCCGGCCGATGATACGAAAATGTATACATCGGTATAGAGCAAGAGTCGAGTACCCGAGCTCTCCGCGGCTCTCATGAATGAAAATGAACGCTGGGATGGGTGAGCGTGTCGGCGGGTCGGTGCATTCGTGTGTGCGTGTGTAGAGCTAGTGCGAGCTGGTTGCGGAGAGAAGCGATGGATGTGCGCGGATGAGAGAGCCACGAACTCGATCGCGATCCCTCACTTCCGGCAAATCGAAATATGCTCCGAGAGATAATGCTAATTGTGGCTTGTTCACTCCTACGCCTCGAATTTATTCAATCTGTTCACTGTAAATTGTTGTAGTCGTTCGGGGTAATGTCTGAGTTTAAACTGATTTTTCGTCTTGCTATGTTTTGCGGAAAGTCATTTATCAATCAGATAACGAAATCAGTATCATTACTTGTGTGTTTAAGATTAATTGTTTTACTACTTTATAATAAAGTTGTAAAATAAATTTTTTAATTTTTGAGATTTGTCACCTACTATTTCTTATATTTTCATAGATTTTTGAAAATTGAAATTTTATTATCAACTAATGTTTTTTTGTTGCTCTTTTGATCTGAGTAGCCTCGTAGGAAAAACTCTTACCGATAGTAAGATCGTATAATAGTGACATCAAAATCAAATAAAATTTAGAGTTAAAAAAATTGATTTATAATTTCAAAGGGAAGAAAAATAAAAATACGTACGGTTGTAGTACGAGCACACGTCGATGTTATTAGAAAGGGCTGTACCGGTCTTGCTCATAATAACTGCGCCACATATAAGTTACATAAAGCCTAATAAGTGGGAGGAGGGCGAGGGGCCTTCGAGGAGCGGGTCTCCGTATTCAGTAGCGCCTCTTCAGGGGCTTCCTCTCCACGGCCGATCGATCTATCGTTGCATTAATCTCTCCCTCTCGCTCCCACCCGCTCGAGACCGATCGAAGCCCGCTCGCACACAGCCTCGCGCACCTCTACAGCCTCAGCCATCGACTCTGCCCTATTGCGCGATCCGCCTCGGCTGCTCCCTTTATCGCGTCGCGATCAGCTGAAAGGAGCCGTGCATCTCTCCCTCTCCCTGGCGCCGCCTCCGACGACAAGGATACTCTGCTTTTCCCACATTAGATCTCCCGTGCGTCCGCCTTGATTTATGCTTTTCCCACAACGGGGGAGTCCTATCCGCGCGAGGTTTGCAACATACTCGATAGCTAGTCATCGGCGTCTCCCCCTCCCTCCAGGATCCTCGCGCGCGGTTACGTGCACATCGGCCCCGCCGATATCCACGTGTCTGTCCGACTGTCTGACTGTCGATCGCTGCGCTTCTCGCTCACACGGACTCACACATACGGGGGCGTTCCAGTTGTATCTGACGCGCGACTGGTCGTATGCGCGCGTGAGTTTGTGTGCGCGCGCGCACAGGCAGCGGAGTCTGCCGATGGGATCGCGGAGATGCTATTCCGCGCGCGATTACACACGTAACTATATGTGCGCGCCGAGGATGGCGTTTATTGCCGACATTGTTAAAGCGCCGTATGTACCGAGGGAAGAGAAATGCTCTGTGTGAAAATGCCGAGGGAGATAATAAAGTGTCTACGGCCCGGGGATTATCGCGCGGCTGTTACGCCAGTGGAAAATAGGAAATTCACTCTTAGTCCCTCTTCAGCCGACCATTATGATACCTTTTTACTCACTTCGCAAATTCCGCGGAATTCCTAACTAGCAAAGCGTCCGACCGGCGGTGCTTTTCGACCGCTGGGAACACCGAGAGCCATCATTTTCCGTCCTTAATTGGGATACTTAAAAGTTAATTGTTAGACTTTCCTCGGTGTCGTTAAAAAAAAGGAAAAAGAATACGATCGTTCGGCATCACTTGGGTGCAACGTCGTGGGCGTATTATGAATGGCAACGGCGAAGTGTGATCGAATTTTTGTCGCGATCCCACCGCGCTCACACCCACATTATGCAACAGCACTTCATTTTTCACCGACACTCGACATCACATAATGCACGTGATAAGATTGGATGCCCATACAAACGTCAAAACGGGGATGCCTGAGCGATACAAGAATTTCTCGCCTGCCGCGGGAGGAAATGCATTTTTTTTATTTTCTCAAGCGCTTTTAATGAAACGATTGCCCCAGCGCGCTCTTTTCTAAATCATCGAAAAGCAATTAAAACGCCGGGCGGCCGGGCGGTAAATATCCCGCGCACGCAATATTATTAAGATCCCATAAATTAATCGTCGTATAAGTCCGTAACTTCATCGTCGGCGGTGCAGTCTTCTCCCTCGTAAACATAAATTCATGGAGCGCGCGCGCGGCTAACGGCTACCACCAGCGCGCAGTTTCATTGACTCTGGCGAGCACAAAGAGCCTCGCGGCGAAAATCGGCTCTTTGTCAATGTGGAAACCCGCTCGCGGGTGAGTCACGCAATTTTAATTTACGCACAGATGACTGCAATGACCCGTAATTGCATCGGGTGTCTGATTAATCTGTCCGCGGGCAAAAATAAGACCGGCGCGCGCGCGTTTCTCGGCTCGCCCGAGCGCCGCAATGAATTATACGCGCGTTTTGCGCAAGTGCGCGCCGCGGCGCTGGATTGAGCCGTACTTCGGATTCCGGCTGATAGCTCGAGGTCGCTCCGGGGAAACGGGCGCGTGCCGATTTTCCGCGGTGGCGGGGAAGAAAGCCCGAGCGAGAGTCGCCGGCGCATAATGCGAGAGCGACTTTCATAAGCGATCGCCGGCTTATTAATCATTGTATCGGCCGCGCGGCGGGAGGGGGGTACAGGCATTTTTGTCGAGGCGCCTCGATTTCTATCGGGACATGAAAAACGGGACCGCCGCGATAAAATTGTTCCGGCGATCGAGTGCGACGATAGGAGCCTTTTAGTGCGCGCGCGGGATGACGAGAGGCGGGTGGCCGTCCAACGAAATTGCGCCCGATGAGTTTCAGCCTTTTCCTCTTCTGCTCGCCTCATTGTCTCTTTGTTTTCGATTGGATTTTTTTTTCTTGTTCCAGTCGCGCGTTTTTTCGTCGATTTCATTCGAGATGTTGCGTTTTCGGTAGCGAGATTAATCAATCTTTAGGGTCTTGAGCGCGCGATCTATATGTAGGAATTAACGAGCGTAAATGACAAAATCGATAGTTGTTAGTTGATACGAAATACTTAAAAGGCTATTTATCTTTTATGTTGCAGGAGGTCTGGGATCATTGTGACATCGTCATCCGAAATCTTTTGAGGCAGGAATTACGATAATTTTGGTAAGTGTATCTTAAGAGATTATCTTAAGATTACATTGAAATCTACGAACAATCAAAATAAGTATTGCTCGAATCAACATCATTAAGTATCAGCCCTTTTAAAATTCCACTCTTGCGTTTGTACCTATAAAGAGAACTAACCTGCCCCCTAACGCAGAGACTCCGTATGCATTGCGCATCCAGTATACCACTGAATGACTCTAGCTCAGGGCCTGCACCTCGCTAGCGGTGCTGAGGTATTTTTTCTCCCCCAGGCGGCAAGTTTATTCATAATCGCAGTGGGCGCACGAGCGCTTCGCTGCCCCCGCGAGTGTTTACTGCGACGTCCGGGGGAAATTACGAGGAATCTCGGGATCTCCGGAGGCCCGCCGCCGCAGCCTATTCCGTATCGGATGACGGAACTCCTCGGCCGCGTGTACAGCCGGTCGCGCGATACGAGGGTAACGATCGATATCGGCGGGCACGCGAAAATGTCAAGGGATCGCGTATCGCTCGTGTCGCCTCGCTCCGTCCCTCTCTCGGCCGGGCGGAGATGCAGCGGCGCGCGCTCGCGGAGATAGCAGCGGCCGGCCGGGCGGAGAGAGAGCAGTGCGGACGGAAAATACGTTAGAAAGGAGATCGGAGGAGGAAAGGCGCGCATGCATTAGCCGGGCCCAAGCGCAAAAGGAGCAGCAAAAAGGACGGCGCTGGGCGAGGCGCGCGGGAGTAAGAGTCGCGGTGTATCGGATCGGAGGACCGAGAGAGCCGAGAGCCGGAGAGCGAGCGGGTGACGAAAAAACGTATGTGCCTTACATAAACGCCCGGGCACCACGCCCAGTTGCGAGCCGGGCGCTCTCGGCCCGTTCGTCTTTCGCTATGCAGTCTCGCGCGTCGGTCTGGCTCTCTCTCTGGCGCACGAGCCACGGCTCGCTTTGGCTGCGCTGCAGTTGCATAGAGAGCGGACCGCTATTACCGTGCACGGCTCGGCCTGCGAGGGTGAGCCGGGAGTAAAGCGATCGCCTTTATCGCTCGAATACTTCTTGCGCCGAGCTAAATCACTCGCGGCCTTTCAGTGTCTTTTCTTTATTCTCCTTATCGTAGGTGAGAAATCGAATTTCCCGCTTTTTTTGCCATCGCGGTGCCTTTAAAATTACTTTTGTTTGCGGTATTGCGAATTTTGCGGGGGTTCGCCCAGCTTGAAACTGTTTTGAAAGATTTTATTTCTGAAAACGCTGCGGTTACTTTTCTCGCATAATTCATTATTTTTTTGTTTTTCGGCAATTCTGCTCGGTTGAACAACGTTAATCGCGATTATAAGTTATTGCAGTTGATTATGCGATAATTGTGCAACAATATGCGGAGATATCTTCATTTTTTACGGTAATGACAGCAACTGAAGGGATAGTATAAAAGTATCGAAATAAACTATAATTATATAAAATTAAAAGATAAAATACAAGATGTTATGTCTTAAGTAATTGCAAGTAATGTACTCATGATTTTCTCATTCTTATACACCTATATCTTGTTTATGCAGCCTCTGATCGGCTCTCGTATGAAATTTATAAGTCACTATTTCTGATTCTTGTAGGTAGCAAAAGTATAATTAGACTAATTAAATCTACAAGCCGGCCATTCTAAACGAAATCAGTTCTCGCCTTTAAAACTCCCGAAGTAATTGATAGAAAACGAACGGCTATCAAAAACGGAAAAATGCATCAAAGTCGAAACGACACAACAATAGCAAAGCAGCCGGTTAACGATCGAAGACACGTTCCAATTTCGCAAAAGTGACCTCTCCCGCCTAAGCCACCGTGCCGGCGCTCGGCTCGTCGAAGGTGTGGTCCGCGAGTAGCCTCACGTAGCCGCGCGCTCGGCGAACCCCTCGCTCTCTCGGCCGGCGCTCGCGCGCACGTGCGCCTCCGCTCCTCGGTGCGCGCATTGCGGGGCATCGCGCGCTGCCCCGGCCGCCGCTGCGCACCGGAACGAAAGTCGCGCGCGAGCTCGCGCAAAATCCTTGAAATGCCTCTCTAGCCGCGCCGCGAGAAAAGAAATGGCGGAGCGCCGCGCAACCACTCCCGAAGCGCGTGCGTGCACCGATGGAGGCACGTATGTATCCGCGCGGCGATCTCCCCTCGTTAGATCGCGAGGCGCGATACGATCGGCGCCGCCCGTTACCAAGAGCGCGCGGGGGTTCGCGGGGCTGTCTATTCGCGCGCGTTTTTCTCGCGGGGGATACGCCGCCCGAGCCGGTACACGCGCCGCAATGAATAGTGGCTCCGCGGGGTCGAGCGGAGCCCGATCGCGAAGCCGATATCGCCGGGGGATTGTGCGAGGAGCCAAGGAATGCGCGTCGGCGATTAGCCGCGATCACCCCGCCGGGGAAACAATTATCCTCGGTTATATCGACCCTCGTTCGATTTTCTACGATGGACCGGAAAACGCGTTCGGGATGGGTAACTTTAAAGGTCGCGTTTACTGGGTCATCCGGTCGGAAAAGATCGGATAAGCGCGGTTGTAAGAAGTCAATGAATCTGTAGAATTACAAGCATCCTTTTTTGACGGGAAGAATAATGTTGTGTTGTTACGCTTTTCAAATACTATGTTATCTAGTTAATTAAAATAGCTCCGTATGTATTTGTTTTTATTTTACGATTTTAATTCAAGTTCGAAGTACTGCATTCACTTTGCACGCTGTAAAAACAAAAAGCAAACAGCTATTTTAACCGACAGTTAGAAAAAAAAGTAAAAGTATACGTTACAATACTTAGCGAGCACACTTTTAATCCTTTTTTTTTATTACGGAAACGATAATTTTTTTTCCCGGCAATCAATGAGCAAGCTTCTTTTTCACCGGACGAGCGCAAAAAGCGAGAAAGGCCGCTTCGCAGCCTATTTTCCGAGTCGATATTAAAGATACCTCCGCTGAGCGCTCGGCTCTCCCTGGACGGCGGCTTTAACGGCACGAGACGCCTCGCGTTGATAAGAGCCCCGGCGAGGCCGCGCTCCGATAGCGGCGCGCATGCAGAGTAGGCGAGGCGAGCGGAGCGCCGGGTAGGGGGCGGCGGCAAAAACGAATTCACTTTCGAAAGGAGCAGCTTTTTTTCACCGAGCGAATCGCGCCGCGAGAGTAGAAGGAAGCGTCGCGCCGCCGGGCGACGAGGCAAGTTCGCGCCGGGGTGAAGGGGAGCGGGGAGATTACATGGCGGGTGCGTTGGCGAGGCGATCGGCTGCGCGACCATGCGTGAGGCGCGCGCGCGGGGGAAAAAAGGCGCCCGGCGCGTTTTCTCTCTTTTTCTCGGCGTCTGGCGTTACTCGCGGCGAGTCCGGCCGGAGACTTTATGCTAATCTCGATCCCGCCGCGCGGAACGTCGGCCAGTGGCCACCTCGGGAAGAGGCGGACACCGCTGGACGCGCCTTGCAGCCCAGCGCCGCTCACTTTTCCCGATTTTCTGTCTCACTCGGCGACGGCTACCAGCGCCCGGTGAGCGCGAGCTCGATTTTCCTATACGTACTCCCACTCGCGCGGCGACGACGCTCCGGATTTTCAGCGCTTTTCGACAGGTGCTTTCGATTTTCTCCGGAGCGACGATCTGTCATCGCGCTGACAGATTAGGAGCGTTGGTACGACACCACGTTTTCTTGCTCCGATACGCGGAGGGAAATCGATGGACTTTTTAACATTCGGCATTTTTTTTATTTTGATTTCATAAATTTTAATTCAAAAAAGGTGAAAAGGATCTGACCTGGGTAACAGTAACGATCCTTTACTTCACTGAAGCGAGACTTAAAAAATAAAAGAAAAAGAAACAACGGAATCGGAGGCACGGAATTTAAGCGGTAAAAAAAAGTAAGTCCTGAAAGTTACGGAGTGTGTATATCAATAGCGTCACACTATTACTCTGCAAAGATTGATTTTTTCCACTTTCTAATAGCGCTCGCGGACGCGACGGTGCGATTTCCTAAACGCGCGCGCGCTGGTATTTCTTGATTAGCTCGCCGGTGTTTTTTTTGTCAGCTCCGGCGTTGGCAATAGTGTTCGTTCGCGCGTTGAATATTACCTCATCGAGAGCCGATCGGAACAGTGCGGATCGCCTTTGTTAAGTAGTACCCGCCTAATTCCGTGGATTCCAGGCTTTAGCCTTTGTTTATGAGTTGCTTTCATTACTTAACAAGTAACATATTTATCTCTTTTTCCTTTCTTTTCAACTGCCAGTGTTTTTTCACGTTAGTTAATTAAAATTAAAAACATTCAAGATAGCTGCGTTGGAATTTTAAAACGATCCACTAAGAAGTAAATTCAAATGTACCGCGGTGCTTGAAAAGTAGAAGCAGCACGCCATCTTACAGATGTTGGGACTACTAAATCTGAAATTTTACTGATATTCTTTACCACCTTACTTCTTTACCAACACTCGATATACCAAATTATAACAAAATACTTTATAAATATAGCTTGCTTTCGAGCCAATAATTTTTAGCTAAATAATAAATTAAAATTAATAATTTTGTTGAAAACTTTTTAAATGAGCAATTGGTAGATCAATTTTCAATATAAAATTGAGGTAATTAATACCTTTGTTGTATATCAAATTTTAATTTTTCAGTTACGTATAGAATTTGATTTTCAATTAACTACGTGTAAACAATAAATTGAAGTAGAAAGCTCCTCCTAATTTATTTAATATTCTGTAAATATCTCTCATAAAGAATGGCGCAGAAAGTAAACTATAAAAAAAATGATAAGTTTTAAAAACTTAAAAATTGAATTCGCTTTGGATTTCTTATAAGTCTTATTATATTGATAATTAAAAGAAAAAAAACATAAGAGGCACTTTTCAAATAACTTTTATTTGGTATAAAAATCAGTGAGCAATAAAATAAAAGAAGCAGGTGTGGGATCAATAAGAATATAATTTATATTAAAATGAATTTCAGTGTAATTTTTTAATAGCAATTAATGTATTGTAGAGGTTTCTATACAATATTTATAGATAATTATATTTAACTATATAATTGATATAAGTGTAATTACGCTTACGCGAACCGTAAAGATATATCGCCTACAGGAAAAAGAGATAAAGACCTATTTAGAGAACATGTACATACTTGTAGAATTTTATGTAAAAACGTGTGCAATCTCGTTTATCACTTTTTGCAAAAGAATGTAAATAAATGTCTTTTTCTTCAATTCTTTCTTTCAAAGTAATCGGCCATAAAAACTAGTAACCCTTAAAACCGTAAACTTTCTTAGCGTGTTTCTAGTTACACAGAATATTTTTCGGTGCTCAGTGTTATTACAAACTGCAACTATTACATAGTTGAATCACAATAAAATCGCACCGTCTCACTCGCAAACATGATTCAAGTTACATTACTCTAAAGTTCAACCTTTTTTCTACTCGTTAATTTTTTTTTTTATTTCAAATAATATTCACATTTTTCTATGTATATATATTATATGCATGATATCATATTTCATATTGATCATTAAAAATTACCGAGGACTTTTTACAAACATCATTGCGAACCGCTTAAAGATAGAGATTTGTACATTCCGCCGTCGTTGATTACTAATCGCAGATAATTACACCCCCTTTGTTTTCCTTCATTTTCGACAATCCAACCTGGCTTTGGCTTCACTTGACTAAGTTAATTCCGAACAACAATTCATCCAGCCAATGCAATATCGATTCCCACCTTGACTCACCGCCCTTCCCTCCCCCCTGGCAAAAATTCGACGTGAACCCGAATAACAAAATAACTTAGCCACTAATCAGGAACGAAACTTGACGCTCGCTTCCTCAATCAACAACAAATTCGCCATTGTCAGTGATAACATACAGTTAACATTAAATATAATAAATAATACTCGAAAGACCGAGGTCGTTCCCTTCGCGCGCGTCCTCGAGGCGGCAGCTCGCACGGGCCAACGGGTCGCTCGCCGACTATGTCGTGATCTCGATAACGGGCTCGGCGGTGTTGTTGTTGAGGAGCTCGCGCTTGCCGGCGATCTTGAGCTCGAAGGGCGAGGCCTCCTTGCGATCGAGCGGCGACAGGCCGCCGGCGTGCGCCAGGGGCGACGCGCCGTCCTCGCTATCCTCCTCGTCGTACTTCGCTCTCTCCAGGACGCCGTCGAGGTACTCGTGGGGCGCGCGCAGCCGGCTGGGCAGGTAGGCCGGGTGCTGGGGCGGCAGGGCGTAGGCGGCGTCGGCGCCGGCCCCACCCCCGTACGTCACCTTGCCCATGAACGAGCGGATCTCGTCGAAGTACGTGGACGTGTCCTCGCGCTCGTTCTCGTTGCTGCTGTCGGCGGAGTCGGCTAGCGAGACGACGCCGCTGCCGTCGTCGGCCTCGTGCTTCTTCAGGTGCCGGTCCAGGTTCGTTTGCTGGCCGAAGCAGCGCTCGCACTTGGTGCACTTGAAGGGCCGCTGCTTGTCGTGGATGTTGCGCACGTGGCGCTGCAGGTTGCTGGAGATGCTGAAGCTGCGCTCGCAGTACTTGCACTTGTAGGGCTGCTCGCCGGTGTGGGTGCGCAGGTGCCGGGTGAGGTTGGCCGAACGCGGGAAGTTCTTGCCGCAGAACTTGCAGGAGTAGCGATCCTTGACTTTGCCGGCGAAGGGCCCGGGCTGCTGGTGGTGGTGGGCCGCGGCCATCACCGAGTCCTGGAAGGGCTTGACGCCGGGAAAGCCGCTCAGGGGCGTCCGCGAGAGCATGCCGTAGCCGCCGGTTCTCGGGCCGCCCAGCCCGTTCATCAGGGGCTCTAGGAACGGCAGGCCACGAGAAGGTCCGAACGAAGGGAGCGTCTGCAGGAGACGGTGCTCGACAGGACTTGCACCCTGGAATACGGAGAACGAGTTCGAGGGATTGCGGTACATGGACTCGAGAAACAAAGGATGAATGGGTCTAGGGTAGGCTGGTATGTGAGGCTGAGGAACTGGTGGCGGCGTGGGCGTCCTCACTGGCTGGTGCTGCTGATTTTCCGGTGGTGGAGCCGGCATGTTGTTCCTGGCTGGTGAACTGCCGAGGTCCTTGCTCTCCGAAGGTGGCCGTTCGGAACGTCGTTCGCTCCTGATTCTGCTGGAAGGTTGAGAGTGATTGAGTTCCTCGCTGCGCCTGCGCTCTGGACTGGGAGTCGGCTCTGGTTCTGATTCCACCTCGAGCTCCGTGTCACCGTCGTTTTCCTCCTCGACTTTGGGGCGTTTTGGTCGCACACTCAAATCCAGCGGTTGCTCCGAGCCGCCATCCTGCTGACGCTGCTCGTCGGCGTCGCCTAAGCTGGGGCTGCGTCTCCTCTTCAGCGAGATCTGGCCAGCTTCCTCGGAGCCTGACTGAGCCGGGGGTGGCCGCGCGGGCGAGGGCCTGAGACTCGAAGTAGCCTCTTCGGCGGCCGAAGGCGAGACCTTGCTGGCGGCCGGTTGCTGGGCCGAAGTCGCCGGTGGAGCTGCTCGCGGCGGTGTGAACCTCTCCTCGGGTAGGCGCGAGTGCTCGCGGCTTCTTTCACTCATCGATGATTGGTCGTCCGCCGCCGTCGCGGGCTTGGGCGGGAAGACGAGTGGCAGGCCGAGGAAGTTTCCAGCGGCAGCCGCGGCCGCTGCAGCTGCGGATGATTCGTTGTTCCGGAATATCTGAGCCGAGTACTGGTTGAAGAGCGGCGGGTAGAACGGCATCGGCTGTCTCGGGAAGAGGAACGGATTCGTCTGTGGCTGAGGCATGCCTGGTGCGACACCGGCCGACTGGGCCTGTCGTGCTGGCGGAGGGGCCGTTGAGTCGCAGAAGCGCTTGTGCTTAGAGAGCGTGGTGACGGTGTTGAATTGGGCCCTGCACTTGCGGCAGGTGATTTGCGCACGGCATTTGGCGTGCATGCGCTTGTGCCGACAGAGGTTCGAGAACTGGGTGTACGCCTTGAAGCAGACCTCGCACTGGAAGGGCTTGACGCTGCTGTGGATGTGGGTGTGCTGCTTCAGGCCGCTGCTCGTGGCGAAGGTCTTGCCGCACTCGGTGCACGCGTGGCTGCGCGCTCCTACGTGGTGGGTGCGTATGTGTCGCTGGAGATTCGACGGATCCGTGAATACCTGCGGATTGTCCGGCTACATTAGCGAAAATTTGAATAGGTGGGGTTCGGAGTAGGGGGTGCGGAGTCCGCGAAGGCCGGACGGCCCCGGACGTGGCTAACTTACCCTAGGGCAATTCTCGCAGGGGTACTTGCGAATGTCCCCGTGGACGATGGCACGGTGACGTACCAGCAGCGGTCGCCAGGCGTAGCTGTTCGGGCAATTCAAGCAGGTGTGCTCGCCGTCTGGATACCGATGACAGATCACCAGGTGTTTGTTCAAGCTGCAATCAAAAATAAGGATGCGGTTAGACTTTGGCGGTGGGGTCACCCTCGGGCGTCGTAGCGCGGCATTGATTTTGCGAGGCGGAGTGTCGCGCGGGCGCGTGAAAGCCATTATCGCGTCGAGATAGCGCCTCTCCGCAGTGGCCGGCGCCGGACGAGCAGCGAGCACGCGAGCCACCCGCTCGCCTATGAGTTATGGCCGCCTCGAGGACGCTCACCCCCGCGAGACTACCGAAAATCGGAGGCGACGATTGCCTT
>JAXIUT010000009.1:12533837-12568438 GCA_035586675.1 Eurytoma californica | reverse complement strand
AGAATCGGGCCTCCCGCGTAATCCGGTTAATAACGGAGGCGGCCGAAGGTGAGGGCAAGGCGCAATGACAACGCGTATTTCTCGGCGGCGATCGATCGGCCGCGAGCGTGAGAAAAGCCCCCGCGGGGGAGCAAGAAGTCAGCGCTCACGGGGAAGAAAATCAGTGCGCGCGCCTTTAGCAGCCGGCCGTCGTAAAAAAGGCTCGCGTGCGCGTCCACGCGCCCGAGATGCCCGGCGGGATAACGCGCGGCAGCCCTCGCCCAGCTTAATTAATAATCGACGCTCGAGTGTCGGCGACACGCGCGCGCGTATCCGTGCCGCATCGCGCGGGAGCCCCGATCGCCGCTATCTGATTTTCGGACTGCGGCTCGATCGGCCTGCAGAAGTGGCTCGGGCCGCGTTACATAAGCCAACCGTGAATGCCTTTTGGATCGGACGAGTCAATGGCTCTTTTGCTAATTGCCCGCACGCGCTCACGTTTTACTCGAGTGCCGATTTGTACATACAGATCACTTTGTCTAGCTTTCTACTTTCAAATTGATTCGCGTAGTGGGTACATTGTTTCCAATTTAAAATAATTTTAAAAAAGTACTCTGTCGATTTTACTTTTTTCTACTTGTTATTTAATTTCAAGAGTATAATAAAGTTTTATAAAGAGTGGTATAAACAAATGTAATTTTAATTATTCAATACGGAGTTTAAGAGTGGATTGTAGAAATAAGTTGACTAAAAATAGTAATTATAGTTTGTACTTACACTTCAATGTCTTGGAAGGGCTTATCGCAAACTGTACATCTTATCTCTCCGTCCTCCTCGTCTTCTCTGTCCTCATCTGCATGTGACTGACCACTATGTTGCGAAGCTAAAAACAAACAAAACGAACTTCCATGAATTTTCGAACAAAGCACGTAAATACACCACTCAAAACAAACTAAAACCGTCGAGAAAAACACACCTAACACAAAGGGCCTAAGTTTCGAAAATCGCTACCGACACCGATCAGGAGGACTCGCGCGCGCTTGCGATCCGACACACAAGCCGAACGGAGGGACAATAGTCACGAGCGATGCTCCAGTTCGGCTTCGGGGGTGCGAGGAGCCCGGCTCTCTATCTCCTCGAGCGCCGGCTGACCGGAATCCCGAGCTGCCATTGGCTGCGCCGGCCGGCCGGGTGCCCGGCCAATCGTCGCTCGCCCGACTCCTCTCTCTTTCTCTCTCTTCCTCGCTCGGCCGCTCGCTCGGTTGAGCGTGCACGCGCCCTCACCCTCGCCACCCTCGCCACGAATGTCACGGCTGCAGGTGAAATCAGGAAGTCAGGGATACCTCGCTGACGGCGCGGGGGGTCATTACTTACGAGTCGCGTCCTGCCTGTCCCATCGCGCCGTAGCTTCGTCTTTCCTACACCTTCCCACACGGCGGACGTCGCGTGTGAGGAGGCGGCGCTGCCCGGCGCTGCTAACCCCCGGTTACCCCCCGCGATCGCCTTGAATAACAATCGTGCGAAAATTCAACGGGCTCGGCCACTGCGGCGCTTCCCTCTGTCCTCTTCCTCTGTGGCTTTTAACATTTAACGGTTTCAAAATAACACGTGTATCGTTTGCCTCATTATTTAATTATATTTCTTAAAAATTTGATGGATGCAATTAAAATTGAGTTGCTTTTCGCTGTGGAATATTTAATTAACTTTTGGCAAAAATTTTACGAAAAGTATAATGTTACTAGTCGTTTTTTAAAATAAATTATACCTAAAACTATATTAAAAGTTAAAAGTTCAATTAGTAGATAACAACGTTTGCTCTAAAAATAGTCAAAAAGTGTTTAGTCATAAATTAATTTTTATTCTCAGTGTATTTAGAGGTTTTTACTATTTTAACTTTAGAGGATATGGAAAGGAAAAAGAACTTTTTTGGTTTAAAGATTGACATCACTTACATTCGTTAAAACTATATTAGTTATATTATTCATAAACTTCTATTCCAAAGCGAAAAATCACGATGTAATTTTATTAGCAATAGAGTTTTTGCATCCGCTCCTACATAAACCCGTCAAAAGTAAACAAAACCAAAAAGGGTGAACCCTAGCTCATCCAGTGAGCAAACAGCGCGCACCGACCAAATACGGTACGTTACGTTGAACGAAAAAATCACTAATTCATAACGAACGCCGGTGAAATTAGCTCGGCATATCCGATCGCGGACGGCAGTAGAGGGCGGGGGCGGGAGGGAAGTCCCGTAGCTTCCGATCTCGCCCCGACCAACGGTTATTTAAATCTCCCGGTGCACTTGTCGGGCGCGCGGGGTGTCCGCCATATGGTTGCGCGCGCTACCCCCAACGGACCCTCATGGGAACCGCGCGACTCTCGGCTTGACTCCGGGCTTGACCCGGCCCTCCCCCCGCCCCCTCCGCGCGAACGTTAATCGTCCCGCGCGAGGATACGCGCTCGCCCTCGACGAACGCTAATTTGCGACGCCGCTGTCACCGCGCATCCGGACAATGATGGGGTGTGCGGTCGGGCCCCGGGAGGTAGCCGGGCTACCCGTCGCGAGTGGGCCGAATTATTGGCGGGATTCGTTACGTTAGAATTTAGGGATTCGTTTTTTGTTGATCGTGCGACTGGGCCCTGGGCATTGTATTTTTAATTGGAGGCGTTTAACGTTCTCGCGTTACATTGACTGTTGGGTTTTGCCAAACTTTTTAAGTAGGAACTGATTTTAACAAGATTTTAACATTCATCTGAAGTAAATTAATAATCCGTTTTAAGATAATTAATTGTAATTAGTTGTTTTCTTTGGAAAAATTTTAGAGATTACAGTTATTTAATAACTAAAGTAGAGATTGTATTTATTTAATAAATCATTTTACTTATTGTCAGAAATGCAATACTTGGTTTAACTGCTTCAATTTCTAGTACTGGTGAGCATCCGTCAGTTCATAAGTCGAAGCCATTTAGATTACCCCACGCGGAATATTGTTAAGAATCATTAAAATAAATTTTAAAAGTTCCCATCGTCAAGGTTGGTAAAGCACACGATCCCAGTATTATGCTAATCTTCGGTCGAATAAGAACTTCGTGAGGCACACGAAGTCGCGCTGCGGAAAGTCAACAGGTGGGATCCACTTCTGACACCCCCTGCGGCCAAGTCAGTTGGCCGTTACATGGGAAAAAGTAACGGACATTAATAGTTTCGTTACTTGGCTTTCTGATGCTTTGTACTTTTCGATCATAAATATATTACTTCTTCCCGAATTGGAATAACAAAGATAATTTTGTATTTATAAATAATAATAATTCATTAACTATTCGATTATATATAAAGCTAAACTAATAGTTTTAGATTATTCAATAATTATTAATTATTCAATTATATTTGTTCGCGAATTAAGGCAAATAGTCATAGTGACTGCATTAGTTTTGTTATAACCTTTTGTCATTGCTGTCCGGAGATAAATAAGTATTAATGTTTCTCTAAAATATTTCACAATGAAAAATAACTCTTGTTAAGCAACCGTACTAGCATCTTTTTTTTCTATAACAAAGAAACGAACATAAAAATCACGCGCTCCTCACGAAAAAAAATCAAATTTATTTACAATTAAAGCACGCATAGCTAACGTATTAAAATCGTGCATCGGGGTGACGTAGAGTCACGTGAACGCGTCGTAAGCATTAGGAGGTCGGGGCGCGCGACGCCAGGCTAAACGTCAAATAGTCGTGTCATTAGGCCGATTCGATGAATCAGATGGGGTTGCGCGGGCCCATCGTAAACGCCACCCCCTCGGCAGGGCGAAAAAACGAGAGCGTGTCGCGCGTGCCCTTTTGTGCCGGCGGGCGCCGCAACCCCTTTTTTTCTGGAGCTCCCACTTTTTTCACCACCGTCGGCGGCGGCGGCCCACACACACCCCGGGCGCGCGCGCGTTAATCGACAATGAGAGTCATAAATTATCGAAAACCCTAATAGAGACGTCGAACTGGCGCGCGAGATAAGCCCGGCAGACGCGCCTGCGGATTACTTGCATTAAAGCGCGTAAGTTGGGAGGAGAAACGGCTGCGGTGGAAAAAGTCGGGGGAAACCGAGCGCTTTTTTTTGTTTCATCCGAGCGGCGACTTTTTGTCCGAAGAATTTGAATTTCGCGCTCGCGCAAATTTACGCAGGCAAACAGGCGCGACGAACAATGAGCCGGAATCAACAGCGATTGAATGCGCTGTTGGACGCAACAATGAGAGAAAAGCAATGTAACTCGACGAGAGGGAAACAAGTCAATCAAGCGTCGTCGGCGGCGGCTCGCGGGGGGGGAAGACAGATGTTTATCTCGCGGAGCGTCAAATATCGGGGAAAAATCGCGCCGGGCATTTATCTAAATGCGCGCGAGTTATACGCGAAGTGCGAACAACAAGCCGAGGAGCATAATAACCCCGACTGCATACAAAGGCGCGCGGCACAATGCGAAGCGGCCCGCTCGAAATATTATATCTGAGGTCGGCATTTCAATGCTCGGCGGGCATCGCCGCGTGGGTCGGAGAGAGACGGTGGCATTGTCGCACACCCCCGAGGCGCGTTAAAGCGATTCTCCGGTGTCTCCGACGGCGATCGCGCCCCCTCCCACCGGGGAGAAAAAGGGACGTGAAAATCCCTTCACGCCGGCGCAGATGCCCCCTGCATGCAAGGGTTGCACGCGCACGCCTCCTTTTCTCTCTCGCTCTTTTTTTCTTTTTTTTTTGTTTGACATCATTATTCCCGTACCCGGGGCCAGGCGCGGCCGACTAACAGCTATTTTTCTCCCCACTCTCTGTACGCATAATTTTTGCGGTGTAAATTATTAGTCGATCGTGTCACTCCGTACAAGCTCGTGATAGATAACCGAAATTTTATGTATTGCTATTGTATACGTGCAGGGGCGATGTATTTCTGATCCCATTAAATTAAAGCAATTTGTAGTTATTTTGATTCCTCTTTGGTTATTAAATTTGTTCACGTAAAAACTCGTAATTTAAATTTTGTCAAACGGCAGTGCAAAACTTTTTTGAGTTAAAATTAGAAATATTTCATCGCAAGTGAAAATTGCCAGGTCGTTCAGTCTCCCTCCTAAGCCCAATTACGCTTGAGCTTGAATCTTTTAATTAATTTTCAGAAATTAACATTGCCAGCGGCTGCCTTCTTAATTACCACCCTAACTTTTCCTATAAAACGACTTCTTTATTGTATTCGGCGCGATCATTGTCTTCACGGGGATTGAAAGAAACTGGCGAGGAGCTCGGCGCGAGGGAAGTTCTACTATTGAGAGGAAATATACAGCGGAGATGCCTTTAAATAAATTTCCAGAGAAGATAAATTTGCATTCGTGAGAATTATGGATAAACGTTTGCCCGGAACTGGTTGCGGCCGTTTCCGGTACAGTTAGGCTGCCCAATCGGTGCACGATAATAATTTTAATGAACGAACGCGAAGATAAAACAATTTACTCCTGCAATTTATCGCGCGTGTCCCATGTTCCTTTCATACATTGCACGGTGTAGCTATCAAAGTCGTGATTAAAGTTTTTACATAGTTTTCCATTTTTCTAGTTGAATTGATATTTATATAATAAGAGGAAAATTTCTGTATATATTACATTAAAGTTAATTAAAATTTATTAGTATAAATAACGACCCACAATTCACATTTTATTAACGCCGCATTATTAGAAAAGTGGAGGGTTTAATTAGAGAACACTGAAAGGATAAAATTAGTTTATCGCGTAACTAATTTCAGGAACACGGAGGAGAAAAAAGAAGAAAATTGGTATACAAGGGATCGTAAAATGATAAGAGGAGCGCAGCCGTGAATGAGAAGTGGAGGTACGCCGGGTCTCGCAGGGTGTCGCGCGTTTAACTTCAACAATAAGCCTGGTTTTAATTACCGCGACATCTGGATGTCGCATAACCTTTCCCGACTCTCGACGCTTCACCTCGTAAACCATCTACATCGGCGGGCCATCTCTCGAAAATTACAACTGGACAATGAACGAGCAAAAACTTGAAATAATATTAATTTTACTGCCCGCGGTGATTCAAATTAAATTTAAAATTTCATACTTTTTATTCGCATCCGCGTGCGCGTTTAAAACAATGTTTGCGGACATGAATGGAAACAAGAAAAGTCATGAATAGCATCTAATAATTGAGTGAATTTATCGTGAAAAACACGAGATCAAAGATAAATAAATGTCCCATTATTTCGCCACAGCAGGCGGACTCTCGGCGTCGGATTGAAAAGTGAGGGCTAGTCGGCTTTGACTTAACAATATAAAAAGCCCCTCGAGGCACAACAAAGGAAAGCAACGACGAGAAAAACGCGGACGATTGGGAGAACAATACCCGCAACGCAGAGTCAACAAAAAAAAAGTAAAACCACCCCGGTAAGGCGCGCGCCGCCGCCATCGCGGATGGACGTCGTGATAATCGCTCGCACGCCGCTCGCCGGGGGTCGATAATAGCCAACGGCCGGCCAGGTGAATCACGCCGGAGGTGCAGGGGCCCGTGACGGGCGTCGTTACGCACTTAACCGCGGGCGCGCGCCGCCGCCGTTGCATTCGACGAGTCAACGATTCACGCGATTCGCGCCCGCCCCCGCGCGCGCGAGGAAGGGATTTTCCGGAGTCGAGTGGCTCGCACCTGCCGGCCGAGTCGATATTGAACTGGAATCGGGCCTCGTGACTTACCGTATTCGCTAGTGTTCTCGTCCTCGTTGTTCACCCGGCGTTGTGCCAGACAGAGCGACTGCTCCTCGAAGCCGAGCAGCAGCTTCTCTCTCGGGGATATGTTGCGACTTGCTTCTAAGTAAACCTACGGAAAGTCAATTTATTCGTATAGGACATGTGTAATTGACTGAATTGAGATTAATTTAATTATCGATAGAAATTTTCATTAAAAACCGCAGGTGAAAAAATAATGTACATTAATTAAATGTAACTGCTTTTTAAAACAAAAATATGACACATTACCGGTTTTTTTTTAATTTTAATTAATTAAATCCCTTAAAATCTGAAAATTGTTTGCTTTAAATGAGTAATAGAATCATCAAATAAAAAATCTATGAATCCAATAAAAGTATTATTTTCAATGTAATAACTTTTCGATTACAAGAACAAAAATTTATTTAAATATCCTCTTTCATTTCCTATTTTAAAATTACTTGAATAGAGTATCATTAATTTTATTTATACAGCAAAAGCTGACTTCATTTTCCCATGCGATTGAGTATTGAATTAAATTTGAAACGAAATTATTTATGATGTTCCTCAAATGAACACTTAAACCTGGTAATTACAAATGAGCCTTAGTGATCGCAATCTCAATATAATCATTATTTAAAGTAGGGTAAACCGACAAAACTGGAAAGACGTCCGCTCGGTGTATTTCACGTAAGTCGAATGATGCCAGGAAGTCGTCCATCGCGGGGGGTTAGAGAGGCAGTTTGCGTGGAATGTTCATTCCGGCAGAACGCGGGCAACATATGTTAAATCAGTTAAAATCGCTTCAACGATCGCTCCTCGCCACTTTGGGAATATACCGAGGCTCCCGCATACGAAATTGTTATTTTGACTCGAACAACTGACGTCGATATGGATAGTACGTGCCTGACGTCAGTTGGCTCTTTGACTCGCAGGTGACTTTTCAAAAGGCAGGTTGGCTAATCGTAAAACGCGCCGTTTCCGCGTAATCGACAATTCGCCACGATTGAAACTACATCCGGTTGACGACTGGTAAACAATTAAGAACTTACGTTTCCATCATTTTCCTTAATTTTCCACAGATTCACTTCCTCGAGATTCGACGCGACCTTGATCAACATCCTCCAGTCCTTCGCGCGGTCGAACGACGAGGACAGCATCTGCAACAAAACAAATTTCCTCCCCGTTATTAAAATAACCGTAGCAGTAGTTCCATTTAAATGTTACATCATCGAGATTGGGGAAAGAGAGTGTCAATAATTCAGCGGGATAAAAGAACTCGACAGCAGCAATAAAGCAATTGTCACCGGGGACATCGAGCGAAGCCAAAGAAAAACATCATCCGTAAATAATACATCTTAATAGCGGTGTCGGAGCGAAGAGGCCTCGCATGGGGGCGTTACGCACAAAACGCGCAACGCTCCTCGGGGGTTGCGTCGCATTGGCCCTGACAGACACTTGACTCGCGCGGTTCCCATCGCCTCTGCGCCGCAATAATGATCCTCTCTCCGCGCGCAGCTAATTTCGGCGCTTCTCACTTGTCGCCCGGCCGAGGGGTTCGTGCGGTCGCCTCTTTCGCCGCACGTAGCACCTCCTCCCCCCTCGTGGGGCTCTATCGGTGCCAGTGCGAGAGAGACGAACAAGTGATTCTTTCAATTGTCTTGCGCGGCCGCGCCGCGACGCATGGCTAGCCAAGCGTCTCGCCCCCCTTCGGGTGCCTCTCCCTCGCCGGACGCACCCCAGCGGCCGCGGGCGCGCGCGCACGTGACGTCGCCGTTGCGCGGAGAAACACGAAAACGGCATCCCGAGCCGTCGTAACTTATGATGATCGATTTCGAGCGAAGTCGTTTCATTAGCGGACAATTCCACGACGATCGCTTCGAGAGACATGTTTAAAACTTTCTTGCGTAGGGGTACGGCCTTTCTTGAAGGAGGATCTTAGCACAGGTAACACCTGTAGCTGTTTTGGAAATGTTTATTTGGCGAGGGAAGATCTCACCTAGAGCGAGAGAAGCGCTGTAAACGCGCGCGAGATAATCCGAGTATTGGGAGAATTCCGCAAATAGTGCGGCATCCCATTTATGTGCGCCGTAAAGCTGGGACTTTTAGCGCGTGGGTCTTTATTTTGGGTAAGCAAATGCGGCTCGGAGAAAGAACCGATCCCTCGGCGAAAGACGATCGCGGATGTTTGCAAGGGTATTGAGTCCTTCAGGTCAAAAGGAGACCTCGGAACAGGTGTCTTGGCAGGTGAGCGGGGATAATGCGAGGTGCCGAGATAAATAGAGGAATATCACTCCTCGGGTTCTGTTTCTTATCGGAGCTGTGCAAGTGCTATCTGCGGCCGCTATACCAGCTGTTTTCTCAAACAAACTATTACACATGTAAAAATTAGTGATTTTTTTTTTTTTTTTTTTTTTTAATAGAGATTTTATTACTGAGTTTGCAGTTAGGACATATTGTTTAAACCTTTGTTTTCGGTATACAATAATTAAAACGATTAGGTTATAGAAATATATTTGTTTTTTTTACAACTTAAGCCGAACTTAGGCACAAAAAATAGGAGAAAGAACACCGCGATATCAAACCATCTAAAAGAGATGTTTTCAATCGTTAAAAATGTACGATCGCATCATCAGATAGAAGAAGTTCAGCTTACCGATCTCTAACTCGAGAATCCGTCTTTGGGTTACATAATGGCCACATTTTAAGGTAAGAAGGCTACTTTGAGGCTGGCAGTCACCCGTGGCGCAATAATCCGGATCGCGCGAAATACCCGTGCTGCTTTGCGGTCGAACTCGTGGAAAACGTCGGATGAACCGAGGATGGCTCGCGGACAGCTTAGGTACGCCTCGACACTCCGTACCTGTTGTCCTTCTTCGTGACCGTTCGAGGGAAACCGTTGAATGTTAAGGCGGACTTTGCGATTTTTCCGGCTAGCGTACTCGTGCAATCGAACGCGTTGTCGTGGAAAACTACCGGAATTATTATTGTTACAAGTGTCGGGAGCTTGCGCGGTATGGTGAGTTTCAATGCTCTAGGGAAAACTTTTTTAGCCAAATTTTTTCCGTGATAATATTTTTTTAATGCAAGCGTTTTAATAAATATAAATATTAATATGCAATAGTAATATCAAATTCATTGAGATTATTAAGTTATAAAATTAATTTAAAATGAAAACGGTACCATTTATTGTTAATACAATTTCTTAATATTTTATAATAAATAAAATAAGTCAATAATAAAATAAAAAACTTTACAATAAAATTAATCTGAACAGAATAATAAATATAAAATACTTTCACTCTAAAAAAACAAACTTGTACTTATTGATAAGATGTTTAAAAAAAAAGCAAACTGAGAAAGAAAGATGAAGCAGACAAATGTGTTAGACAAGTATCATTGGTTCGGCAGGTAGTTGGAGCGAACTCGTAATGTGCCCTTGCTCGCGGCAGGACAAAGATGGTCACAAAAGTAGGTCTTAGCGCGCGGAGAAGCGTCGACGCGGGACGATTTTTCATGCCGCGGGGGCTACCGTTCTATGGGCCGAGGGACCGTTTCTGGAAGACGCTAGCCGAGAGTGAAGAGAGTTAAGCGACCCCGCTGATCCGGCGCGCCGCGGGTGTCGCGGACAGATTAGGATTTGCAGGTCTGTCACACCTCTCCACAATGATGTGTTAACTCGGGGCTCATCGGGACGAGTAAACAAATTTTTCAGAGCTTCCTCTTTTTTTTGAAAAGCAGAGAAAGTTTTCTTCTGTATCCCCGGGATTCATCCATCTTTCTTAGTTCGAAGAAAATAAATTTTGTATCAATAAGTAGATGTGCAAATAATTGATCTGGATTTTTTAAATTTACGTTTTATGCACAAAACATTTATGGTTTATAAAAAGTTTTAGTCAACAGATATTTATGCATTTTGTTCTGTATCCATAAATTATAAAAATTTTCCGCAGCTGTAGACTATTCTGTTTTCATAACAAGACCATGACAGAAATGCTCGTAAATCAGGAGAAGATAGAAATCTCGTGCATCGACGGATGATACTTCGATTCCTAATCAAGCTTTTCACGAAAGCATCGGAAAACGCATAAATCTCCCCTATTGTCCCCGTAAACCTGGCTTCCACCGCAAGATTTGCCGCATTGAGCGGCGGCGATAAAGCGCGAGAGAAAGGCCGCGGCACAAAGATACGCGGCTTTATACACGGGGCGCGACACGTTCCTCGCCGTTGTTCCCGGCCGGCCGAAGGAGACACGCGCGCGAACGTGAGGCCGGGCTCGTCTGCCGACGCAGCGGGAGTCGATCGCTTTGTCGGGCGGCGCGCGCCCCGGACATGTGCGGACAATTCCCGCGGCAGATTTGCCCGGCCCGTATAACGCATCCCCCATGATCGACCTCCTCCAGATGCGGCCCGCTTCCAGCTATGCCGACTCAATTCCAGCAGCGCGGCGACAGGCGACGACGAGCCTTTGTGCCCCGCCTGATAATCCGCGAGCTGTGGGCCGACGCGCGTTTTTCCGCATTCAGGGAAACAAGTCTTTTTTTTAGGAACTGACGATTCTTCGAGGTGCTCGTTAATAACCCAAATTTTCGGCGCGCTTTGAACGGAAGGCGATAATTTAATGTGATTCGGTCTAAGGCTTTTCACGTTACAGAGAAATGGGAACGTTTCATTTCGCGCAAACCAGTGCGTAAGATTCCGAAAAGGCTGAGAAAAGCGGCCAAGATAGAGAAAAGAGCTTGGAAATTATGCCACGAAGCTTTAGCGCGATGCGTTAAATTATAATTACTTTCCAACGCGATCTTTGCACCTTCTGAGGTAAGCGGGCGTTTTACTAGTGGTCGCGCCGCGAAATTGCTAAAGTTGGCATAAAACGCGCGGTTTTTTAATTGCGCGAAACGCGGGATTCTAAATAACGCCTCTTCGACGCTCTACCTTCCTTTTTTCTCTCTACTCGTCTTCGTCGAGATTTTCCGAGCACCGGCACCGCAGCGCGTGTACCTATGCACGAAAAAAGAGAGAGGCTAGGAGGGTGAGCTTTAACGGCTTACCGCGATTTTCCACAAGAGATATCTCGCCTCGTTATCTGCTCTAACACCTCCATTGTGGTGAGTTGAAACGGTGAGGCCGTTGAAAGAGCCGAGCGGACCCATCATCTTCGGCCGGCACGCCGAGATGAGCCCCAACGGGGGGCCCATTCGACCCTCACAATAGGCTCGATCTGTTGTCCCTACCTTCAAGACTTTTCCGCTATCTCGTGTGCTGCGTGAATTGAATGGTCAGTGAACCGTCATCTTTACTTCTTCTTTGGATTGAAATAGATTTCCAGTGTAAGGAGGTTTTTGTTTGCTCTTGAAAATTTTTATCGCTTTTGGATACAGATCAAAATTTTTTATCAGGCATCAATTTTTTTATCAGACTTGGACATCTTACAAAACATAACTGATATTTATTAAAACATATTAGTTCAACCGCGTAATCATGTTTTTAATTTTTTTTTTTTTTATAATAAAATTATTTTACGAAATAGTTTTCAAAGTTAAGTGGTCAAAGTTCCCTTTCAAAAATTTTAATAAACGGGAAAGATATTACGAATATACACATCAAGGGCCACAAGAGAGTTAGTGACGAAGGAACGAGTCGTCGGATGAGCAGGACACGAGCGTTCCGACGATCTCGCAGGACAACCGGGACAAAAACGCGTGCGATCGCCGTCCTTTGTAACCTCACACCTCCGACACGCTCGTCTTCGCCGTCCAAAGCATCGCACTCCCCTCTCTTTTATCTGCCCGTCCGTGGAAAAGCGTCCGAGGAAAGAGAGACGTACGGGCCCGGGGGCCCCTCGATAATCGCCGTTCGCCGATCCTCGCACGCCTCGCCATTGTCCCCCCGAGGCGCTGAAGAAGACGCCGCACCGGCCACGCCCACCGATCCTCATCTCGCGCGCCGCGAAAAATGTTCTGCCATCATCCCTTTATGCGCGCCGACCTGTAATGCATGCTGGGTCTCGTGCAGAGCGACGTATGCGTCCTCGCGCACCTCGTCCGGATTAACGAGGGAAATGAGGGGGCGAGATGCGTTTTTTAAAGTCAGATGGGAGCGAGGGCGGTGTGGACCTTTCGAGAATCTCCCTAAAGATCGGGGATTTCGAGATGCGTTTAGTTACTTTTCGGATATTTTAGGGGTCGACAATAGAGCTCTGTGTGTTTGCTTTTGTCAAGGATATTTTGCTTCTATAACGTTTGAGATTTTCTCAGCAGTTTTTTTAATTTTTTTAAAAAAATTTTATATTACGAGAAAATATTTAAGCATAAAATGATCTCAATTTTATATTATCTTTTAAAATATCTTAATGCATGTTAAGCGTAAATTTCATTTTAGTCTGTAAAGTGTATAAATTTGAAGAAGTAAAATTGACTGAAGCACACTTATTTAACGACATATGTCTTCCGCTTATTGTAATAAGTGAAAGAATTGTAAAGCAGAATAAATTGATGACTATTCATTTCTTTGAGTGAAGTTGAACTTGAGGGGGGAGAATAGAATCGAATATTCATAATTATTAACAAGATTGATCTGATCAATTTTCCTCGCAAACAACAAGACAGCTGTTAGACCCGCGTATCCTCGCTAAAAATAAACTTATTCGTCCTCAATAATTATTCCTCCGAGTCGATCGCTAAAAAAAAAAACTCGATCGTAAACTTAATTGAATACTCCTGGCAGTGACCCCTTTTAGATCGGCGGAGGAAGTGACGGAGCACGGGTCAGAGGGGTGGCCGTCGCCACCTAAGGTTATGAATAAAACCGATCGATGGCCGGATGATAGCCGCATCGCGCCTGACGCAAAAATGCTTTTAACGCCGCTACTCCAACCTCTCTTCGGAAAAACGAACCCCCCACCCGCGCAGCTGAAACGCGACGAAGGTCGTGATTCGCGCGTGCGCCCGAGATTGCGGACGCAATAACGGCGGCGCCGTGACAACGCGCGGCTTGCCGGGGATTAATTAAGCATTAATTAAGCAAGATCCGAGGCCCCGGCGGGAATTAGGGAAAGATGTCGCCAACGCGATACTCTGCGTCTCGCGGGGGGTGCAAGGAGCCGCTGGCGCTGTATTAACTGCGGCAAGTAACTCGAGGATCGTAAACAGGCCTGTTATTTAAGGGATGATAATTGAGAGAGCTACATGCTGACGCGCGACGAATTAGCCCGGCCGACTGTTTATAAGCTGAGCCGAATGAAGCAGTAGCTAGGGGGTACAAAGCTAGAGAGTTTGGATAAATGTATTGCAGGCAGAATGCAAGAAAATTTCCGGGAAACTTGATATTAAGCCAACACGGTTAATTTCAACGAATCTTATTTGTCCGGAGTAAAGTGCATTTTCGCGTAAAATATTAAATAATTTTACTAATTAATATATACAATGATGTTAACAATTTTATATTTTATAATTATAAATAAGCCGATTACTAAAAATTATATAGAAACAATATATCATCCGTCAAATTAAAGAAAAACGTGTAAAAATAAAATGAAAAATTCAAGTAATACATTGGCGATAATTACAAGTAAGATGGATTGTTTTCACCGACAACGATTAGGAGTCATCGAGTCACCCCCGGGGCATGCAGATACTCAAATAAAAGAGCGAAACTCAAAAGGCGCATTGGTCACGGGCATCGATTGGGCGTTTTCCCGAAAACACGTATTTCGCAGCGTCGAGTTTCCTTGTCTATTCTCGGCACTTGACTCCGGGGCCGGCGGTGCTCGCGCGCGCGCAAGCATAACGCGCGTAATGACAAGGCGAGGCGGTGTCCTGCGAGCCGTGTCTAACGCGCAGCAGATGCCACCCTCGAGTTCCCGCGGGCTCTCGCTCTCCTCGGGCCGGCCAAGAGGGAAGCTACCCCCGTTTTCTATCTAACGGTATAAATTATATCAGCGCGTCAAAGCCAGCCCCCCTGCTATGATCGATCATTAGAGGCCTATTTACCAGAAAATTTGGCAAAATTGTTTTTCCGCCGTAGGAGCGCGCGGGCCGTGAGGCCGTGACGAAGACGGAGGCTCGTGCGTCGGACGTGCGCCAGACTCGATATCTCACTCCCGCGAAGATTTGTCGGGCCGCGCGCTCGATGTTATCCCGGGCGCGTCCCGTGATTGATGCTCCCGGCTCCTCTTTCTCTCTCTCCACGTAGACGCTGAGTCACGATAAATTTTCGCGAGGCGCGTGTCCCCGTTGCCCTTTAAAAAAAAGGCAGCAGCTCGGTGCAGATAATTGATAATTTGAAGCTTTTCCCGGAAAGCCGTGATTCGCGCGTGCCCTGGGGCCACGGCTCGGGCTCCCAGTGGATATTGAGTTAGACCGCTCCCCGTTGGACCAGATTATCACGGTCATTGTACCTAGGAGCGCAGCTTGCCCTTAGTCCAATATGTCAAGTCGACCGGCAGAAACGTCCTTAACCCGCTGTGCACGCCGCGTTTCCTTGGCCTTTGCGTCGGATCACCGAGAACACGACCCCCGCTCGCCTCATTGGGATTCTGCATTCGGTAATCCGATGCTGTTACGCACTCCTGACAGACGCTAGTCGAAATTTGCGATAAAAAAAAAGAAGGGAAATCGCTTGGAACTGCGTTGACAGTGAGCCATCTGTCTTCGCTGAGGTATCCTGCCGTTTCGACGAGTGTAGGGAAGTTGTAATTGCATTCGAGCTTGTTTGAGAGATCGGAGGAAATGGGGTATATTATGTTACGTTTATGTAAATATTGAGAACTGAATTTGTTTTAATCATTTTTCCTATTTATTGAATAAGAAAGTTGTATTTCAAATCATATTTCAATTTAAAATGCTCAAATAAATCGCTCAGGCTCATGAAAAAAATGTTTTTATAAAAAAAGGAAAAAGTAGTTCGTAACAAATTTAATGATTATTTTTTAATAATTTAAAAAGAAATAAATTTATTTTGAGTATTTAGTATCGGAAAATGATATTATTTTTAAAAAAGGTAAAAACATTTTTAGCAAAGTTTGTGCAACACAAGCATGTTTAACAATATAGTCATAAGTTCATTTTAAAATACAAGCGTAAAAAGGAGAAATCAAAGTGTACTTTTCACTTCCTGTTTGCTTTTCAAATCTTGTAGTAATTCATCACTCCTCCAGATTTACGGAGATAGCGTCGTTTCGTAACAAAGCAGCGTAACGCAAAAGTTCCCCGGCAACTCCGGCGCCGCGATATTCCTTCGGATATTATGAAAGCTAACTACGAGCTGCAGACTGTTCGGAGCAATTTTCACGGCTGTGCCCTCGCTACGGTCGTTCTGCCAATCAGCCGGCGGCGCGAAAGTGAAGCTCGCCGGGGGGAGGAGGGGGAGGGGGGAGGTTGGCGGAGGCCCCGAGACAATCGCGGCACCACATCAAAGGCGCTCGATTGTTTTCCGTAAATTATAACCGTAGCACTTACTCGACTTCTCGTTATGAGTTGCGAACAAGTTCAATTAAGTCTGCGGGGGTCTCTCTCGCTCGCTCCCGCCGCGTCGTCGACGAAACGGCTTCCTACACACGCAGCCTCCCTTCTCTCTCTCGCCGGCGGAGCTCGCTCTGTCACTCGGTCTCCCGCCCGAATCATTTTCGCTCGCTCGCCTAGTTACCTTTCTCTCGCTCTCCCATTATTTCTCCTTCTGCTCCTTACATCTCTAATTTTCTCGGCGTCGGCGCACAAAAGTCCGCCGGGGCCTCGCTGTCCCTTCGTCTCTCGCTGCGAGAAAGGAGTGGACGCGACGTGGGGTGTCACCGTCGCGGCGAATACGCGCGCACGTGCCGCGCTCATGCCCATTTTCGACGGATGAACGCTGCCCCGAAGATTTATCGCTTTTGAGCCGCGCGGACGTCGGCGGGCATCGTGCAGAAGCGAGGGTAGTCGCGCGTCGATCTCTATCTCGGGCTTATGAACGAAAAATTTTATCCGCTCTGACATCGCAGATTTCACGATTCCCCGCGCGAAAGCACAATTAATATCCCGGAAACACTGTTTATTTTGAATATCGCGTGTTACCGTAGTAATGAACGAGCTTTCCATCGCTATTGTGTGCGCTCTATCTCGGCTCTTTTATGTGAAAAATCACGAGTATAACGAAGCGATCTCCCGGCAATATTCTATTTCGATTCAGCGTCTAGCGCATTAACGCGCCGGTGTTTATCCGCGAGGTAGTGCGAGCGCACGATCCCCGGGTCTATGAATGCGAATGGGATGGCACGATTATGCGCGAATTATGAATGGCCCTCTGACAAGGGTGCGCCAACGTCCGCGCGTGCTCCGAGGTGCCTCGCGGAGGGGTCGCAGTCACTCTCTCGCCCGCCGCGTAAAGTAAATTTAAATGTCAAAATATACACTGGCGCGGGTCGGCCTCGCGACAAAGCCGTATCATATCGTTATTAACATAATGCGAGAGGCGCTCGTAGACCGACAAAACTGTCAATCAAGGAGAAAAAGGCGGCGAGACGGAGGGAACCCGATTCTTGGGAGCTCGCAAAAAAACGGGCTAGTTAGTCGGTCACTTCTCTAGCTCGTACAAATTGTCGCTTTGTCGCGAGGTGTCCTCGCTGACCGGCTCGGTGCGCACGCAACCCTTTCCACAAGGTCGCCTCCTGCCTCCGATGAATATTACATCGAGTGTACCTCCGTTTATTCTTACGCTGAATAAAGTGCAATTTTTATGTCCGAGTGTCACGTTTCAGGAGCGAGGAAGGAAGGAAAGCGAGATGCCCCCGTGGCGCGCGCGATTCGTTGCCCATTCGAATTTTCATAAAATCAATGAATTCGCCGTTTAAGTGGCTTAGTTACCGGAGAAAGGAGCTCGGACGCGACGAATTTCATTCCACTTGCACGGCGACTCCTTTGTGCCGGAGCGGATGACCGACGCGCGCATTCCACCGGAGACGCGTCAGGCTTGACGAACGGACAAAGCGGTGTAATTGTCTCTAGTTTCCCGACGCTGGCCGCGCGTTCAAATTTAAATTCGGAAAAACCTCGCGGGTAACCCTACGCCTTGGGAACTCGACCGCTGGGAAGTTCCTTGCGGCCGACGCAATTGTGCCCCTTTTTGTCGACGGCGCGCTTCCGGGCGCTCGCCGGCGCAACGCGAGCACTTTTCGCAAAGCGTCCCGCGGGAATCGCCACTCCCCGCATTAACGAGGTCCCCTGGACAGCTGCGGCCGGCAGGCCCATTCTCGCGCGCGGATTTGCGGACTCAATTGGCTCGCTCCTACCGGCTTTCATCGAATTTGGAGCGTGAATGCGCGAGTTATGCGAGAGCCGATTGTGCGCGGCTCAGGTTTAATTGGACGGCGCGAGCTTCCGTTTAAGACGCCATTGACGCGCGGGGGATTTACGTCGTTTTTGGGAATCGTTAGGCTTTTTTCGGCGGGCCGAGTGAGTGCGGATGACAAAACTGGGGCAGAACGGATGGGAGAGGCACGCGGGCCTCTCACGATTATTGTTATTAATAGTCCAGAAGTAGGTATAGCAAGTAAGCGGAGGAGACGGCGCTGTGGTAGCGTCCGCTTTTGTCCGAATTCACCATTTATATAATTTGTCAGCGGCAACGGTCTCCGGCGTGTGCGGCGCGCGCGGTTTTCCGCACGATTTGGCAAAAAAGCGTGGGCTGCCCGTTTCTCCTTGTGACCCCGGCGTCATCCCTCGGCTTTTTCTCTGAGAGCGCGCGCATGAAAAACAAGCAATTGTGCGCCGACTAGCCGCGGCTCGTTGCGGGAAGAGGGGGCGTCGCAATGACGTGGAAATAACGACGGCTGCGATATGACGGGGGAACGACATAATTCGACAAAAAGGAGACGGGAATCAGAGTTTAAGTGGTGCACACTGAAGTAAGCGGGGTAAAGTTTATTTAGTTCTTCAAATTCTTCTGAAAAGAATTAGTTTCAAAATACTCTTGCAGTGTATTAAGATGTATGAGTGAACCTTTAGTAACGGAAAAGTTCAATAGAACGTTTTTCAGAGATAGTCAGTGACATTTGTCTATTTTTATATAAACAATCTTTTACTTTAGAAATTTAACTTCTTAAAAAGTTTATAAGTTAATAATCGTTACGAAAAATATTCTTTAAATTTAAGTGAAAGATTAACAGTAGAAATTTAATTCACCTTGACAATCTAGTAAATTAATAAAGGGCTTATAACGTTTTCATTTTATAAATAAATCTCTATTTGAAAACCAGATAATAACAGCGGTCAATTATCTAGTCAGCTTTATCCAATAACAGAAATTTTCCGAAAATAGGATCAAACGAGAAGGGCCTGCGAGGCGTGCTCATCCCCGTAAAAAATAAACGAGCTTAACGAATCGCGTGGTACGGTAGGCGCGCGGGTTGATCATTTGGGCGGTCACCGGCGCGTCGCGATCATCCGGCAAATTGGTGTCGTGCCTTCGCGCGCTCGGGGAGGCAGAGGCGCGCTTCAACCGGCGTCGCAGCGCCGAGGGGTGAGCGCGCGCGCGGACTCACGCGCGAACGCGCTAAGCCCAAGATTGGTTTAGCCGCCACGAAAGCACGCCACGCCGACGTTTGATTACGCGTCAACGAGCTAAACGTACCCGCAAGACCTCTTCCCCCTTTCGCAGTGCCCCCCCGGATTCTCGGTCTCCCTCTCCTCTCTCACTTTTTTTCCACTCTGGAAAGGAAGCTCGGGGATCCAGCTAAAAAAAATCCAGTCTACGCGCAGCAGGTGAGGCGGCGTTTACACGGAGTTTTGGGGCGAAAACCGTCGGTTTGCTCGGTCTCGCATGGCCGATTGGCGCCTCCTTTACCCTTCGCCTCCTTTTCACTCGAGCCCCTCGATTTTTTTTTCTCGCTACAGCTCTATTTCTATTTCCGATGTATAACGCGCGAGAGAGATGTGAGAAAAGGATTAAGGGTGAGCGCGACGAGGGAGACAAGTTTTCTCGAATCATCTGCACGGCTCTCCATCGGTCTTTCTTTTTTTTTCTGCAACCTCCGCTTGGGCGATCGGTTTCCCCTCGGGAAAATCGGGGAGCTCGCGAGAGTTCGCGGTCGCGATTTCCCCTGGATCGATGCCCGGCGCCGCGCGTGTGAAATTCGTAAAACCGGAGCAGCGCCGGGAGGCACACGATGTGCCCGCGGGCGCGTAGGGGTTGATAGATCGTCCGCCGTAGCGAAGGGGTAGTTTGCTTTAATCTATCCTGTAATCGCCGGTCGACAGTTGGCCCGGCTGCCTTTTTGTCGGCCGTTAGATGGATGAAGCCATTTACATTTTGTCAGTGCGACATGCGCTCTTGCTATCATATCTATCACCGCCCCCCTGCCTCCTCTCGTCGACCAGTGGCCCGGCTCGCTGATTTCTCTCGTGCCGAACTCGCCACGGCTTCTTTCACGGCCCGCATCACCCGGATTTTGCAATTCAATTTCGATGATCTATGGCGTTCTATACTTGGTGCATGAATTTTCCACTTCAGCAATTAGTAATAATCATTTTAGCTTTTTGTATACGAAAAAATCAGATACTTCAGAATGAGTGAAATGTGTGTTTAAAAAAAATTTGAAATCCCGTGAAAGCTTCTCGAAATCTCGTCACCGAGCTGGAAAATCCAGTTCAGTTGCCCAATCGATTGCACTTTTCGGGGGCGATTTCGGAGAAAGACATCACGTCCACGACGGCATGCCCGGCCACGCTACCTGCTAATAGAATATTGAAATGAAAAGAAAGACGCTCGGCGGCGGACTTAGAGCGAGGGAAAAGGTGCGAGCTACGGTCTCATTCGAACGGGCTTTCATCGTTCCTTCCTCCTTTTTTCTTCCTCGAGTCAAAAATTTGGAAATCCTCGGGAAGGTGTTCCACGGAGCTCCGCAACTGACAGATCTGTCAACACGGATGACACCTCGCTGCGAGGCGAGCCGAGAACCGCGCGCCGCGAGAGGGAGAGAGAGAGAACGCGCCTAGCAAACCAGGTGGTCGCTGTCGCCGGCAGAGGAGCGACGGAGAGAAAAAGAGAGACGACTCCGTCGTTGCCGGCATCTGCCCGGATAATACCGGGGATTAAGCCTGCAGGATAGGAGAGAGATTCGGCGTTGCTTCGCCCCTGGAGCCGGAGACATTCCTGCGACTCTCTTCGTTATAAACAGATCGATCATCTTTCAAACGGCTCCGCGCTATCGCCGCGCGAGAGGCTCCCCGATGAGCTCACGTAGGACGAAGATCATATCGGATCCCGGATTCCCGATATACGTTATTACTCGTCTACTATTGCGTCGGACGGATTACGCTTCCGGTGATGACTTACGTCGGTAATATACCGCATTCGTGTAATAGTGCAGTGACGCCAGTTGGTGAACGGGCCGAATCTCGTGCCCTCCCGGATCTCTTTCGTCGCGCGGATGGTCGGGAAGTCCGGGTACGACGTGCACACCTCCAGACTGTCCGGCAGGAAGCTCGCCCAGTCGACAGAAGACAGATAGTACTTCAAATTTATTGGCTCTTCTTTTATAGCACCACCTACAAAAACAAACGTTGCATTTTTTTTTATTTTCGATTAATTATCCTTTATATAAATTTAGCGATCGAGATTCATCTGAATTTCGAGCATTTTTTAGAAATCGATCTCGAAGTGATCTTAATTTTCAAGAAAAAGAAAATTTCATTTGTTTTTTTTTTTTCGAAGTCAAATATAGGCGAACCTCCAAAGCGGGTGTAGCGCGTCTGAAACCCCTAGTCTTTTATTATACTTCATTGAAAAGAAATTGTTCTTGTAACACAACTAACTACAACATTCATTAATCGGATAAATTATTTTATTTCCTGCCAATGAAATTTATTTTTAATTCCTTGTACGAATACATAAGTAACGTACATAAGAATATGATTCGTTAAAAGATGACTATTGCGATCACTATTGTAAAAAGGGTTTTGATCATTAAAAATGAATTTGTTTAATTACGCGTAAAAATAAAATTCCTTAATACTTACTAAATCTAAATTGAATCATAATCTCGAACGAGACAAAGAAAAATTAAAGGCAACAAAACAAACTTAAGCGGGAACAGATTACTTACTATAATCATCCTCCTGTCGCAGCGTCTTAACGTAGTTGCGAAAGTCGCTAAAGAACGAGTGCTGTTTATCGGCAACGTGGTCCCAGAGCCTCGGCTCGTCGTCGCAGTTCTGCGACCGGGACGCGTCCTCGCGGCGCCCGCCGTGGTAGTCCAGCTGGTCGGCCGGGCAGCCGAGGGAGAAGTCGCGGGCGTACTCGTGGTTCTCGTACTTGAAGGGCGGCACCGGCGGGCAAGCCGCGGCGCTACCGCCTCCGCTGCTGCTGTTGCTGCTGGTCGAGCGCAGCAAGCTGTTCTCCTCCATCTCGGCGCTCTCGCTGCCGCCGCCCGCGCCGCCCCCACCTGCCGCTTCGCCCTCGTCGCTGCTTCCTGCGGCCAAAGTGGACCGGATCGCCGTGTTAGTCGGTTAATTGAGGCGCGCGCACGCAGGGCCGCGATAAGCGACGCGCTTTTTTCTCTGCGGTTTGTTCGGCTCGTCGACGCTCGAATTCGCGCTGCAGTGGGGAACTACGTAGCTCTGTTTTGATTTTTTTGCGGGGATTGAATGTGCGCTCGGTCGTTTTGACTGCCGGGGAATGCGATAGGCATTGTGCTTCGGTGTTGCGGGGTTTCGCAAATCTATTCACCCGGTAATTTTATTTCGCGCTTGGTGAAAAGGAATTCGAGTGATTTGGGACTCCCTATTACAGAATTTTAAAACGTTTTTTGTGAGGTTTGTTTTAGAAATGTCAGTATAAATGAGTCGTATTTAAATTTTTTTTATCGTAATTATTTTCATAAACTCCAGAGTGTTATCCTGATAATCCTGGAGTCGTAAAAAAGTAGTGCAAGAGGATACTTTGGGGACTTATCTTTCGAGGCAGTCGCCCAGACTGTTTACATTTCTTTCATTCGTCTTTATGACTCTACGAAATCCTAGACATACAAGTGTCTTCGAGGCTGGTGTCCAATTTAGTGACATATATTCCAAGCTTTTTTGATGTGTCATATAAAGATATCGTTTGTCTGAGGAGGAAAAAGAATTTTTTAAATTACCCAGAATAGATTGCTTTGTCTGTTATTATTTCTACATAACTAATAAGTGTTACTTTGTCTCTATCAATAGCTTAGTGATTATTTTTTCCACTATGAGATATCATGAATTTTTTTTAATTATGATTTGATATAAAACTACATACAAAAACTAATGAACAAATCTACAATATAAATGTAAAATAAGTACAATGTATCAAAGTTTATTGTACAAAAATAGCTACACACTCAAACATACCACGGACACGAAAACAAACAATGCGAAATTGGCTAAATCGAGCCTCGCGTTAAGCCGCTGTCATCTCGTAAAACGTCGCTGGCTTATCCTCTACGGGGTGTCGTTCGACATGAACGCCCCCGCGAGCACCCAGGTTCGCGCTCCAATAATGCAACAAAATATTTAGAAACCCTCGAGACGCTCTTTAGCTCCCGTTGGGATCGCGCGCTCACGGCCGGAGGGGGGGAGCCGGAAACATCAGTGTCCCGGGCTCGAGAGGCCTCGGATGATAGCCGCTTGATTAGCCCGAAGTGCCGAGATTAGGACTCGAGAATGTTGACATGTCGCTGGAAAGAGAGAGGCGCCCATAAAACGCTGTAGTACCAGCCCTCGTGGGATTATCTCCTCTCCTATTTTTTTTTGTCCACCGCACAATAGAATTTCTGTGAACCGCTAACGAAATTATTAGCCTGCTATCGAGGTTACGTCGAGTAATCAAAGCGCCATATAAAAGTGATAGCTCGATCGATGTTAAAGTAGCCGATTGTCTTAATTTTGCATGTTTATAATTAAAAAAAGTAAGATCAGAAACAAAAGAACAGAGTATCAAGTGTGTGGGCGAGAGAAGACAGCGGGAATCTATACAAACTTTCCTCAAAATGCACTTCTGCTTTATCTCCCGCGAATTAATTCCGGAAAACCGGAGATAATTAAACAAATTACCGCGACGAACGGCGCTGCGGATCGACGGCGATAGCCGCTGCAGCGCGTCTATTCACACGCGGGCGTAAAAACCGCACGGCGACCACAGGACGTCCTGGCGATACGAAGATGCCTTGTGCCACGCGCTAATTATTGACACCGAACGAGTTAATATTTTTTTTTTCATACAGCAGCTTTATCGGGCGCGCGCAATGATTCAGCGCCCGAGCTTTCCTCCCGCGCGTCGTCGCTAAATTGATAAACACGCAGGATCGAAGCACACCGGTTCTTCGAGCCATTTCGCGGGGAGCACTCGCTGATCACCTGGTCGGCGTATAAATAAACGGGCGACGGTTATCTCGGCGCGAAACCGCAGATAGCCGGCCGATATCGGCGTATCTCGATAAGAGGCGCGATAAGCGTGACTGCGCGAGTCCGCGAATTATCGCGCGGTCGATCGCTCCGTGGAGATGGGAGTGCGCGCCGGGGTATCTTGGCAACCCGCGAGTCCGGACTTACCGCTACTTTTGTAATCGACCATGGTGCTGGACAGATCTAGACACTCCATTTCCGCTGTGTTATCGGGCACCGATGCTGTTCCGCGATCACTGACACGTGCGCATAACCGAGAGATAAAAAAAAACCGTGGCACTGGCGTGGATGTCCTTTTTTCTCTTTACTTCTTCTCAATTGTTCGGGAAACTGCACGACTTTGCACCGGTGAACGAGGCCATGGCACGCGCGATATATACGTTTGTAAAGGGGGTGGCGTTGCCTGCCTGCGTGCAGCTCTCGCACTCTGCCAGCTGCGGCTCTTGGCTGACTACTGGAGGACCCGAAATCTCGGGTCGCGTCGAGGCCTGCGAGCGAGCGAGAGAGAAAAGGATAGAGAGAGAGAGAGAGAGAAGGAGAGGAGAGGATGGCACGCGCGCGCCGCACGGATTCTCCCTCGGGAGAGAGAGGCGAGCGCCGGGACGATCCCGGGGTGTGGCGAGGATCGTCGTTCCGGGATTCTGGTTGGCCCGCGGGCGGAGCCACCCCTATCGCATCGTCTCCCCCCACCCCGGCCGGCCGACGCTCGCGCCGGTGAAGCGCCGTCGCGGCAGCCGCCGCGCGCAGCATCCCTCGGACAGGGGAGAGACAGAGAGATATCGGCGGAGCCCGTCGCCCGCGCGGAGAGGGAGGCCGAAGCGGCCGGACGGACCGGGAGGAGGAGGCGGCGGAGGTGGAGGAGGCGAGCCGACGATGGGAGAGGGAGCCTCGGAGGGCGGCAAGAAACCGCGGCACGACCTGATAAGAATAGACCGAATAACGCCGGCACACATCCTTGCCGCTGGGAAAACCGGGATGCGATACGTCAAAGTCTTTCATTATATTTAGTGCTGGAGCTTGTTTGCGTTTTTTATCGCGCTGCGAAATTTATGTTAGAGAAATTATTACCTTAGAGGGTCGGTAAACTGGGTTAGTGCTCGATCTCTTTAATTTATTAAATGATTAATTTCGATGTTTCGTTGAATATGTATGGTGTTCAATATTTACGGTTATCAATTTCTATAATAGATTTGAGCTTTCACATTTATTTTTAATAAATGAAGGGAATGTATTATTTGACTCTAAAGATAAAGGGAAATCAAATTAAAATTAAATTTAAAAAATTGAAAATTGCAATAGTGTCTTTTAAATGATATAGTATAGGTATGTTTAATAATCTTTTAGACCGATATTTTTCGAAAAATGGGAATAGTTTCTTTGAAAATTTACTGAATATCTACGAAATTTTTCTATTTTTTTTCTGGTTACCTTTTTAGTACTACTTTACAACTTTTTTAAGATGTTAGTCCATGTGGACGTTAAAATAGACTATCGCAATTTTAGTAGAACTTTTTTTCCCATTGTGGTAATAAAATGAACAAATTCTATCGACCTTCTAGTTTGGCATTTTCTTATAACAATTTACATAAACGAAAATATAAACTTTTAAATAAAATTATTGTATCAAACAAAAAGATTAATTGAGAATGCAAACAAATTAATAAAAAAAGTAACCGATTAAAATAATAACTTTTTTCTTAAATATCTACATTCTAACAATTTTTTAAAATACTAAATGTTTATATAAGATGAAAAATAGGAAAAATCTACATTTTACATAGAATCCCGGAAAAGGCACGTAACTACGACAAAGAACTCGCATCCAAGACAAAAAATTGATGACCGTAATACAACACCTTTTTCCGCAGCTTCTCGTCATCGCCCCGACAATGCCTACCGTTTTTTCTTCGCACGCGCGAGCCCCGCGAGGCTTCTTAACGCCTGTCGCAGGCGACAGGCCACGGTCAGACGTTGACACATTTTTTATCGAGCCGCGGCCAGGGAGATGGCTGCTTTTCGGGCGTAAGCAGAAAGCCGGAATCGCGAGGACCCCACGTGGCGAGAGCCGGTGGCCCGGTCAGCCTCGTCAAGAGGGACCCCCCTCGTACATTCGGACGAAACACTTCGGCGCATCGACGCTACACCAAGGCTCCCTTCTTTATTACTGACTTTGCGGTTTGCTCGTCAAGTCGTGATATCTCGTCCGCGCGGAGCCGACTCGAAAACTCCGTGAGCTCCGGTTTCCGCCTCGCTTTCCGCGTACTTTCGAGGGAAAAAATTCCTTTATCAGGGAAACAACGTGATGGGTGAAAGAGACGGAGAGAGACTTGCAATCGTACCGGCTTGGGCCGTTTTTTTAATTTTTGCTGCGGATCGGAGTAGCACGACTTGACCAGCTGCTGCGAGGTCGCAAAAAATCTTCAACGGTCTAGGATAATTGAGAAATCCGTTAATATCAATTGAACCAACCTACTTATGTGTTATATGCACAATTCTATAAAGTATTAAAATTAAATAATTTTTCGAAGAAAGTCAACGTGTTGCGTAATGAAAAGCCTGAATAATAAAGAATACTACAACAAAAAGAATACCTCGAGATCGGGTAGGCAGGAAGTACACTTTAATATGTTTCAATTACTTGGCGAGAAGGAAATAAAGCGGCAGGATCGTAATATCGTACGGCCGCGGGGACCCGCGATATTCGCAGCGGCGCGCGAGTGTCCCACGAAGAACGAACGGCTCCGGAACAAATCTTCATTTCGCGCGAACGCTTCGCCTCGGGTAGTTTGGCGGCGTGAAAAAAAACATGTGTCGCACAGTTATATTATGCTTTATGGCCGGTGGCGCGCGCCCCATCCATCCGCCCGCCGGTATTTGCTAGTGTGATTTACAGCGGCGTTAAATAAGCCAATATCAGTGATTTCTTGGGGCCTAGGTTCCCGGACGAGTTCGATCCCGGCTAACTCTCGCAAAAAATTGTCGCGCATATGTAAATCGGGGTGACACGCGACGTTATGCCATAAATTTATACGGACAACGTGAAATAGTGAACAAAAGGGGTAAATGTTTCGCGAATTTTTTTTAAAACTTTTACTAAAACTAAAGTCTTGATAACTAATATTTATTGCGATTGTTTTTCAGTGAAAAGATAAAGTATTTGTTAACGACAAATAATTTCTTTCTCTAATCTAACACGATATTTTTAATTATCTTTTTTCTTATAATGATGCCTTATTTAATTAAATCGTACCGTAATAAATTGATGAAAATCAAAGGCTGCGTAGGAATTAAGCAGAAAATCCTATAACAAGGCAACTGTTGTGAGATGTCAGATAAGGCTAAATACAAACAATTCCAAAGTTAAATGAGCGTCGAACACAAATCCCGACAAGGCAACAATCCCTTAATAAAAAGTAAGATGCTGCGGTGAGTCGCAACAGGGCCGCCTCTACTTGACCTCGAGGGAAATATCAAAGGATTATCCCGACGCGTGTCGGGCCGTGGAGCGAGAGGGGGCGAGGGATCGAGGGATAGAGAGAGGCTCCCGCAGGCGCAACTTCTGACACGTAGAGTGACGATAGCGTAATGTCGTAAGAGAAGGAGGAAGGCATAGCTCGCTCGCGCCCAGCCAGCCACGCGATAGCGCCGAGCTATTAAACTGACAGAAACACTTGCCACCCCCTCGCGCCTAGCCGGCGCTCCTTGCCTCGCCTCGCCACCCCTTCCTTCATTCAGCCCACCCCCGGCGAAGCCACTGTATATACGAGGCGGGCGAGCGGTAAGGCCGGAGAGAGACGGAGCGCCGCTGCCTTCCGGCGTTGGCGGCGGCGTCGGTGGCGTTATTAATATTTTTCACACCCCAAATTGTCTCCTGTGTGCCGGGCCGACTCGCCGATAGACTCCCGGCGCCAAGTAATTTTACAGGCGTGCGTTTGACGGACGCGCTCAAAGGACATCAGGCAGATAAAAGAATCGCCGCTCGCTCCTCCCGCCCTCTCCCTCTCCTCTCCCTCCCTTTTTATTTCCCCGCTCTCCCGTTTAATTTCCGTCCTCGCTGCGACCGTTGGCGATGGGAAATCGCGCATAAAAACAAGAGCGAATCCGAGGAGAGGGCAGCGGCTCGCCCGGAGATAAAAAGGAGGCAGGGCGCGACGCACACGTATAAGCAGATGACGGGAGAGAGACAGAGGGATCGAGCCAACGGTCGCCGGGGCAAATCTATAATTTGCGCGACTCTTTTCTTCGGGCTCGGCGCGCCTTTTTTTCCTTGACTCGCTCTCGGCCGATTTCTCCGCGTGTGTACACACTCGAAAGTGCCGCTAATGCCGCAGCGCGCGCATTGAGAGGGCAAAATAAAGGTGCGCGCGCGAGAGAGCGAGTCGCCCGCCCCCCGCCTCGAGGAACTTGAGACGCGATTGTTGCCGCGCCGCTTGCGCGCGGCCCGGGACAATGGGGCTCGGGGCACATCGGCGGCCTCGCCGCCGGAAGTCACCGGAAGAGACGATGTGCCCAACGGAAGAGGCTCCGCTGAGGCCCTTCGGGGCACGCCCCGCGCTCGCGCAGCTTGTCTCCTGCGGCAGCACGCCTCTCGACTTAACGATTTCTCGAGCGGCGCGATCGCGCCCGATACGCGCGTCTGCGCAACTATGCGCACCCCGCCGGCCGGCTGCGCCCGCCGAAGGTGAGTCTATTAAAGCGCGAGTCGAGGGCATCCGAAATAGACACGGCGACTGTTGGCGCGCGCACCGTGGGGCGCCGCGTGTGTCCTTGATTCGGCGAGCGCATTATCCCGGAAATTTGCCCGCGCTAATCGAACGCCCGGCGAACAATGGCCGCGTGACACGCGGACCCGCGAGCGAGCCATCGCGAAAGTATGCGCTCCGCTGCTGTGTAAGCCGCGCGCCCGCTCGGTTAAAAGCGGGGGCGGCGGCGGGCGGCGGACCGGTGCAGCGGGCCGCGGCAGGACAGCCTGCAAATATTGGTGCATTAACAATGCAGGCTAATTATGTTTTGGTACACGCCGTGGGAGAGTGTAGCTTCCGCGGAGAGTTTGCCCTCGCGTTCGGGGCCATTGTGATCAAGGCTTCGGCACATAGCCGCGGGCGAGGCGCGCGCACCGCCGTGGCCGCCGCATTGCTGCCTCAGCCGTTAAATTAATTTTATCTCGTGTCCGACATTAATTTTCAATCTCCGTGGAGGGGGCTACGCAGGGCGGGGGTGGGCCGCGCTCGACCGCACGCCAGCGTTGCTCGCTTCGCTGCGCGGCGTACCTTCGGCTCCCGGTATTACGCGGCTTTTTTTGCTTTTTTTTGTAATAAACGTAAACGTTTTGATTATGCTTGAGCATGGAAATGAAGTTCATTTGGGGAAATTAGCAAAACGAGTTAGCTGAGAATTTTTGTAGTATAGAGGATTAATTATTATTGAGGTTCAGATTTTCTTTTACTATGTATTTAATTAAAATATAATAAAATTAATAATTTGATTTACGTAGTAAATCCGTGAGTTCTAATCTAATGAGTTTTTTATTAATTAGTTTGATAATTTAAACGAAATTTCGAAATCTGTGCATCAAAATTCAGTCAAATTCATTTATCACAAGGTTATTACTTAATTTTACCGAAAGCCTGTGTGTTTATTTGTTTATAAAATACTTTCAAATAGATAAGCAGATAAAGTTTTATTTAGAAATAAAATGTATTAAATCATCATGACTAATTCTTGCAATCTGATAAAAGAAAAAACAATTTTATCATTAGACCGTTATTTTGTGTTAAAAAACTTTGTTATAGAAAATCAACATTCTGGTAAACAGCGCTGAAAGGAGGCTTTGATTAATCCAAAGGCATTACATACGCGAATCCGGCGGCTATTTGCAGTAGCGCGCGCGTAAATCTATTTATGTTAGACACGCGGGCGTTCAAAGGGCACAATGCGGCAATCCATCCTCGGTCTCCCGAGCATCCGCGCGCCCGTCGTCTCTCCTCGATATTCGGATAATAAAGCCCGAGGCTGCGGCTGTCGCTCGCGCGCGACTTCGCCCGGAGGGCGGAAGGAAAGGGAGGCAGAACGACGCCCGAAACTACTACTCCCCGGCCGGAGAAGGGGAACAGATGTTTTTGAGAGCGCCCGGTCTAACATCGTAATCTATGTTCCGCAACATCGTAATTAAGGAAAAATGGAACTGCGCCTCGCCATAACTCACCGCGGGAGTTCCGCCGACGCGAACGCCGCGTCGCGGCCAGCCCGCCGCAAGGAATTCGCCCCGGGATTAACATACTTCGATAAGACCGAGCGCCCGAGCGCGAGTGAATCGCCAGATAAATTTATAGCCCCGCCAATAAGAGGAAAATCAGATCCAGCCGCTTGATTAAAAGTTAGTGCCGCGCTCGGTGAATTATCGACTTTACGCGGGGCATCTCGCCGATTTTTCGTCAGTTTAATATCGACTTTTGTCTCTTATCGATGACAGAGAGGCTAACCTTATTTTCGCGCCTCGTCCTCGGCAAAACAAAACGTCTGCGCTTGACAGATTAGTATTAAAATTAAACGATTTATCCTGAGTGCGCAACAAAAGGAAAGCGATATCGAACTTTTCGTAATCGAAGAGCTAAGGCGTTGATTTGACGAGCTTTTTCGAGGAAACACTTAACGCCTTGGGAACCGAGAAGGGAGGCAGGCGAGGTGGCGCGGGGCGTAAAAAGCTCGCTCGCCATCGGGCCAAGTGGATTCCTATTTTTTAGGAGGCTGGTGAATGGGCGCGCGAAAGGCTCCGTGCGGATATCCGAAGATATAGAGCGGCCGCTTGAGAAGAATACGAATCGAATCGAATCTAGCGGCTCGAATCTCACGCCCGCCTCGTAAATAAGAATCAACAAAAGGCTGACCTTCCGCCGGCCCCCGGGAGCGGGCGAGCCTCGCGAGATCCCTTCGGGGGCAGCTATATAGAGACCGGCGAATCGACGCCGTTCGCCAGATAAAGAGAATTTAAAGTTTAAAGCCAAAGGGGCCAAGGGGTTATTTTCTGTCCGGGGCGCGAAAAAAGCCGGAAAATAGAGTCGGTAAGAAGGGTGTGCGACCGCCGCGCGCTGCCCACTTCCAGATAGATATCATCTTGAAACTGGCTCTCCTTACTGCTCGCGCAACCTCCCTGTATACACCCCCGAGTGCAGCATTAAACGAAAGAGCCCGGGAACGAGCTGGGAATCAGGAGAGTGCCTCTTTTTTAGTTTCTTTCTCTCTCTTTCTCTTCTCGGGATTGGAAAAACTTATTTTCGTCTTACGGCATTTTTTACTGCTGAAATGGTTGGCAACAGTGAAATGATTATTACGAGGTTAACTTTTTAGTGATAAGTTTAAATAGCGTACCTATTTATTTTTTTAGTATTTTCAATAAATAGGAGATTTTGCTAAATCATTGGATGAATAACTGATATAAGTATAGCAAGAGGAAATCGTTTTATGACTGAGATAAGATCACAAGGCTCTTGAAAAGTTAGTATAAAAATTACGATAAATTATTAATTCAAGCTTGCAAGAAAACAAAGTAATAGTTACTCAGGATAAATTTCAATTAATTAATTATTTTTAAGAGATAGCTTATCATGACTTATCCCATCATTAAAACTTGCCGCGTGCGGAATTTCCTTTTTTCCGTGAAAACAAGTAAACAGTTTCCCCATTGTAGTCTCTAACTAGAAGTGTCAGAGCATCGAACATCAATTCAGCCGATTGTACAACTCTCGCGCGTTAAAAAAAGTGATATATGCACTCCATTCAGGAATCCCGATGACGACTAGCATCCCTCTCTCGGACGAGCCTCGGCCGATCGAGACCCTTAGATAAGCCGGCAGCTAGAGCCCATGAATCGCACATACGCGCTCAGATAAGGAATCGCCGGATATCTCCGCATCAACCGCTCGATCACGCGACGGAGGAGCCGGCTCGAGAGAAACGGAAGGCAAATGCCGCCGATTCCACGGCATTCAGTCCAGAAAGAATAGCCCCACCGGCTCTATTCACTCGGAACGGGCGTGCGAAGTGTCCCGGCGCGCGTCTCGGAGAGAGAAAAAAAAGGAGCGACGAGAGGCGAGCGTGTAGAAAAAGGGAGCGCGTATCGGACGAAAGAGGGTAGATCGAATGCATCGCGGCACTCGAGAGAAATCCGCAATTGTGGAAGCGGAGAAAAAAAAACGGCGGCGTAATTGATGGACAGTCGCGGAGGTGAGGGGGGTAAGCGAGATTCGAGTGAAAGAACGAGGTGGTCGAGATCGCAGACGTGTCACCCCTTTTCGCTGACTCTACGTCGACGCGTCGCAGAAAGGACGACTGCCAAGTGAGAAGGCGCGAGCGAAAGGGTACGGCGTTGCACTTACGTGGAAGAGGGAGAGTGTCGGTTCGAGCAAAGAATTTAACCTGCGCGTTTGCCGTAAAATCTTTATTTTCCCAACCCTTTCGGAATTGATGAAATTGAAATTTATCGGCCGCTCGGTGTCGGATTGCTTGTGGGAATTCCGAAAATATCGGAGATTTCGCATTTTATTTACGCTAATCTGTTTTGATAATTGCGATGCCGTTTTTAATGTAAGTAATTGTAAATAAATCTAATAAAATTAATACCGAAAATATAATTTGATCTCATTCAGAAGTTTCGATAACGATAAGAAATACATTTCAATGCTTACTTGTACAAGAGACTTTTTCGATGAATATTAATAAAGTACAAGCAAAAGAAACTGCTGTAAAAATAGAGCGATTTCCGAAAAAAAATCAGTTAAAGGGATCAAGGAATGATATCGAGTATTATACCTGCCTGTTTAGAAAAATAAGAGAGGAAAAAAGTAGGACCTGAATCCGCCCGGCAAAAAACTTTTTTTTCGCCCCGTCCCTTTTTTTTACACCCCCCGTAAGCTCGAGGTGGGTCAGACAGGTTTTGCAGCGCTAGAAGCGGGAAAAAGCAAGGGTCCGCCGTTAGAAAAGATATTGCGGGCCATTGTTTGCGGTTAACCCATCGCTCCTTTCCGGAATTCCGATTAAAAAGGAATGTACAGTCGACAAATTATCGGGATACCTCGTTGGGCGTGAGAAACCGCTCAAACTAGTAGTATTGATTACCGAAAGGACTCCGGATTCAAAACATCTCACGTCAAACGCTGCATTCGTCAACGCTAAATTTCCGTTACACTTCCTCTTTCCTTCTTTCATAAAGGCGGCTAAAAAAATATTCACAATTCTGAAAGTGTTGGAACGCTTTGTTTACAGTAAAAAGGTTTCTATTGTCGGCGAGAGGAGACAAATAAAAAACGCGGGAGCTAATAAATCCGGAGTCATAATTCATGAAACACTTGGTCTCGATCAGTTTGCAAATTCGTCAAGTGATAATTCGCTTTTGATGAGCGAATGAGAGGAGGCGCCGCGCGAAGAAGAACCGAGGGGTGACAGACGCGCGCCTACAGTCTGCCGCGCGGCGAATAATGAAAGCGATAAATAACTGATGAGAATTCAAGAGCACGACGCGCTCCTCGCGAGACAAAGGCCCGTGATTTGAGAGGATAAATCGGGTGATGTATCAAAAACTACTCGATCGTAGCGTAACGGTAAATTTATCTTTTTAACACTTGTGGCGTCAGTAATTGAAATAATAAATTTAGCATCGTTTACGAAATATCAAAGCATTTCAGTTAAATTTAGTGCAATTCTAAACTATTAGTAAAACGTAAATTTTGTACACAATATTTTTTCAATAGAATAACAATGACTGGTCCATATGAAATAGTATTATTTTGTTAAGGAACTCAAAAAATAATTTTATTTTACTATTACTTCGGATTGTTTTAATTAAAATTTAATAAATTCGTACTTACACTACGACCCAAAAATGTTTCTCAAAAAGTTCAAACGTTCATTTAACGGAAATCCCTAAAATAAACGTACACAAGCAACAGAGTTAATTCTTCAAAAGGCCAAATCTCAGAGTAGCACTTTGCGTGAAAATACTTTGAACCGGCAGTCGATCGAGGCGCCCATATTAACTGATCATTTGAATCTTTTGACATCGCATTAGTCACGCTCGCTTTACGAGCAAGCGGTCGATTTCGCGACTGCACGCGCAGAGCCTGGCCGCTTTGGGGTAGCGCCCGTTTCGCCGGGCGTCGGCGTGAAACGCGCGCATGCACCGGACATCAAACGCCGCAGCGAGGACTGGCCCTTTGATCAAAACTCTGTCATTCGCGATGACTCTTGTCGCGGACCGCCGGTATAATCTGCCAGCCGAGCCGATTGATCTCGCGGAATTTAGTTTCGCGCGTCTTCGCGCCTCGGCCGCACTCTCTCTCTCTCTCTCTCTCTCTCTCTCTCTCTCGCTTCGTCCGCTATGAAAGCAAATTTGGTTTCAACGTCGCTGTTGATAACGAATGATTTTTTTTTTGGTCGGGGGAGGGGACGAGGATGTCGTAGGTAGGATGATGAAAAAGGGAGAATCGGCACGGTTCAGCG
>JAXIUT010000009.1:12399093-12529775 GCA_035586675.1 Eurytoma californica | reverse complement strand
GAAACGTCAGCAAAATTAATAAATGAATTAATTATACTGGTTCGTGTATGATCATTCGAGTCCTTACCACCTCTTAATATTAATAAAAATATTACTGACATCTTACTGAGTCTATGAAATTGCTAGTAATTTAAAGGTATCACTTCAATTATCGCCGTACAATGCTAGTCGTGCTTTACTTTCAATCACGACCTACAGTAACAAGTACAAAAGGAAAACTTCTCTCCGCGTAATGAATGAAGCAAAGTGTGAATGAGATTCGCGTGAAAATGATGAAATATTGGCAGGTAAAGTAAAGAATGACTCGTTCGACTTACGCAAGTCATTCTCAGGAAACCAGATCGCGACATCCGGCGTACTCCTGAATCTTAGCACGGTGCGGCGATGACACAAGGCAACCATGATGCGCGCTTGATTCAAACATTGGGCGATGCGGAATCCGTAACTCGTCAGATGCGCGCAATAACTGATTCGACCAGGCACATCGTTTATATCGGCCGGCTTCTATCTGGGTTCCGGCGATATCGCGCTCCCGTATCTAGCGGCGATTCGGCGGCGAGGCTCGATACACCGTCGCGAGAGCATTCCTAGTCTGAGTGTCGTCGCCGCGCGAGAGGTGTAGCGTCTATCTCGAGTCTCCCTTGGCGAATCACAGCCACTGACGTAATCGACACGGTCTGTAGCCGGGGTCATTATCTAACGCCATACTTCAGGCACGTCCGATGACTGAAGGCGTAAAGTGCGCGGGAGATTAAAATAAAATGAGAAAAAAGGTAAACATTTTAAAGCGTCGCGATTCTTGTTTGTCAAAAAAGAGCACCAACCGATAAGATACGCCTCTCACTACCTAATTTTGAATAAGTGAAAATCATCCATATGCACTTATTTAACGTGAATAGTCGTTCACTTATTCGAATAAGCGAACGACTATGCACATTAAATAAGTGCATACGCATGGTTTTCACTTATTCAAATTTAGAGAGTACTTTACTCCTACTAACGTATTTTTTTCTCCGTGAATCTCTTGATGAGCTATGTGCGCATTTTACGGGGGGAGAAGAACAAGCTTATTTGAGTGCAGGAGTAAAAATGATCCCTGAATGAACGAGTGATTGAAACGGATCCCGCAGCGCTCGCCGACGTTATCTGCTGCTCGCGCCGAAGTGTCTCTTGAGTAGCTCCCTAACAGGGGCCACCTGCGCAGCGTGGGAGCCAGTACACTCGCTCATCACAGTCTAAATAGTGCGCGCCTCTGCTGATAAAGTCCCCTTTCACAGCGCGCCGGCCGAAGCCGTAGGAGACAATCCGACGCTGTTTGCCATCGCTTCGCGACATGCAGTGCCGGGGAGATGATGCGTCAGAGGCGCTTTGATCATCATCGGCGTGTCGTATGGCTTCCGGAATCTCATTGTCAACATCCGCCAGTGATATTACTGGTTGCTTAAGCAAGGTGCAACGTGATCGCGTAAATGCGCATTTTCGCAAAGATTAACCTTGCGGTTGTTTATAGGAACATTTTTTACGTTGGCTCATCGCCAAGTAATGGCGCTTCTGCGATTACACTCTATATTCGCTAACCAGTGCTTCGTTTTTATCAAACAAGTAGGAATACGCTTTAAATTTGAGCTTCAAGTCACACGCGTTTCAATTTTAAACTCAAGGACCTTTAAAGTTTATAGGCGTTTTTCCGACTAAACCTTTGCTGGGTGTCATTTGAGACATACTGGAGCATATTTGGAAACGCCTCTAGGATATATTGGCAAAACTCGTGTGACTTTACCTCAGCGGGACCTCCACGGTGTTATCGAGTGTCTCGGTGGCCAGGCGTGAAATGAAGCCCCCGAGAGGCCCAAGAAGCTTCGACAGACCCTCGCCCACGCCTCCTCGAGCGAGGCTGCCACCGTGGTCGTCCCTCAGCGGTGCTTGCGCCGTCACGCACGCGACGTTTTATGGGGCAACTGGATACATTGGCAGATGAATCGCCTCTGACCCGAAGGGCGGCCATCAAAGGGTTCCCGGTAAATACCGACTTCGACTGGGAATTTCAATTCGAAACCAAGATGTCCACGATTTTTATACTTCCTAGAGTCGATGAATTTATCGGTTTAGTGAACTGAATTATGGGGAGCAAGTGGAGTGGAGGTTAATTTTGCTTTTGAGTCGTGAAAGGCGGGGTAGGTGAAAGCGGTGGTTGCTTCGAATGATAGCCGAGGCTATTAGCGGTACGTGCACGCACGCGTGTGCTGCTCGTTATCTATCTGGCGGAGGCCTCTTCGCCGGCACTGTTTGATCGATGGATCCGCGCTTCTCGCAGGAAATTAGGCGTCAACGTATCACCCTCGACTGTAAGTGGCGTCGTCGAGAGTCATCCTAACACGCTATTACCTTGTATTTCTTCCATTATCTTCTTACGTTTTTCTTAATAAACTTTAGTATTTTCTTTCTTTTTTTTCTTACAAAAATTAGTTTTAAGTTGAATAAAAAAGTCTTTGTTACTCGATTGATATTTGTTTTTATTTTTTGGACATCAAAAAAACAAAAATTTTAATTACGTACTAAGATTAATTAATTAATAAGCATCATGATATTTGAGCTTATTTATACATTATTCTTGAACTTTTTTTTACTAAAATTTTGAATTTTGAGTGTAAGCATTAAAGCTTCAAAAATCCGTGCAAAGTGCAAGTGCAAAGGGTCAGGAAGTTAAAGCAAATCGCGTTCCACAGAATCGTTGGAAAAGCAAAAGGAAGACGAAACAAGCCCCTTCGAGTTAGTGGAACGATTATCGAGAGAGAGAGCGCGGCTCTGCGGAAGCTCGCGTGCTCTACTCGCAGGCGCGTAATTGTTGTCTAATGGCCGCCTCCGCTAAAGATAAACCATCGAAGTTATTAATACCAATGGCCGGAGCTCCGCGCTCGCATCAATTACGCCGCACGAACGCGAACTTCCCTCGCCTCTCGCCCTCCCTGCGAAATTGTTCAATTTGCCCGAATCACACTGCGCAGCTCATTCGCCGAAATTATCAATCCGACCTTCGCGCGCCCCTAAATTTCTTCGCCTCGCGAAATCTCGATCTCCCCTCTTGCGAATGGGAAGTTTTTTTTAACGAGAGATGAATTGTTTTGCGTATGATCAATATTATGAAAGAAATAAAACTATTTTCGACTGAAATGAAGTCAAATAACTTTAGACTCGCTGGTTTTTTCTATTTCAAGATGAACAATTACATTTGTCGCGAAAATAAAGCGAGCGAAAGCTGACATCGCTCAAAGGAAACGGAACAATCGTCGCTCTTCATAATGCGTCCAGTCCCCCGGTGGCACAAAAAGAAAAAAAAGAAGACGCCGTGGCGAAGGGAAAGGGGGGCGTGTGCAACATCGACTCGGGGCTTTCTCGCGCGAAGGTGTTCTCCCCCCGGCGTCGCTGACTCGATCTCTCGCGATGTGTCGCGTGCCGACGTCACTGCATTCACATTGTAATGAGTCACAGTAGACGCGCGGCTCGGATGCTGCGACGCGCCGGTAACTGTACTCCATTGTGCGCGCGATGCTCCGGGTTATACTTAGACGCGTAACACTAGAAGTCCGGTACGCCCACACGGGCGCTCGCGCGCCCCGATGATCATCTCGCCTCCTTGAGCGGCTGCCACGACTCCGCCCGGGGATCGATCGCGCGCGCTGCGCAATTTCCTATCTGCCCCGAGTGAATGCGCGGAGAAAGTGGAGTCCTCTGACTTTTTTTCTTGTTTCGTGCTTAGAAAGTGGGAAAGTTCTTTTTTTTAAGGGTTTCTCGGTAATGGGGCGAAAATTGCGTTAACCCATTTTTCAAGAACAATCGATCGATGGGGGAAAAGTAAGCAAGTTCATGCGAGATCGGGGTATCGGTTCGCACGTGAGATCTTATCGGTTTAAACTTACATATTTACGGAGTTACGGATGTTGTCAAGTTATTAGTCAATCGAAGTAAATCTGGCACGTGAAATACGAAAGTTGGTAACAAAATTACACCGTACAACCATCGAAAAAATAGTGTGACAAAAATTCTTTTACATATTTATGTAAAAATATTATATTGCAATTGAAACGAATACTAAAGTCCTATATTTATGATTTATTTATTTTATAACAAACAATCAATTAAATAAGTTCATCTAAAGCTTCCGAACTATCAATCCAACCCGAAAATGAAAGTGTAGGAAGTAAATACTAGGGATGAATTTGATGACCCAGAAGTTCGCGCACAATCAATTCCCGTCAGTCTGAAATCCCGTGCAACCGCGGGCTCCATTAGCAAATCCCGAGGCGCCGGATGAAATCCAATACGGGGTTATAAGTTCAAGATCCCGGGCGCGTAAGAAAACTTTGGTAATTGTCGTGTCACGCCACGGTATGGCGAGAGGCCTCCGGGGCGTCGCTCGGCGCGGGGGCGAAATTTCGCTTTCGTTGATCGAGTTCAACGAGACTGCACACGCGCCTCCAAAGCGGGTCAGCTGAGGAAACGCTCGCGCGCGCCTGGATTAACTCGCTATCGATTTAACGTGGGCGCCGCTCGCACGGCACGAGCCAAAGATCAAACAGGTCGCGCGCCGGCCCGATATCAAAGGTGGGCGGACCGGCCTCTGCTTTCGGCAGGATCGCCCGGCTGATCGACGCTTTGTTTTATTACAACCCCACGCGCCGATCGTCCCGGTGTCACCTACCGGCGACCTCTGCGATCTCATTACCGCAGGTGTTGCAAATTTACCGTACTGTATAAAGTGAATCGCGTGGGCGTGCGCAAATAGAAAAATTAATTGCGAGATCTTTCTTTTTTTCTCTAAAATGCATGCTTTGACACAGATTTGCAGCTTTGACTACGTTTACTTCCTACGGTTCTCTAATTAAAAGTCTCCCTTCGCGCGTTTTCAACACTATTCGTGTACACCGGTTGAGAGAGACTAGTGGAGAGAAAGTTTTAATTTACTAGTAGTAATCGTGACCTACTTTTATAACCATTATTGGACTCCTAATTTACACGAATGAGCATACTCATAAAAGAAGAATATAAAAAACAAAAAAGTCCTAATAAAAAAGACATCTCAAACAAAAACAAGCAAGCCACATGGAAAGTGTCATCAGTCACTGGAAAAATCACATCTCAATCGACTCGTAGACAGGCTATAGAGCAAGCGCGCACAAGCAGGCCAATGATGTATTCAAAAGCCGGAAGATAGCTCGTGCATGCGTATGAATAATCGGCGACCCCACGTCTCCGGGCATTATATCACCTCATCTCTCTCCCCCCTGCGCACGCGCGCCTCGATTAAGTAATAAAACATTTAGCCGGCGCGTACGGCTTCTTCACGCACGCGGGGCGTGACGACAGATGCAGCGCTGCAGCGGCGACGCTCACCCTCTCTCTCTCCGTCACTCCCGTATGGGCGGTGCGGATCCTTTTTTTTCATTCAACTCTCGATCGTCAGATACCGCGGTTTGCGGATCGTCGTGCGTGTTTTCGGAGTGAGGCTGTGACGCGGGGGAGCTTATCGCGGGGCGCGCGTGCACGGGCCTTTTGTTCTCCACGCATTATGTGCAATGTCGTAAGCCGGTGACGTGCGCGGAGGCCGATAATCATAATTCTTCCCGCTCTTATCATTTGTAATGAACGAGAGATCTGGATAATAGCCGGGTCGGGGCGATTTTTGCCCTTTTCCGATCGGGAGCTGGGGGCGGGATCGAGCTATTAAGTCAGTGACGTTCAAATTAATGGTTTAAAGTTTTTTTTTTGGAATTTCGAATGACAGTTTTATGTGCTACTTCGTCCAAAGTACATTTTTAAAATGACCGCATTTTCGATTTATTGCCTAGAATCTAATTCATTTTTTGGAGCCGATTGTTGTAATAGTTCTTTCACCAGATGTGATTTTTAAGTAATTGATCACTTTACATCCCGATTTCCTTTCATCATATTTTAATGTTTTTCATGCGCAAAGAGAATGTTTGTAAAATTTTTTAGAAATTTACCGTAAAATTGTAGGATAAAACGTAATCATAGCTGCACACTGGAAATTTTTATGAGAAAGTCTGAAAGAAAATTGCAGTGATATATCGACAGAATTATTATGATTTACCGTACAAATTTCTAGAGTGGCAAAAAATTTCTCTCTTATAAGTTATTGTCAAAAGAATGCAAATACAAATAAATTTTGATTAAAGAGCAAAAATTTTCGTAAATATAGAAATATTTATAAAAATTCAGACTATACAAAACGAATTCTTTGTAGCCCATACAAAGTAAGCGACGCGTCAAATCTGTCATCACCCGGTGTACAGCACGCGCGAAAGAGAGCACTAAATTAGTCAATAAAAGAAAGGGATGCGCTAGGGGCAAATGTTGTAAGGGGAGAATCCGCCCGTGGCCCGACTTACGGCAGATCCAGCGTGTCGGTCCCGACACGCGCTACATAATGAGGCGAGCAAACTGCGCGTCCTGGCGAGGATCTAATCGAGCGGCTGGAAAAGTGAAGAGAGGAGCCCAGCGAGGAGAGAGAGTAGACTCCGGGCGCATTGACGCGAGAACCACCGCGACAAAAGGGATGAGGCATCCCCGGGCTCCCCCGTCCATTGTGGCCCCCGGCGCGGGGGTAGGGAGACTCGTGTGCGCGCGTGTTCCTATACCTGTGCGAGAGGAGAGCCCGCGCGCGTATACGCACACGCGAAAGAGAGAGAAAGTGCGCGCACGGCCGTAAGCGCAGAGGGGTCCCCGTGCACGCGCCAGCTGGCTTATTGTTAAATTACGCCGGCGATGTATCTGCGATACGCGTTTCCGGTGCTGCTGCATGCCCGAAATAAATAGGTCGAAATTTTAATTACACATATCGTGAATGGTAGCGAGCTCGCGAGGAATCGACGGGTTGGAGATCGAGCTCAGTTTTGCGATAGATAAAAGTTTCTTTCCTGAGTGCATTGAAAGGATAATCGCTTGCGGTTGAGTAAAAAACGTTGCAGTTATTTCTTTCAATGTTCTACAAGAGTTTTTACAACTAAATAATTGCAACACTTATAGGGACGATCAGTGGTAACGCAAACTGTAATAAAGTTATTATCCAAAACTTTATATTTTGCAAAATACAACTCCACTCCCTTAGATAATAAAATATTAACCCTTCCCGTGTCAGCGATATCGGCAATTTCTGCCGTGCGCGCATCGAGATTATGCCCGAGTAATAAAATAAGCAAACTAACGGCTGTAAGGAAAATAATAATCCCGATGTTTTGCAAGGAATTAAATGGGAATAACAAGGAATAACAGAGCGGGCACAATGAGTCGGCTAATTTAGGGGAATAACGCGGAGACAGGCTGCGCCGATGGCAGGATCATCCTTTAATGTATTTATACGCGGGGTGCCGGCCGATGGCGAGAGAAGGGAGAGAAAAGAGACACGTAGCGGGACGGGTTCGAGCCGCTGGGGTGAGAGATTTGTCACCCGAACATCGGCAATACGTGTCGTACGCGGAACCGCGTTTGTATCACACCATTGTCATCCGAGCCGGGAGATTAAGCTAATTTCACACATGTCCGCCCGCTTCTCTTTCTCCCCCTTCTGCGCCTCTGCCATTGACGATTTCGCATGATATACGAAACCGCGCAAGTCCCGCCGGGCATGTTCCTCGTGGAAAAACAGACAATTCCAAATGGTTTATTATTATTTTTCTTTCAGGCCACCATGAGCGCGTCCGGCGCACTAGTCATTAATTACATAATCAAGCATCAAACAGCGAGAGGCGGACAAACACCGGCACGTGCATTCTTCACTACGATTAAGGTATGATTTTTTTATTTATTAATTTATTTATTATAATAAAATTATAAAATATGATTTAGACCTTAAAATTATCTAAGAGGGATAGAACCTGCTAAGAGAGAGTAGCCCTTATTAGCGTTAGACCTATACAAGAACAGTATAAAGGTATATTCGGACGTAGATTTGAGTAAAACTGTGAGTATAGTTTCTTATGCCAAAATGTAAAGAAAGCCAAATTATTATAAACAACGCTCAAAATATTCGATTCAGATGACGTAAAGTTATTTTTTCTAAAACTATTTATTTCATTACTTGATGCCTTCCCATAAAAGCTGTAAATTCTATAAAAAAAATACAAGGAAGGAATAGAAAAAGACGAATAGTTTGAGAAATCAAAAAATTGTTAAATAAGAAAATAAAGAAAAAAGTTAGGATATGCTGATTTTGGCTTGCTTTAGATTTTTATCGTTTTACTCAAGTATGCATCCCAAAACTTGTACACTCACCTTGACAATATTATTCCTTAAGTCAGATTCGATTCAGACGCTTCAGAGTAGAATAGAAACCGTAGTTACAAAAGCAATTTTATTTTCGAATAGGATGTTCTTATAACAAGGACTAACTGAAATTTTGAATGCTTAGAGAAATGTGTTTAACATATTGAACTTTTTTTGGGGGGTTACGTGTCACAGAGTAGTAAAGGAAACGGCTTGTAAAATTTCGTTACTGCGGCAGAAAATTTATGATCGTTTCTTATAAATAAGACAGGAAGCGAGAAAGATTGCCGCGCGTTCTGTGTTGGTGGCTAATGATTCCTTTAATTTGGACATAGAAGTGTCATAGTTAACTAGATAAACGCTGTCCTCGATGAATGACTCCTTGAGGAACATCTGCCCGGGTGTTGCGGCCGATTAGTCGCTTTCGTTTCGGGCGCGCGGTCCTTTGAAGATCTCACTGAAGCGCGTGCGTCCTCTAAGGAGCTACTGTCGCAAGGGTCCGCCCACTCATCCCTCGGGTCTACTGTTACTCAATATATCACGCGTGATTATGTTGTACCAGTTTGTAAATTCACCGTGGCATTGTGATTCTGCAATCTGTTTAACTTTTTATTTTTAAAATGTGATCATGTTAATTAAATTGTAATAATTTTAGAACTTCGTAAAGTTGTCATTAAAAATAGAGTAGAACCTAATTGAATTTGTTAAAATTAGAAAATTTATTCAATAGTATAATCCTTACTAAAAGAAGTTTAAAAAGAAAGTACACTACAGAATATTTAAAATGACGTATTCACTCAAAAATTAGTTAAACAGACCTAAGCCACCCGGGGTATATTTTCTAAAAAGCAGTCGATAGCTTCCATCTGTCGCAGGGCGTACGGCAATTATTCTCAATTCCTCCCGACTGATTTAGACATTACCCCTGTGTGAGCGTGAGGCGTCATTCGCGGAAGCAGCGATCCTGGGAGTGGGGCAAGGTTCGACGCTCGTGTGACATTAGTGCCGGTCGCTCTTCAAAAAACTTTACGAGAATCTCCGAGAGTCGCTCGTGCGCGCGCGCGCCGCCGCCGACTCGAAAGCGAGCCGAAGAGGCTCGCTCGCGACTTCTCCGAGAAGTCCGTCGATTACCCCCGGCCCTCCCACTTCTCCTCCCCGTTTATTTGTTTCACACGGCGCGCGGCTCGACACTTCCCGGTAAGCGTCCCTTTCACGCCGCGAGCCGCGGCGAATATCGCTTAATTTATCTCCGAATATCTCAGCGCGGCGCGGATCGCGTAGAGAATCGCCCGTCGGCGCGCTTCGGCGAAAACCGGCCCCCGCGCCACGACGGGCCCCAAAGCGCGCCGCGCTCGCAAGAGGAGCGGATAAAGAAGCGACCGCCGGGAGATAGAGCCGTGTAATTCGGCCCCGCGGGCCCGGCGCACGGGCCTCCTCCATTCCCACGGCGACCTACGACCTCGTGTCTTCGAAGGACGCGCGCGCGCTCGCGGAGAAAGAGGTAGAAAAGAGAGAGAGGCCGAGCGTGTCATTTGACACAGTCCTAAACTCGATTCGCGCCACGAAAGCGCGAGCGGGCCTCTCTTCGTAAAAATGCCCGTCGCGCTTTTTTTTTGTCCGTCGCGAGCACAGTTCCCAAGCTCCGAGGAACAAACGGAGCTGCGAGCTCGTCTCCCGGAGCCCTTTGTGGAGGCGGGGGAGAGCGCCGGGCCGAGCGCGGGGTTCCCACAACTCGCGGCCCGCCCGGGGGAGGGAGATCGAGAGCGCGCTGCTCTATCGGTGAATGGGGAGGGAATTCGGCGACGCGAATCTCGCCGAAAGATAAGCCGACCATTGTGGCCGCTTTTTGCCGGAGTTCCAGTGTTGTGCGGGATAAAACAAAGCCGGCGCGGAGCTGGATGGAACGCGGCATAATAGGTGCAGAGTGCGACGGCCGAGAGATGAGGCGCCCGTTTGCGTAGCTCGAGGTAAAGCGAACGCTGGCGATTGAAGTTGAACCAGTCAGGCTGATAACGCGTTAGTCACTCGATACCGGCGAGATAAGCAGAACGACGGGCGAAGATGATGGAGCGGTGATGCAGCGCGGAGACTTCGCTGCGGCTGTAGTATCGTTTTTCATGCTTGCTCTGTAATATCCGTGATGCGTGTTACTCTAGTTTCATTTTTCGTTTAATATCCTGCTATTTGTTTTTTTCTTATAGAGATAAATTTCTGTTACAAAATAAACTAGTAAAAAAATCAATCAATCTGATAATGTGATGTGCATCATTTACTTTTCGCTTTTTATTAAATTATTTTGTTTAGTGACTGGTGCGCTTCATTTACGAAATGTCATATTACAATCCGCTTAATCCAGTTCCCAGTATACGAAATGAACATTATGCATGCTATTTCTGTATGAGCAAGTGGTACAAAAAGTGCCTTACACACGAGCGTGAAATTAATTTAATTGCAAGATGCATCATAAATTAGGGTCAACGGACTGAATCCGATGGGGGGAAATCGGCGCACGAGAGGCAGCGCCACCTTCTGCATGAATCAAGACAGCTGAGTGACGTTTATTAGCGCGAGCGTCCGATAACCGTGGCTATCTTTATGACCACATAGTTTCTGTCAAAGACGTTTTGCAAAATTCTGCCGCTTTGTCGAAGACGACTATATCGAATGTCCTAAATGTAGTCGCTTTCAAAGCTGCAACTTATTTTCTTTCTTACACAAATGAGACGCTGGCTATCTTTTTCGCCAGTAGTGGACAATAGCAATGTTCTTCCGAATTCGAGGAAATACGCGTCGATTCCTAATAATAATGTCGCGGAGCGCTCGGCTCTTCCGTGCCAATTCGAAGCGTGGGTGTTCCGGCGTCTTGGATCATTAGCCTCTCAAGCCGGCGCAAAATAGAAGCAGCGCGCTCGTACGTGTCCGTAGCTGACAACAATCCGGCGCACCGTCCGCCTCTCGGCTTTGCTCTGTCACTTTACACCGGCCGCGGAATACAGCTGCCGTCGAACTCCCGATATATATTTTCGAAAAACAAACTCGCCTCGCGCGCTCGTGTCGCAATAAAAAGCCCTCGACGCTCTTTAAAAATCACCGTCGAGTGCGCGCGCACACTCGAGCCTCTCGTTTGCCTCCGGGCGCGTCTAAATAGTTGCGCAACGGAATGCGCGGTCCGGTGGAAAACGAAACGTCTCGAGCGCTGGTAGAAAAAAAAAGTGCCATTCAACTCGAAACAATGGCCCGGCGACTTTCGTCGCGCTTAAATAGTGAGCGCGTCGCTTATCAGCGCTCGCCGAAAGCTCGTCTCGTGAAAATCGTTTCGCAATCTACGTTCCCGCGTTTCTCCCGTGTCTGTCCGGCGCCAGTCGAGCTAAACACCGTCGAGCCGGGATCTGGTAGTCGAAACTTTATCGGCCCGGTCGACGCATCCGCTTCGCCGAAAATCGCGATCGCTCCGAAAATATTTACACGCCCTCGCGGGGCCAGGCAAAACACGCGGCATGTTTTAATAACCCGCGACGCGAGGTAGCAGGAATAAGGGTACAGAGAGAGAGGTTGGGGAAGGGGGAGATCGAAGGCGAGAGGTCGAATTGCATGCGTGGCGAAACTGTACGTCGCGGGTTATTCATTAGGCAATCTTATCGCGAAATAAATGTAAGATCATTATTTAACTTGCTAATGTCCGCCCGGGGCATTTATTAAACGCGGGATTAATTTAGCCGCGACGACTAAATCGGCGGCTCTGAGAAATAGGCTCGAGGATTCGTGTAATGCGCGCCGAGCGATTCCGTGTGTGCCGAGTGTGCGCGCGTGAGAGAGAGGGGAACGGAAAAAAAGGAAAATCCGCCGGGCTAATTTGCGTGCGAGATAACGGGGCGAGTAAGGTAATGCCGGTGGCGGCACGTAGACACGTGCGCGTGTGTATGTCTCCTATCGGGCGGAGCGGTCGAGTCACTGCGGCGACGCCGCCTAAGAGCCGCTTCGCGCGCGCGCTGCCGGCAGGGAAAGGCCAGCTCCGCTTTCTCGCGTTTTCTAGGGGGCGCGCCGGCCAAGGAGATGTTATCGCCGGCCGCCCTCCCGCCCGGCCTTCCCACCCTGATGACAATATCGCGTGGCCGCTGAGATAACCGCTCGTGTCATTCCTACATCGACTAGCCACTTCTTGACGTCTTTGCGGCACTGCGCCGCCACCCGCGAGGGTCGGCTCCGCGCGGCGCCCACTGCCGGTGGTCGTCGCCGGGGCTCGTAATGTACGTATATACGTGCTCGATTTTTCCGCGGATAATAATGCGCCGGCCGCGCGCGAGAAAAAGTATATGGAGACCCTCACCTATATTCCCCCCGTGTGCGGGCGCGCCACGCGCTCTCATGCAACGTCGCTTCGTTATAGGTTGAAATTATCCTAACTATGCGTTGCCTCCCGAGATATTTATGGCCTAGTTGCGCGAATGCAAGTATTTCGTATCGATGATAAAGTATCGTTAATGCCTCGTTTATCCCTGTCCCTCATTTCATTTTTAAATTAGACTCCGATATTTTCCGATAAATTTCTATACTTCGAAAGTAAATTTTACTTTTTATTCGATAGCTTTATTTGTATGCGAATAAACGTGAGAATAAGACCGACATTTTAATAATTTTTACACTTGAAGTCCATTACCTTCAAAAATATTGCTAAATCAGGGAAATATTAATTACACGCGACACTCGTTCGTACGCAAACATTAAAATCTTCAAAGACGAAAAAAATCACCGTGAAAAATGAGAATAATAAAGCAAAACGTAGCACTCGAGGCTCTTTCTCAAAGTCCATCGCATCCCTCTTCTCGGCCGTTTCCTCGAAGGCAACGCATCTCCGGCAGAATGCCCCGTCTAATGCCTAACATATGCTCCCGGTCGAGCGGTGCACAGCGCGACATCTTCGCTCAGACAATGCAGCTTTTCATCGGTACACCATACGACGTTTTTGTGCGCGTCACTTTCACAACATTTTTTTAATCGTTTTTTCTAAAGTCTAACGATAGGAATATTCCAGTATAAAACGCGTCGAGTATGCAAAAAATTTCGGAGCGTCTTTCAGACTTGTATTTAGGAACCAAAATTTTTTTTGTTTTTTGTCCGAGACCGTGGATAATTTAGGAAGTTTTTGTTTGCAATGATGAGAAGGTAAATAAAAAAACGATCTGAGAAAAGGAGAAATAATTTTGTTCCGGTGAGAATGGATTAGACGTAAGCTAAGTTAAGTTCGAAATAACTTATCTTTTTTATGCGAGACTAAAGAAAAGAAGATGAGAGGCGAAGATGCATAAAGTGAGAACACTCGAAAATACTTGGTAATAACCATCGCTACATGCTGAAACACGTTTCCTTATCCGTCACGGATTCTTCGCGCTTTCCATTATTCTGCTCCTCCTTTTTTACGACTCTTTCGACTACTTCATTTTTTACCAACTCTTTTTCTTTTTTTTCGCTTCTCAAATTCGATAATTATTTTTTGAAATTAAACTCCGTAATTTTTGCAGCTTTTGAATAAAAATAAATAACTTCCAAAAATTGTTTCAATTTCAATTGTTCTCATAGAAAAGAAAATTGCTCGGCAAAGTTTTACCGCGTGAATGAAAGAAAATATAAAAGCGAGAAGGAGAAGCTAGGCGATACTCCTAGAACCGCCGCAACTCCCATAAAGCGGTGCAGCGCGCGTTGCCCGGCCGCAGGGGCAGGTGCAGGTCTAATCGACTCTCGGTTCGCATACTTTTACGATTCGCGCCGAGTGACCGGATTCTTCCGGCCTCGTAATCGAGAGCGCCGAGCGCAAACAACGCTCACTCGATACGGCGATTTTACGAGGACTCGCGGCCGCGACTCCTTCGCGTATTTACCAAACAGCCGGGGCCTCGCTCCGCCCCGGCAAAACGAAGGCCTAATTGGATGATTAATTGTGTAATTGCGAGTGCCGAGGTAACAATGGAGCCCGGAGTCGCCGCGCGGGCTTATCAGCGCGGCAAGCAGGCCGGGCGCTGCGCTGCTGCGCTGGCCCCGCATGAAAAGCGCGAGCGCCCGGGCTCGCATGGAACGGCAACAAATCTCGCGTGCTTGTCCGCTGATCGAGCGTGTGTACGCGCCCCGAGTCCCCGGGCGCCGAGGGCCGCGCGCGCGCGGGAGGGAGAAAAGAATGATAATCAAAAAGCGATTACGCGCGCGAGCTCGGGAAAATTTTAAATTCCCTCTTTAACGATTCGCCGCTCGTTCAATGTCCAGATGATATGGCGATCGTTAAGTTTTAAGTGCGGCTTGCATGATTCTTCGGTTTTAGCCTCCACTACGGACGGCTTATTTTCTTGCCCGCCTCTCCTCTCTTTCTCTCCTCCTTTTTCTAAATGCGATCGCGACATGAAAATGTCGACGTGAATAATTAAAGTAATTTTAATGTTCGGCTTGGAAGAACGGCAGGCTGACGGTGTACCGACTTATCGTTGCGGAGCGCCTGTTTAAAGTGATAAGTTTTATAGTTTTGCGCCTTAACAATCTCAGATAAACGCTGACGCGAATAAAAACGATGCAATTCAAATTCGGAGCTTAAAAAGAAAAAAAGAAAAAAAAAACGTGCGCGGTTCTGCAAAAAAAGAAGGAGGAAGTATTTCATCGTTCAGTGGATAAAAAAGGGGATTGGCCAGTGAAACCGATGAAAAATGAACAACATCAACGCACGGAATCAATCGGTCCAGCCAGTGTAAACCGTGCCGGCGTCATCGCAACAACGGCGCGTACAGTCACATCGTCCTAATTAGAGAGACCGGAGGGGTGGTTGCGGAAATTACAATTCCGGGTGTACTGAAAAATGTAGAGGCCTCGCTGTGCAAACAGAGAGCACACAGTCGCGTCTGATTGGTCGCTCGCGGCCGATTGCTCTCCGCGGCAGGGCAAACAAATGACAAACGCTTCGGAACATGGCTGCTCGTGGGGTGGGTGGGCGCGCTCTCACCGCATCCGGCGCGACAAAAAGCTCCGGCGGACCTTTGTCGTCGGGGAGAGGCGGGTGGAGGAGGCGCGGGAAGACGATGGCCGCGCGGAAAAGTCGACGGGTTCGATTGTACGGCCGTTTTGTTGGTGGATTTGCATGGACCCGCCGCGCTGAATGAAGGAGCCGCATTCTCTCGCCGGCGGATCGATCGCGTCCGGCGGCGCGTGCCGCTCGCTCCTTTCTCTTTTTTCCCTCCTTTCTTCGCGGAGGTTTCGGCGGAGGGGTAGGTTTTTCTGTTGTCAGGCGACTTTTCTGTCTCCGGCGTTTTGTCGATTGTAGGCGCGCCGTTGAATTATCCCCGCACGGATTTATCGACAGGCTCGATTACGCAGATACGGATTCAATTAAAATTTTAATTACCGTCCGGGGTTGCGCCGGCGCGCGCTTTTTGTCCTCGACCGTGGAAATGCACGATTATTTGTTGAAGCGGCGCTTTCATTATTTTCTCGAAGCGCTGTCGAGATAACTCGCCATTCAATTGAAAGCGCGATTGATTCGACGCATTTTTTTTGTACGCGAATCGTTGGTCTTTTTTCCCCGGCGTCGAACTCATCTAACAATTTCAGTCGAGTCTTATTGTCCGCGAGCTTCTTGTTTCTTATCCTGGCCGTGACTATCACGCGATGCAGTCATAAAACATCGCTCAAGATTTTTATTGCCGCCCGTTATGATTTCTTCGCGGCGATATCTTGAGCTTCGTTAACTCTGCATGATTTTATTCCTCAAGATACGTATCTAGCTCTCGAAGAGTAACGATATCGTAAAAAATTGTCAACTAGCAATTAATTTTTCAAGCGTAAACACGTACGAAACCGTGTTTGTTCAATCGAAATTTTTATACTTCTTAAACTCGAGGAAAAGAAAAGCTCGGATAAAAATAAAATTTCCCTTTCGTGCCAAGTTTTTAAATTTGTAACCAAAGTACAATCGAAGGGAGGGAAGAAGTACGAAAACGCTCATAACTTTACATAAGAGCCGCGCTCTGACATTCTCTTAAGCGGTTAAAAAGCACCAACACCCCCGCAAAAAATGTCCGATCTCGTCGAGCCCGTGGAAGGAGGTTGGAGAGGAGGGGGGACGAGGGGGGAGTCTCGCGCTCGCTCTTAATTGAAATCGAGCGCGCACGGCGGGTAAAGGCGCGTACGGCGTGGGCCTCGCATTGGACTGACCTACCTTTAGGATCATCCGATCTTTTGAAAGGCCCCTCGCAATTCATCTCGCGCTCCCTCTGTCTCTCGGCCGTCGTCTGCCGGCGCTGCCAGGATGCCGAGACAAAGGGCCGCGGATGAAACAGAACCTCCTTGCGTTTGTACGCGACGACGTGTACGTCTTTGTCTCCCGCTCGGATATACGACTTCCGGTAGCGGGAGGCTAGACGCGAGCGCGGCCGCGCCTCAATGGGATGATGCACCTTTTTTACGGGCGCTGGACGAAAGAGAGCCCGATTGTTTCGTACTCCGGCTCCGCGTGCGAATAGCCGGCTTCCGAAGCGCTCCTTTGCCCCCGCGGAAGTCTCTGCTATTCAGATTGTCGCTCGGCGATATCGAATCTCTCCCTTCCCCTTCTCGATCCGACTCATTTTCCCTCCCGCAACAAAGATCCACCCGTCAAACTCTCTATCTCCTCCGTCTTTGTATCTGTCCCTAATGCGGCATTTCAACTCTCGCGAGCGAATCCTTCTTTGGGGGGGTGCACCTGATATCGTGAACGGCTGAATGGAGAACGCGGCGCGCTTCTAATTTTTTCGACCTTTTTCACCGCGATCCGTTATATGAATGAGGGAGAGTAAAATAAAAAAATAGTCGAGCGCGCGGATTGAAAGAGCTCCCCCCGGGGACCGTTCGATTTTCTTGATTTTATCACCGCGCCGAGGCCACAATGCGGGGGAGCCCGCCTTTTTTTTATCGGGTCGCGCTGTGCTGGCCGCACACTCGCGCGAGCGGGCGATTATATTATTACACGGACGGGGCAGCAGCGCGGCATACGAAAGCAAAGGCTAAGTGCCTAATTGTCCTCTCCTCTCCTCTCGTCTTCGCCCCCTCTCCCCTCCCCTCCCGCCGCGCACCTTCTCCTCTCGCGTCGCGCACTTCGCGTGGAGGGCTCGGTCCGCGGCTCGGCCCATTGTTTCCCCCGCGACTCTCGTGAGTCAAGCCTTAACGGATTTTGTCTCGCAGTTTACGAAATCCGTTGAGCACTCGTGTCGTCGTCGAGTTGTGGCGCTCGATCGCTTTTCACCGGAGGAATCGACGTTGGGGGCGGAGGAGGGGGCGCCACGCTAATTAATACACAGATTCGCCCGCGTTTTCGACACGAGTCTTTGTCAAACTTGCGCGGGTGAAACCCTCCCCGCCGTTGTTCATCGTTTCTCATGCTTCGAGTCGAGCTTCAACCTTTTGGGAAAGGGTATTGTCGAATTTTGTAGCACCGGTTTGGACTTAACTTTGAAATTAGGAGGTTTTAATTCATTCACTTTATTCCAGACGCTTTTATTTTTCATTAATATTAATGCACTCTTCAAACTTTTATTATTTATTTTGGCATTGAAATAATTTGGTGTAAAATGATTTTCAAAAAAATAGAGAGTAAAATGCACGTCTTGTAAAATGGATGGGGGACTGCAAAAACGGAGCGAAGCGGTATTAATGAAGTACATGCGACATCGACTATAGTCCGCTCTTGATTCGAGTGTGCGGGGGCGTGTCTAAATGCCGTCGGAAAGCCAGTGACTGACGAGGAGGACGAGCAGCTATTAAATATCACGGGGAAAGAAGCTACGATTCTGACAGACGATGCGCAGCTCCGCCTACTCGCAAATCGCGACGCGGCACTGTCAAGAATTCCTTGACTTCTGAACTCGCAGATTTTGTTTAGTCGTTTCTTTTTTCTACTAAAAACTGTAACTTCTAATGTTTTTGTTATTTTTCTAGGATATGTATAATATTATGCTACAGTAAAGCTAACGTTAGAAACAAAAAAAGTTTGAGCAGTCAGTTGGTCATTAGTAAAATAGAATATAGTGGACGATTTTTTTACATACCCACGCCTAAATGGCTCTTTTTTCGTTTCCGCGCCGGGGTAAAAATAAGCACTTTTGGCGAGGGTATGTAAAAAAAACATTATCGTATTAGTATAAATTAAGAGATTAAATTATTGCTGGTATTCGCGTATCAGAATATATTTGACACTTGAGAATTTTTTCTCTTTACAAAAACAATTTAACGGAATACTGTCAAACTTCGCATTATTCGATTATGACAAGCGCAGCTAATCCGACACTCAACACCTCGAAGACTGATAAGTGACTGACTAGTGTTTCGAAAATAAGCTACGTTGTTGCACAATTTTCAAATACATCTCTAATTCTGGTGGCACATTGATAAGAAATATCGAATTTACAACGTCATAACCATAAGATTACAGTCTTTTGAGTTCAATAAACGAAACAATAGCGAGAAAACGGTAGATAAAAAACAAAATTTTAAAAATGCATGGCTATTTACCCTGTGCGAGTTTCCTGGCGACCGGCTTGGATCTCATCGCTGGTGCGACGATTCGTCGGTCGAACTCAAAAACAATGCACTGAGTACGTCAATTCTTATCCTCCGATCCATCCGCCTCACAAAAAAAATCTCCAATCCTGTATCTTTAAATTTGCCGATCACTGGACAGTAGCGAAACGCCGCCTTCCACCACCTCGGCTGCCGGGCAGGTCCGTCTCACGATGTTGCACGCCTTCCCGCGGTCCTCGGCCAGCTCCCGGTCCCTCCGCCGACTCTTCCCGATCACACTCCAGCACAAAAAGTCAACGTCTCTCCGGCGCAGAGCAAGAGGTCGGAAGGGTGAGAGGGCGATCGAAGGGGAGTGAGAAAGACGGAACACGACTAGGTGGGAGCCTCTCCGACGATGATCGCGCGGCTATACCCGTGCCGTCCGTCCTCCGCGAGAAGAGACTCGTCTGTCCTCCGCGCCTCCTTCAGTTCAGCCTCCTCCTCCTCGGCGTTTCTCGCCTGCTCTCTCTCTCTCTCTTTTGCTCTCCTCCGCGGCGGTGCGCTCGGGCCTCCCCACGCCCGCGCCCCTCCTCGGCGGCTCCCGCGAGCGGACGGGGGCGCGCGCGAGAGCGAAAGAGAGGGCCGCGCGACGTTTTCTCCCACTCGCGCGGCCGCCGTCGTCGTCGCCGCCGTCGCCGACGTCAACGTCGTCGCGCGCGCGAGCTTTCTTCCCCGCTCCGGCTCCCCACCTGCCCGCCGCCGCGAGCGACCTGTATTCGCTCCCTCGGCCGCCCCACCAGCGCTGCGCCCCGCTCCGCTCTGTCCGCCAATGATCAGGCCGCCGTCTCGGTGTCTCAGCGTCCGCCTCTATATCTCTTCCTCTCCTCTCCTCGCTCCCGCCGTTTCCGCTCTCCTCCCGCGACGCTCCGCGCCTCGAGGCTCGCCCGCGGGCCCCGGAGGTGTGCGCCGCTGCGGCGACTTACACGCACGTGCTCCGCTGCAGCCGAGAGCGCGCACCTGCCAAGGAGAACGAGCCCGCGAGCCGCGGCGAGCGAGAGTATTACGTGCAAGGGCCGCCGCCACGGCGAAGTCGAGCGCGCGGGCGACGCCGAGGCCGCGCGCACCCCTTCGAGCGCAGCCCCGCCCTGCCGCCCAAGAACGACTGCTAGTCCGTGGGCGCGAGGGCTCTACCCGCTTACGACTGCGCCGCGGGTCACCCTTTCCTTAATTCTGTTTACCTGATGATCAATGCTCAATTAGTCTGTTTGATGAGGATCGCCCTTTCGGGTGTTTTGTGGACATAGTGCATCAATTTATCACAATTTGCATTTTTATTAAAAACTAGTTTTAGTACAAGTTACTGTTACGAAATAAAAATTTCATTTTGGAGATTTAAGATTTTTTCAATAAAAATCAGAATTCATTAAATATCAAAACTGCGAACATGTACCAAAACTTAAAATTGTAAAGTTCTTTTTTTTAAACTTTTCTTATTTTAATATAAAACTTTTTATTTTAATAAACAACTTTAATACGTTATGTTTAAGGTACTGATTAATTAAAAGCTAAAAATATCTCTATTTAACAGCGACATAAAAATCGTAACTCGCGACGCGTTCAAACGAAAGCAAAGCGAGCTCGAGTGCCTCGTCGATACGCGATAACTCGAGTGCGGTGACTCGGACTCGCGAAAATTGCTAATAACTGCGAGCGGCGCGCGAGCAAATCATGCAAATTGGAAAAGGCTCTCTCACGCTACACAATAATCGTTCGAAGCGCCGTTCAATTTATCAGCTTACCCCGGCGCGCTCTTAATTAGACCGCGGTGTAGCGGCGCTTAGGAGGCGGAAGACGCGAAGCGGAGGCGAGTCGATGCGCCGTCGAGCGAGCTCCTGCACCCGCGCACCTAAAATAAACGCGAAATCGCGGCGTCCGGCCATCCGCTCCCCGCCGTCCGTCGCCTGTTTATTTTCATCCGAACGTAAATGTTTGCCCGGCCATTCCTGACCGCCTCCCTCTTTTCGATGCTCATTTGCCACTGGCATAATTGTCGGACATCCCGAAGAAAATCTATTTGCTACTTGCTTGCTAATTGATTTTTATTGAAAAAATGCGTTCTTCGGTTTGATTTCGCGATTCTAAAACTGCTTTTTTTGCACGTTGATTACTCCAAAATTTTTGTTACAGCTTTCAATAAGACATACTAATTGATCTTCTACAAGAAATTTTAAATGAGCATTTTATAAATAAAGAAATGTCGTTTTGGGATACTAGTTTTTAAGTTTTAGTTTGTAAGAACAATTTATCAGGAGCAGTATCCTAACAGGAGTGATGTTCTTGATATTTTGTTATTTAATTGTAAGTTAGTTTTAAGTTGTTTTGTGCCAGCCTATGTACAGGTAACCTCGTTTACCTTTATAGGATTTACTTATGTAATTTTTTTCTGGTTCAATAAATAAATAAATAAATTTTATTGAATAATTCACGCGTGATAAATTTTGAAAATCTGCGTAAATCAAAATTCTCAAATTTGTTTTGTTGTAAAATCAGTTTTAACGCAATGTTACAGTTCTTTAAATAATTAAATAACTCCACGTTCATTCAACAATACCCATTCGGTGTCCGCCGAAAAGCCTATCAATCTCCATTTACTCAATAGCCATCCCGATCGATCTCTTGAATGAAATCAAACGAAATAATTAATTAAACGCCAAGCGAAAAACAATCAGCGAACCTAATGAGCGGCCGTCGCACTGTCAAACGCGCAATTCGTCGCGGCTCGGTTTTCAGTAGGTGTTCTGTAAACCGACACCCGCGCCCCGAGCTCCTTCTCCTCTCCTCTATTTTCTTCCTCGTGTGCCTCGTCTTTTTTTTTGCGCGCGCCCGCTCTTGGCCTCTCCCTCTCGATTCCTCCCGGCGTTCTCTCTCCTTCCTCCCGCGAGAGAACACCGCGCAGGCCACGCGCACTTCCATCTGTCCGTTTCGTTTGACGTTGTGCCCGCGCTCCCCCGCCTCCGCTTAATTTACTCCTTGTTATTTTTGCCGGGAAAAAAGAACGATCGCGCGTAACTGTCGCCCGGTGCACTTCCGAGCTCTGGGACTCGGGACAGTTTTATCGCTTCATGCGGCACGCGGTGTGATTTAAAAGCGGCGCGCGGATAATTAAACGTATTTTTTTTTGCGTCTTCGCATACTTGTTTCTTGTAGTTAATTGGTGTATAAATAAGAAATACAAGTCGATACTTCTTTTGAGAGAAATTATGAAACAATTAATTGAAGTCGGGAAAGATTCCAGCAATCGGCGCGAATTCGCTGCGGCAGCATCGAGCGAGGCGAAACTTAATTATCGCAGCGCGCGGACCGACGCGAAGGGCAATTGTAGCCGGCTTAATGCAGCGCGGTAAAAGGAGAGGCAGGTGTTTTTACATGCACGCCGAGAGGGTCAGCGAGTCAGCGGGCAGCCTGCGGGATTCAAGAATCGGCAACTGAGTCCCGACCCGCGGTCATATGTATATATGTATGCGTCGCGACTTGAGCGCAAGTATTTCTCGGCGCTTGGGCACTTGCGCGAGTGGACAAATTCAATTTCTGCACCTTCGAACTCGCCGCTGCGCTCTCGCGCCTGGAAGTCGGCTCCGTTTCTGATGCGCGTTGCTAACTCAATTTCGTCCGGATGCGGATCGTTTCGACCTCCTTTTTTGTTTGCTTCGGTGCAGGGATTAAGATTTGTTTCTGAATCGAATTTTGTTACGTTTTTAAGACAAAGAAACTGTTTTTATTTATTTTTATTTCACAATAGTTTAGAGTATCGCGTATTTTCTTCAAAATTAATTTTAATTTTTATGATATTCAACAAATTAAAATGACGACCCTGAAGTTAATGATACTTTAGATTGCGTTATGAATTAAAAATTGTTACCTTTCGTAGAAACTTTATTCATTTTTTACGTGCTATCGTTAATAAAAAATTCAATATTTAAGCAAAACTATAATTAAAAGTACGAAATATTCTTTAGTGACCTCTATAAAAGAAATCAAATTAACATTATCTTCATGATGATAAATAAAAACAAAAGTTCACGTGCAATATCGTAAACGCTAAACAAATATATGATCGGGAACTTTTATTAAAAAATTACACGCTATCGGTGGAGAAGTAAAACGCACAAAAGAAACATAAGTTCCGGAGAGCGGCGAAGAAGAAGCGATTATTCGTGAGCAAACAAAGCTCCCCAGCGGTAATTTTCAAGCCCTGCCGTGAAATCGGTCAACACGCGCGCCCGATGGATATCGATATTTTCGTGCACTCACACAGACTCGCGCACGCAGACCGAGGAAGCCTACGAAATTATACGTGCGACTACATTTGAATAAACGCGTCTGATGGAGTAGGGGGGGACTCCTCCGTCGGGCCGAGACCCAGTCATTGTCATTAAGCCACCGGGAGTCCTTCACTCGAAAAATTGACTATTTGTTTTCGAGGATGTTCACACGGGCCGGATCGAACGTAGGAGCTGCGCCCATTGTTGAATTAAAAGAGCCCGGCGACTTTTATCGGGGCCCGCGCGCCTCGGATCCTTTCTCTCTCTCTCTCTTTCGGCTCCGGCCCCGCAGCAGCTCGCGCTCAGAAAAAGGAAGAGCGGGCATTCCGCGACTCGCCCCTACGGAGGAAACGGCAGCGCGCCAAAGCAACGGAGGCGGAGGTGAAAGAAAGCAAGCGAGAGGGGCCAAGTGATCTTGAATTTCTTCCTTTATGCGGCCATTTTTCTAATGCGCCTCGATGTGCGTATGTTGATAACCTACCCCCGGGGCCGCCTCGAGGGCCCGACGAGTGCGCGCATGTAGGCGCGCCAGTGTGGGAATAGGAGCGAGCGATGTACGCGTTCAGTATAATGCCAGTCAGCGCGCGCTATACCCACTCGCTCAGCTGCACGACGGCTCTCTCGCTCTTTCATCAACTTGCGAGCATTATCGCGCCGAGACATCCATCATTCTCCATCTGACTTATTGGGCCTTCTGTGTAAATGTCTAACGTCTATTTCCATGCCCGGACATTATTTTCTTTTTGTTTAGTTTTGTGAAAACAACTTCTTGCGTCGCTTAACAACTTGAATCTGTCGATCTGATACAGTCACGCTTTTGAAGAATTGGAATAATTAAAGTTGAATTACAAAGTCATAAGTGCTTGAAAAGAAAAAAATTATAAACGGGTACCGTAGTGACTTCAAAATTGCGCGAGCAAAAAATTGAAAAAATTATTAGCAAAAAAAGAATCGAGGGGCAGAAGTCGATTCGGCGAAAATGCTCTTCTTGAAAGTAAAGTCGATCTCGAAAAAAAGGAAGAAAGGAGAAAGAGCAAGAGAGTCGGGACCTCGGGATAAAGCGAGCGAGCGAGAGAGAGGCAAGAAAGGTGGAAGGCTACAAGGCATAAAGGGGCCGTTAACGGATGACGTATATTAGGGATACTCTGGTCGAGTGGGGCAGCCCCGCGAGGATCCCCGAGACCCTCCCTGTCCTTTAGCCGCTATAAAAACCACTCGCTTTCCTCCTTGTCCGACCCTCAGCCAAAAGGCCAATCCCTCGCCCCGGCCCCCACTCCAATTTTATCGATCCGGAAAAAAGACGGGAGCTCAAGAGAGCCGGGCACCGGCTCGCCGCGATGTTACTTGCACACACACTCCCGATTCGTCGAGTCCGCGGTGGCGGGTCCGCTCGGCTCATGTGCGCAATTATTCACTTACCTTGACATCTTTCCGTACGGCCGGCGATTCAGCGGGTAGATTCGGTCGGGCCGATATCCTGAAATCATAAATTACGCGAATCGTTAATTACGATAAGGATCGGAGGACTCGCGGAGCAATGTGCCTGTCGTGCGCGGCTGCTTTTTATGAGCGCCTGCCACACTGGGAAGCTATGATTTTGCATACATTTTCCTTTTTATTACGAGCAGTTCCTAATGTTTATGTTCAGGGAAAATGCAAGCTTTGACATTAATTCACTGTAATGAATGAGGACTTATTATTCAAGTTCTAGAAACACGTGGCCAGTAATAACCTTATCATTTTTGTAATTGATTAAGTTTTGATGTTAATATGCAGCAATTTAACGTTCTATCGTTATTAAAGCCTTGAATAAAAAATTACACTTTAAATCATAATAAAATATTGACTGCAAAGAAAATTCCCCACCAATTAACCACACGTATCCTTCAAAAATTTCCGGCACCCTCCACATTTCTCCACGAAAAATTCGAAGCTCGAACGATAAATCTAAATTACGCCTGGGCAACCACAAGCTGCAAAGTCGCGACAGAAGCTTTCGCCTCCGAGAGAGGGAGGACACGAAAGCTCCGTTCGCGAGGATCACGCACAGGTCCGGATCGATCAGGCGCGGGGGTGGGTCAGACCGCGGCGCAATTCGCTCCGATGTGCCGCGCGGAGAGCCGAGAAAATTGACCGAGCGACGAGCTAAGTGGCGGCCTTTTCTTTTCCCGCTGGTCGATACACGCCGCGCGCGCCGCACTGGCATTAGCCACTCGTCGGGCGAAGATTGCAGACGGGGAGCTTTACGCGCCGCTTTTCTTTTACGCCGTACGACTTCGCGGAAATATGAAATCCTCGGGGGCGTTTTAGGCGCGCTCCCGCGGAGCTTCCATTATCGATGACGTTTATCTCCTTGACTTTTTTTCCCGCGGGCGCGCGAGCACGAAGCGAGCTTGCGCAAATTGCACGGCCGTTACGAGTCGAAGGTGCCCTCGGCCGCAATTATAATCTTTTACCGAGGAGTAACCTCCATTCGTGAAATATCTCATTAGTCTGCTTTCTTCGTTGGCGCTCCGTTCTTCTGGCAGATAAGGGTGAACCAATAATTACTGTTTTATTTATTTTTTTTATTTTTTGTGGATTTTTTTACTCTTGTTTACCAGATCTTACCACAAAAAAATTCAGAAGTAATTAGGTGCTCATTAAATACTGAGTAAGGTTTTAATTTTAAAAATTAAACTTTTAGAAAAAAGAGCTTTTTGTAGTATTTCATAAAATTCATTAATAAAAACAAATTTTAAAATAAAGTAACTCATCTAATACACCTTAATGAAAGAAATATTTTTACATTTTATTAATTTCTACTTGAAAAAAACGTTGACACGTAGCTTCTTTATTTAAAATACTACTATCCTTTAGCAAATTTTTATCATTTATATTTAATATTACATTTCATTAATAATTAAATTACAATATAATCACCTATCTGCATTATCTGAAATAATATCTGCGTATGAGGACCATGAGAGAAGTTACACGCTAAATGTCATAAAAAAATTATTTCTAAACTAAAAAATATTTTTGGACTATAAATTCAGTATTCAGTTCAGTATTTTAATTTCAGTAACCCACGTAAATGCAATAAAAACCTAACTTCAGCCGAGAGTAATTTGATATAAGACTAGACATCATGTTTCGTAAATAAGCAGGTTTTTACGCATTTTATCACAAAAGAAAAGAGCAATTTGTTTTAACAATAAGTTAATTCTCTGAAAAATCTTTACTTAAGGAAATTGCACCATGCCTAATGAAATCTATTAGCGGCTACAGTCTTGACTAATGAACAAGTACTCATTCACTAGGAGGAATTGGTAGTATATAAATAATTTTTTTTTCCCATCTACAGAAATTTAAGGCAAAAAAAAGCAGTCGTTCAGCTGTCATAATTTCGAGGAGGGCGGAAAGGAAAATAGCATCGGGGCGCGAAAGAAAAAAAAATCGAAACGGAGAAGGACGGGGGTAGTAAAGGCGGTGGGCGGCGGGTGGCGACTTCGAAGAAGGCAGCTCAGAGCGTGTCGTGCAGCCTATATCGCAAGACGGTCGCATGTCATATCAGCAATCATCTCTCGCGGCGTCGGCGCACGAGAGCGACGTGTTCGCCGCACACGCGCGCGTCACCTCCTTCGCGCAGTGCGTCGGGGATTTAGTTATGGCTCGCATGCTCGGAGACTGATGTGCGCCCGCGGAGACCGCCTCGGCGGGACATGCGAGCCGGGGGCGGGGGGAGGGCAGCGGGGAAAAATGAGCGGAGATCAACGAGATTCACCGCGGCGCCGCGCGTTTCGCTCGTAAGTGCGCAGCCGCCTCGCGTGTCAAGTTATTAATGCGACGGCGCTGCGGCGATATTAGAATTTCACCGGTGAAGTCCACCGAGGATCTCGGAGTTTCTCCGAGCGCGCGCGCGCGCGCCCATCCAAGGTCTCGCTGACATGCGCGCATAATTACGCCGGCCGTCCGACTTCTGCGTTGTTGGACAAGTGTCGTTTTACTTTATCGATTTGGGGGGAGCGATTTCTTTCGGAGGCGGGGGCACTAAAAATAAAATTCAGAGCCCGCCGCGAGTTACGAATTGGCCGCTCGACCATCGCCGTCAATAATTGCCGGCATAAGGAATACCCTCGATATATTTTCCTCGCTCCTCGTAAAAGAAATCAGCGTCGAGGAGCGAGTGCGGGGGTGGTCGGGGGGATATTGCGAAAGAGAGCGAAGAAGGTTGGCGTGACTTTCATGTTTCAGGTCAGAACAATATATTTCGTTATATTATATTATTACGGTGCGGCCGGGGCGCCGTTATTTATCGCTCGCGACATTATACAGGAGGCTCGAAGGCGGCGGCGGCGGCGATGAGCGGCCCGAGCTTTCGCTCCCCCTGCCGCGCGCGCCGCGCTCGTTTCGACCCCTTGCCAGCTGAGAGAACATTTATCGCGAAAGCTTCAACTCATTCCATCCCGCCGCGTGTTTATTGACCTTCCGACGTTCAATTCCGACCTTCCGACACCCCGGAGGAGCCCGCTAGATGGGCTTTCCCGCTTAAGAAGTCGTAGGGGGTGGACGGTGCCGCCTCACCCGGCCGGAGCCCGGACCGACGTGACATATGTAAGCGAGACATTGATTTTACACTGATTTACCCCGGCATCTGCCGATGTGGATACGCTTGGAGGAAGTTCTCCTTGCGAGGTTGAAAAAAAAGATGAGCGGATGTTGCCTCCAATTTTTCATCGTATCTCGACCCATTACATTTTACCTCCGACATAAGTGCTCTTAAAAATAATTTATTTTCATCCGAAGTCTAAATTAATCTCTATAAAAATGTTAGTTTTATTTTTAAAATCATTCAGTTGTCAGGAATATAAAAAGTCACTTATCAAAAAAAGTTATCGAGTATAAAACAATAGTCAACCTTTACCTTAAATATTTAAAAATACTCGCGTGAAAAAATTATTATTATCGAATTATCGACTCTAAAAGGTACTCTTCAAATATTTCTTCAACTCGCGATTCATATCAAGTAAAGCCTTGTAGCTGCAGCTCGTGAAATATTCACTGCAAGCCGGCGCATCGAGGCGATATTTCGTCGTAACGAAGTTCAGGATCGGAGCGCGAGCGGAGACAGCGAAACGCAAGCCTGGAGGGCCGATGCATGCGTGCACGTGCGGAGTCAGGTGCTTATAAAGTCTCGCTTTGCGCCGGGCGCGGTGCGAGAGCGAAAGACGCACAAGTGGGCTCGGGTGACTAAAAGCCAAGCACACGGGGCCTCGAGTGCGCGAGTGTATCATAGAGAGGCCGTTCGAGTGGAAAAACGCAACTAAACGCAACTAAACGCGAGTAATTGGGAGCCGACAGACGCGCGACCGACAGTGAAAAAAAGAGGAGGAAAAAAAAGACGTTATACCAGCGTGCGCTCCATCCGCCCCCTTTGCCTTTTTAATTTCTCATCGCGTCCTTTCAATTTCACGCTTTGTTGTTACCCTCCGCAATTTACTGTCCGTGATTGCGGCTGACGCGTCTTTTTCGACCGTTGCACTTTTCAAATCTTTTTTTATCTAACAGACAATTTTCGATTGCTTGCACACTACTGCACAGGAATTTCGGTGGTAAATTTATAAATTTAAGAGATTTTGAATTGAACAAATTTTTGAAATATGATTAGTTTGTATTAACGCTGTGTGCTATCGACGTGTACGTAAAATAATCGCAGCCACATTTTTATCCAATTAGCTGATAGTGGCCTGAATTTCCGACGAAGCTGAAAAAAACAGTCGCGATATTACGTGCGCGCGAGGCTCTCGTCGCCTCGCGCCACATCGTTAATACGTTGTACACGTTTCCGATTATTTCCCCGCGGCGCGCTCGTCGTCACAGTCGCCCGGCATCGACTACCATTCGCTTTGATTTCGGTGCTTTTGCGAGCAGGCCGCGCCGAGCAAAAATTATATTTAACGAGTTTCCCCGACCAGCCCACCGGTATAGCTATAAGGGTGAAGAGCAAACGAGCGAAGAACGACTTAAGCACTTCTGCTCGCTCTTTGCCCCCGCGCGGTAATCAGTAAACGAACGAGAGTTCGATATCGAGTTTATGGAAATAATAAAAAAAATATATATAAAGTTGTACCGGAGAAAATGAAAAAGTTCGCGAGTAATTAGGTTTCGAAACATTGCGAAGGAATTGCAATTCCAATTTAAAATTACACACCGCTTTGCACTCGCGCACTTTGAGTGCAATCATTAGGTCATGTTTGCAATTTACCCGAGGAGAAACTAATAAACGCTCGTTTTCTTCGTATTTAATTTGCACCTACGTAATTCTACTTTTATCATTTCTTTGCACTGTTAATTAACGTTAAAATGGTCCTAAATGTTTTAAAAAAAATTAAAAATATGTACTAAATTTTATGCTGCTTACAAGTTCCTGCCCAAATTTTTCAAATACGCTTTTATTGCTCTAATAAATCGACGAGGCTTCCAAATTCTCCGAAAAGACATTCGTGCGGGAAGAATTAGGGAAATCGTGCTTGACAGCAGGTCGAAGCGGCGCGGGTGTCGAATTACCCGGCGATCACGTCCTCCTCTCGCGGGCCGTGGTTTTGAAAACAAAAATTCGAGTTTTACGATCCACCGGGGTCATTAGGGCCAGCGCCATAAAGAGCTCCGTAAAAAAGAAGCTTGTTCTCGGGTGGGCACCGACACCCGTCGCCGGGTCGTGCGGGGGAGGGCTAAAAATTTAATATCGCACGGGAGGGACCTCCGCTCCAGTCCTCCCGTTCTGCCCCATTACATCATCTCTCGAAGCGAGGAATCATTCTCGCTGCCGCTGAAATTGAAATTCCGTTCCTCCATCGTCACCTGTTTACCACGAATCCCTCGCTCGCGAATAAAATGCGCGGCAGCGCTTTTCCATCTCGTCGGCTTCCGCACAATGCGACCCCGAACAATGCACCGTGGTTTGTGCACGGAAAACAGGAACTCGTCTATCCTCCGCGAGCTTTGAAGAAAATAAAAATCGCGACGTTATTACCAGCTGCTCGGGCGTAACGCCGCACGAAGCAATTTGCGGGAGCTCCTCGAAAAAGGAGCCGGCGAGCCCCCGCGCATCCCTTGAGCGGAGGGAGGGAAGAGGGCGCGTGCTCCTTGCGGCCTCGCTCGGCGGCCGCGTGCCTTGGGTAAACCCTTCGGGCCATTCACCGATTCAAATTAATCACGGCCATAAGCCCCGACGAATCATCCCCCTGCGCCGGGCCTGTCGTCTCTATGCGGGACGTACACCGCATTCGGTGTAGGTTCGCCCTCTCGACTCGCTCTATGGACTGCGGAGTTCGACTCTCGAGACGCGCGGATGTGTGGGTGCGTGCGCGCCAGAGTTAGCGTGCAGGCACCTCCGACGGCGCGAGACCACTTGCCCGAATTATCGACGTTAACTGCTTCCCATTCTCATTGTGCACCCGTTCGCCGCGTCTTGATCAATCTTGGGGAGTACTGCTTGTATCAAATGATTAATGGAGTTGGCAACTTTTTTGCGACTTCGGATAAGTTAGCAGCGTTGATGAGAGGATACGTTTGGGGATCATTCATCGTGAAATTGAGAATTTTTTAAGTCTTGCGAATAAATTTGCCTACTTATACAAATTAAATGTTGCAATAAAATCGTGCAATAAAATTTTTATATCTACGGATTTTAAATTAAGAAAACAAAAAAAAAGAATGATCTTCAAATTCTAATCCAAGAAACCAAAATCTGACAGACAGAGAATGCGATATTATTGAAGAATACGTAAAGATGTCATTGGTTAAAGTAACAGAGTAATGCCAGATTCAAAGTGATCTAATTTTATCACAATCGTGCTCATTCTCATTTCCATTGGTTAAATTTTTGTTTCTACTAATATAATACATACGTTTCTTTTACATAAAACAATTCGGAAAATCATTATTTGTTAAAATTATATTTATTCACGCGTTAAAACAGCTGATAATTTTATTACAACATAAAATAATGCCAAATAAAAATGCTGACTGATAAGTTCTTAAAAAGTTAAAATTAATATAAAAGCCATTATCTGCAAGTATTTCTAAATGAAGAAATCAGAAACGGCAACCATTTCTCAATCTCCGTCGTTCCCTCCCAGCAGCTTTCTTCGCATACTCTCTCATCCCCTCGATGAATCCGCGAGGCGTAGTCTCATCACGCAACATTACCTCCGGGCGCGCCCTCCCCCCTCACCCTCTCACCCTCCATCTCGTTTCCTCGGGGCTCTTTGGCAAACGGCGCGCAATATACGCTTCGCAGCTCGCCTCCCGTATTTTTCCCCGGATCCCACGTTGCGCCCCGGCGGCCCTCCTCCCTCCCGCCGGCAGCTGAGCGCGGCTCTTCTCTCGCTCGGCGTCCTCCTTTCTTCTCTCCGTCGGCTCCCGTCCGCCCCGCGCCGTGTGTGCGCGCACACGCACGCACACCCGGTGAGCGGCGCGATGCTGGCCGAGCCGCGATTGCACGCGCCCGGTAGCCAAGGGAACGCGGGGCAGGCGGAGGAGGACGGAAGAGGAAGCGGGAAGAGAGTCCCCGTGTCTCTATTGATCCTCCGGGAGGAGTCCGCGCGCGCACGCCGCGCCTGTATCCCCGCGCCGCCGCTGCAGCCGCCTCATCCTCCCAAGCGCCGACCGCCGCCATGCACCCGCGCGCTTCTCGCTCCAGTTCCCTTTGGCTATAGCGCCGCCTTCGAGCGCCTGTGCTTTTTCGCACGGAATGGGTATTTGATGTCCTCGAGAAGCCGCGTGGCTTTACTTATAAAGATAAAAAATTTCTTATCTTAAGCTCCGGAACTTGGGAAAGCTTTTTAGCGAAAGAGTAATCTTTATTTGATTGTTAATGTTAATCACTTTGTACTCATTATTTTTAAGAGGTTAATTCACTTCATTTTATTTAAAATTTTATTTAAAATTTTATTTGAAGTTAAAAACGGAAATGCAAAGTTTATCGTTTAATATTATAAAAAAAATAGAAAGTTGAAATTTAAAAAGGAAAAATTGCTTAAAAAGCGTACTTCGAAGGAAAAATGCGCGCGTCGGTTTGCGCAGATACTCGGATGGCGGATTGCAGCTCGAGTCTAAATGCGGCGCGCAAAGAGAGCACAACTAGTCTGACCTTTTTTTATTTTAATGAATATGAAAGGGAAAGAGGCGGGAACGAGTGAGAGAGTAAATAGAGAAAATAAGCGCGCGTGCGGCAGACGGTAGACCATTAACACGAGAGTTTTATAGAGTTTCTCAGCTAGACCATGAGCCTCGCGCGATCTCAGTCGCGCTTAAGCGTACCAGAGTAATTGACGCTGATGTCAATGACAAGATTATTAAACCGCGTAAATTCCTTACCTTTTTGTTCTTAATTAAAGAGGGAGTACGCGCAATTTTGCTCAGTCGTAAATTTTGTTCCTTCGAGATGAAGAAACGCATTTTGTTAAAAAAAGGGAGCGGAGTGGAGTAGACTGCACAGGTGTAATGGACGGCGATTGGAGTGTCTCGCTCTGCTCGAACTCATTACGGACACGCGAGTTCGGGAGAGCGCCTCCGAGTTTCCTTTGGCTTCCTGCAGAAAGGGAGCAAATCGCGAGGAAGAAAAAAAGGCCAGAGAGAGTGCAAAAAAAACTGCAGCGAGAACAGAAAAGAATAAGAGTTCCCGTCCTTTGAAAGGAGGCAAAGTGCCGGCGGCAGAGTCTTTTCGCAGTCGGTCGCTCGGCCGAGTTTCCGCGCGCGCAAGTTTCTTTCTCTCTCTCTCTTTCTCGGGCGTCTCCCACCACGTCAAAGGACTGCAGTCCTTCGCGCGAACTCGCGGATGCATGAAACAACAGCGGGTATACGCACGAAGTTCCGCGAAACACTCGCCCCGGGGAAATGCAGGCTGCGGAGGAGGTGGAGGAAGAGGCAGGGTCCTCTCGATATTCGCGATTTGCTGCGCTTATCGGCGCCGTTAACGAAGCCCGGCCTCGGCAAAATCGCTCACGGGGCATTAAAAAATTTATGAGACGGGAGAAAAAATAACGACAGCGCCCGATTTGTCTGGCCGGCCGCGGACGGAGGAGAAATTCAGCGCGAATCGATCTTTTATCGCGGCGAAATAAAAGAATTGCTTACGTCGACTGGACAGTTTTGACGAATTAGCCTCGTTAGTGTTTACGAGCGATTGCGATTGCGATTGCGGGACGCTGGATCCCGCGAGCGACTGCGTTTTTTACTGCCTTCTTTAACTGTATTTTCTATTTTATAAAGACCGATTCGTCTCGATCTGCTCTGCTCTTAGTTTTTCAATTGAACGTGCTTAATTGTTAAATATTTTTCAACCAACGCGAAATTGTTTTCTATTAAATTAATTATCCAAATTCTTTGCTGATATGTAAACTATTTGTTAAAAAAATTTCACAATAAAAAAATTAGAATTATAATTACGATTCGACGTGATTTTTCAAGGATTGAAATTTCTGTATTGCAATGATAAGACTTATGTTCATAATAAAAACCGACAATAATACTAAAAATTAGAAAGGAAATACAGTATAAATAACTGTTCATGTACCTATTTATTCAAAATCTGATCTTCCACAAAAAAAAATTCATTATTTATCCTTTATTGTAAAAAAATTTCTACTGACATTTAAAATTACTACTGAGCAAATAGTTTACAAAAACAGCAACGGGGACAATTCGTCTTGTAAGAAAATGGCATCCACTGCAATTCAAGCCCGTCCGCGCCATTATCATGCACACGAAGCAGAGCTCGTTATCTCTCGAGAGGAGAGCGAGAGAGAGAGAGGCACCTTCGCCTCTGCGATTGGTCCGTCGGATCTTCCCACCGCGGCTCTCGTGTCCCTCGCGCCAGATACGCCTCTGTCTAGGCAGCACGGCGCGCTCGCCCTCGCATTCTGTGTGCGTGCGCCGCCGAGTGGCATCCCCCGCCTCGGATTGGACGCCGGCGAGGCATCAGCCGGCCTCCATTGGCCCGCGCCGGGAGCATCTCTGCTCATCCTCGCGCGGCTGCGCGTGCCCGGCTCTGCGGCCACGGGCGTCCCGGCCCTCCCTCGCCTCCACCTTCTCGTCGACTTCGACTCGACTCGGCGCCTCGCTCCTAGGCCAAAATGGCGCTGCGCTTGGCTCCCGCTGTCTGCGCATCACGTTCTCCAGGAGAACGGGTTCTTCGACGATTGAAGTTTCGCTTTCTGCTTTTCTGCTTGTATTTTAGCGAATTCGAAATTTATTACCAAAGTCCATTCTTTGTAGACTGCCGAATTTTTTGTCTCGTTCATATTAATAAGAAATAATAATTTTCTCTGAATTAAAATGAAAAGCTGCAGCTACTCGTATTGCTTTGTACATTTTTATGACCGAAATAATATAAATTTTAAAGAAAATTCAAAAATTTCTAAGATCTGCAAAACAAAGGGCATCAATAGATTTACTGAAAATTGAAGCGAAGTGAGTTGCACCGGTGGATTTTTATTAAAAGATTTAGCTCCGAAAGTCAAGGCGTGAAACGAGGTAATAATTCGTGCTCACAGCTCTCGAGCGTCCAAGAATACCTTGCAAGATCGCAGCGCCGTTCAAACGCCGCGAGCGCGCGGATCGCGCAAAAAGAATAAAGCGACCGAGTGGGAGGGAGTCGTGCGATTTGCGAGTCGACCGGAGGCACGTATTATAGCACCGGCGCGCCAGGCGTTAAGCTGCGTCTGCAACCACTCGTCATTCAGCTAAAGCGCAAATGAAGCTCTACTTCTATTGCCCCTGCGAGTTCATCAATAGCCATTGATAGAATGCATTGATTTTCTTGCGTCGAATCTCTAGCTTGGTCTTTTTTTCCTCTTGATTTAATGATGGTAATTTTGGGTCGAATGATAAAGAGTGGATTTATTGTGTCCCTGAAGAAGTACATTGCTGAGTTTACACAATTAATGAGTTAATCTTGCAATTTTAAATAAAGCTCACTAGAGTCCTCATCTTGCAAGCTCACCAAGAATAGCGCGGTCTGTTGATCCCACATCCTGCCGTCTATCGGAAGCGCGGTGCCTCGTATCGACCTCGCCCTCCGCAAATCGTCCGCAAAGAGATCTAAATATACGTGCTCTCGCAGAGTTCGACCGCAGATGCTCGGGAAACGGAGCGGAGGGCTAAACTTAGTCTCGACCGGCGGTTCTCGGGTTCTCTCTTCCGAAAGCTTGTCGCCGCAGCTTAAGGGAAAACCCGAAAAAAGCTGCAAAAGCTCTCGAGCGAGTTTCCGGTGAGCGGGAAAATTCGAAAAGTAAAAGTCAGCCGTGGCACGGAGCTGGCAACATTGGCGGGCTCGCTCATTTAATCTCGCTGTCTTTTCTCCGGCTGTCCGCGCGCCTTCCGCCTCGCCTCTCCTCTCTCGCTCCCGCCTCTAATGAACGCACCGGCAGCCGAGTCGAGCCTTGGGGACGAGAGGAGCGACGAGGTGAGGCGGGGAGAGCGAGTGCAGCCGTACACACAGTGACAGCGAATGGAGGGTTAGCTCGAGAGCGAGATGGTATGATAATTGGAGACGGTCGGAGAGGCGGGCGATGAAGAGCGTGGCTGCACGGCCCGAGAGAAAGAGACGATGCGAGAGGAGCCGGAGGGGGAGGAGGTGGGAGGACTGCAGAGGAGAGCGAGAGAGGCGGCGGAGGTGGAGGTGGGTTACCATGGCTACGAGAAACCGCAGCCGACGGCGACGACGGCGACGAGATGCGGGAGAGAGGTGTCACTGACTCCTGGCTCCGCGCGCAAAGCGACGCCGCGCGATACACACTCGTCGGCGCCCTCTCCGCGCGTTGCGCACGCATCACTTTGCGCTCCCCCGGCTCCCTCCTACTCCTGCGAGACGCCGTTAAAGCCCGACGACGACGACGACGACGACTCACGGCATCGGCAGCTCGTGACGAATCCGAGCCTTTGCTCGCTCTTTCGTGCCGCAAGCGCGCGCCACTTTCATCCCGTGATTGCAGTCGCTCCCTCTGTACTCTTTGTCTACCACACGCATGCCCAATGCTGCACAGGTGTACGTGGCTCGTCGAGATCCCTCGACAATGGCGTATTCGCGACTACGTGCGATGCCCACGATTATTCCTCCGGCTCCGAAACAACCAAGTGGGGATACAGATTCAATTTTCTTCCTTCGTTTTTCTCTATTGTCTTTCAACTCCAACGGATTTTTTCTATTTCAAAATTAAATTTCATTCAAAGACTGGAATGAATTGAATACTCACGAACCTCTATTACTTTTTTCTATGCGAGGAGGTCTGTTTCAGCTGCAGACTCTTAGAAAATCCGTTTTTTCAAACTAAGTTGGATGAAGATTTGGGTAGACGATTAGCCATCGTTTGATAAAACAACACAAAAAAAGAGTGAATGAAAGTTTGGTTTGGGATCATTTAACTTATCCCAATCTGTAATGCAATTATAATTATATAAATGTTCGTTTAAATTTTTTAGGTCAATAAAATTTCGAAGTATCTGTTAATTAAGATGACATGATTTAATTGAATAACAATTTTCTTTCTACAAGTTTCTCTTACATGTCTAAATTGAATATTAATATTTTGGATAGCTTTTTGAGACTTTCAATACCAAAAGTAAACCTACACTGATACCTATATATTCGTGCAGAAAAAGAAGTATTATACTAGTACCATCCATTTAAAAAAGAGAAAAGTTAAACGGCACGGCATAAAGTACGCGAAGCAGAACTCGCGGCGTCAGAGAAAAAATTGTTGGCACAGGCGAGGTAAGCTCGCGGCGCTTTCAGCGGCAAGAAAGAGCCCCGGCAAAGAGCGAAAAAAGGAAGGTACGAGTTAAAGCGGCGGCCGATGCTCTTACTACTGCGCGCTCGTCTCTCTGTCACTTATCGCTCTCAGATCCGATTCCGCCTCGCGGTCTCCATGGAAACCCGCGGAAAAACCTATCGATTCTCCCTTTGCTCGTCGCTGAAAGAGAACTCTTTCAAGAATCCCCCCGGCCCTTCTCCACCGTCTCCTCCTCCCCCGCCCCCTCCTCCTCCTCCTCCGCCAGCCGCGACTCCCACTCGCTTCTTTTTCTACTCGAATCTCTGTCGCGGCGGCTCGCCTCTCGACTTTTTCGACAGCCTCGCGCGCGCGACTCCCGGGGTCGTCGCGGCGACGTTTCCCGCCTCCTCCAGCGCGACAATTCTTCCTCCCTCGCTCGGCGGCGGACGGCCACCCCCGAGGCGAGCTTCGTCGCGCCACCCTTCGCCGGTGCTTTTTATCTCCTCGACCTCGCGCCCGGGCTTGCGGGCGAAAAAAGGCGCGCCGGTCACGCGGCCCGATCGTTAAGGAGGTTTATTTCGTTAATAAGGAGGGACGGGTCACGGGAGCCCCGCTTATTGAAACAATAAAGAATATCCGCTGGACCCTTTAGGACAGACCGGCGGAGGCACGTACGTGCCTGGGGTGCAGATTGTCTTGCGAGGCTGCGAGTGCAAGCTCGACGGATTTATCGCTCGTTATATTGCGGCTTTTTCCTACGACTCTTCACTCTTGTCCGATAAACTTGTCTTTCTTAACTAGCAATTCAGTTGATTGCGGCAATAATTATAATGCGGTGGTAATATTTCTATCACACCGCTGATCGAGTGCTAAGCGCTTTTGAATACAAATATTTTGATAATCTAATAAGAGTGTATGCAGACAGTTTAAAAGATGTAAAATTAAAAGACTGTACTCTTTTAAAGTTTTTTTTCTATTTTATTGAGGAGATTAAAAATCGGAAATTTTTGTACGTTAAAAATGGATTTGATCTTGGTCTACTTTTTCGTCAAATGATAAAATATTGGAATGTTATTTTTACCAGATTTAGTTCTTAAACTTTGAAGTCTTTAAACGACTTATCCTATCTTACCCTAAAAGTAGACCAGTAGCATTTAAATTAGAATACGCAAACAGTTAAATTTTCGATGACTTCTTTATTTGCAGTATCAAAATAATAATCGTTAAAGTTGACCTAAATATCGTTAAATAATCAATTTAAAAATTTGTTTTTACAATCGCCTATGTCGTAAGAAATTTAGCTTGAGAAAGATTTATGTCACGTTTTATAAAACGCAATTAAAAATGCCATAAAAAGCTAACAATAAAGATTGACTCCACATATAAAAGCCAACCTCAACCAAAGCAATGATATTCACAGAAACGACAGGTGAGGACAATAAAGGATCCCGCGTCCGCGAAAAAGGGAGAGAAAGAGAAAAAGTGAATTTCCGCAACTTAGCCGAGACACAGCTTTACATAACGCATTTCTGCGAACTCCGCGACTTCTGCACACATACACACAGACTTCGCCCTTTTTTACGCCTCCTCCCGTCCGCGTGCAAGCGCTTCCATCGACTCGCAGGCAGCTTCGCGTTACGCAAGCTTGCGGGTATACTCCGCGAAAGGGAAAATTACGACGGGCGCGTGCGTTGTATCGCAGCTTCTCTCTCGCGCACGGGGCGTTATATCTTTCGAGCGGAGAATCGATCGAGCCTCGCCGCGTCCCCGAGAGGCGAATCCCGGATTCTCGGCGGTTGGAGGCAGGCGGCCGCCGCTAAAAAGCACCATTTACCACAACGGAAAACCGCACCGAGATTCGGCCCGCTGTAGCTCCTTTCAAGTCGCTCCCCTCCTGTATAATACCGGACTGGCTGCAGATTCGGACAAGGGAGAAGGCGAAGGAGGCGGAGGAGAAGGAGGTGGAGGAGAGAAAAAAAAGAGCGTCCGAAATAGAAATAGAGCAGAGGGTTGATAGCCGAAGAGCGGAGGAAGCGGCGGAGACGGAGGAGAGAAGAAGTGCGCGTGGAGGAAGCGGAGGAGGAGGAGGAGGGAAGCGGAGGAGGTGGCCGAACAATGGCCCCCGATTCGGAGACTCGGAAATGTCGAGCCGCGCGGGCCTGAATGGGAGACGGATGAGAAACTTGCTCGTGTCGGATGGCCGCACAATGCCAGCTCGGAAGATGAATGTTTAAGTGGCGACGTGGCCGCCGCCGACGAGGAGTATGTCGGCGACCCGGGAAAGATATGCGGAAATAGATTCCTCCGGCGCGGCGAAATCGCACGGCGACCCGGCGACCGGCTACGCGCGCTTCCGCTCGCCCAATCTTCGTACCTCGCATTCCTTTCTGCATTCAGGACTGCTGGAATGTCTTCTAGTCTTTGTCGTGGGAAAAATCATATTTATATGTAAAATTTAATGTTACTTCTTTTCACTTTATACATCGAGGGAATTGATCTAGTAAAAATTACTATGTTCCACGTGAAAAGGGGGACATACTTGACCTGTGAGGATTTTTCGTATGCAACATAGCAATTTTTACTGAAATTTTAGTAAAAATTACTATGTTGCGTACCAAAAATCCTCAGTGGTCGAGTCTGTCCCCCTTTTCATATGGAACATAGTAACTTTTACTAGATCATTTCTCTCAGTGTACTAATCTTCTAATAATTTTAATAAAAAGATCTTTAAAGACATATTCTGTTGCAAGAAATTTATTGTAACATTCTGTTAGCAAAGCGACAGTAATCTAAAATGCAATGAACCCCATTATTTTATTTTAGTAAAAAATAATTTTACCTATAGTGCAATTTTGATCTGTGATTATATTTTCTACCCTTCGACTTACACTTCGTCCATTAATTTTTTGTTTCACCTTTTTTATCCAACAACACTGATAGACCGTATTCATACCTCACATTTCACATTTATTTATTACATCCATTTTTTTTTTGTAAAAATCATTGATTTATCTAAGCTAGAAATTATAATTACTGGTTAAAAATATGAAATTACTAGTGAGGGATAATTTGAGTAGCAATTATCCAATAATTACGCTCGGTTTACGAGGGCCGAAGATGAAACTAAGCGGTCTATTTAACGAGCTGAACAAAAAGAACAGTTGTTATTAGAAGGCGTTTGAAAAGAACTCATCGTCCCACACAACAAGGGTGTGTTCTCCCGGTTATTACACCACGGCCGACAGTAGACTGTCTAGAAAATTCATGAAATGCAAACATCAAACAAGGGTCGTCCGATCGATCCCGCACTACCCGCAGCACTCCAGCCCGCTCCCCCAGATACACGCACACCCCTTCGCTAATAAGCTGTCCGTGTCCTCCATAATGACATCACCGATAGGAGTGCACTCGAGGTGCACTCGAAACAACCCCGTGGCTATTATCTGCGCGAAATAGAGCCGTCCCGGGCGCGCCTAGACGTATCGCGCGATAGGGCCGCTTAATCAAAAAAATTGCGATAGGCCGCGACGCCGGCCGGCTTAATAAATCTCGCCTTCGGGCGATAAGTGGCGGCGCGTTAAAAAAAGCGCGGTCCGATCATACGCCGCGAGGAGAATTATGGCGCGGGCCGTCGAGCCGCGGCGCGGCGGATCGGGTATTACCGGGCGAAAAGCGTAAATGGCCCTAATAATGCGAAATCTCGCCGGCCATAAATACGAGGCGACGCGATATCTGGGCCGGACAATCTGCGTGGCATGTCGTCCTGCGGCCTGCCGTGTCTCGTGTGATAGCGTCGCGCGTGCGCGCCGCACGCCCCGAGCACTGCAGCGCGCCTTATCACCGCGGCAGCCGGCTATACGCTCTTCGGTGTGTGTCGCGACACACGAGCCTGGCAGGCTCCTCTCGCGTGCCCGCTTTTCCCGATTCGCGGTGGCTCGCGTCCCTGCACGCGAGATCGCCCCCGAGGAGACCGTCTCGGCGCTCCTCGCATTTTTATGAATTTTTCATGGGGCTGCGAGAAAGGCTTAATTGAATTCTCTTTGGTATCAATTTTTATCTGCGGATAGATGTGAAAAATATCACCGGCTGTTTTATTTATTGCGCAATTATGTGTTTGACCACGATTGCTTTTGTCTCTTATTTATGTATTTACTAGGTCACCTTCTATTTTTTTACCTTGTTGGTTAATTGCAGTTACCACGAAGTTTTTATGTGTTAGCTATTTTTGAAATTAAGTTTTTAAAAGATACATATTGCACTTGATGAAGAAAGTCGTGGAGTAATCTCTTCAAATTAGTAAACATCTCATCAGACAGAAGTATGTGAAGCAATAAAATAGATTATACAATATTTGTATTTAATTAGAACAAGCAAATAAAGAGTAGTCGCCCTTAAGTGTAATCATTCAAAAGTTTATGTGTCCGTGAAGCGTAAAAGTTTTGATGATACTGCATTAAGCTCGAATGAATATGTAAATAAACAAGCCATTGAAAAATATGTCCATATCTATATATCTATACTTCTACTTCTATATATCTTTAAAAAGAGAGAAATGCAAATTTGTACAGCATAAAAAGGTCACGCTAGCGACTAGCGTCAGTCTGGGGCAATAAAAATTCTTCCCAAAAGCGTCGAGCTTAAACAGAAGCAGTCGAGGCATAGTCAGAGAGGGAGGAATCGTTAAGTCACGAGGCGAAAGCTGATCGATGTTGTGTAGGAAGTTTTTTTTCACGTCGCCACGAAATAAAAAGAAGGAGAGGCGGACGAGAGGGGGAGAGAAAGAAGGAGCGCACTATCAGATTCGTGGAGGGCCAAGAGAATCTCGGTGTCTCCTTGACGTGTGTCGCGGGGTCGACGGTGGGGGAGGGTCAGCGTCGCGCTGGACATCGGGGGCGAGCTCCCGGAGCTAGCGTGTCCGGTATCTCCAGCGGGGATCGCGCCACGAGGAGACATTTCGTCCTCGGCGCTTACTATACCCCAGAAATGACCATCGGGCGTCCTCCTTCATTCTCCTTCCTCCTCCTTTGCTCTCTCCTTTGGCCGCGGCCTGACGTGGCGATGTGACGATAGAGGTGGCTCTCCCGCATTATCTGCGCCGCGACAACACCGCCCGAGCGCCGCTCGACGTATATAAAAAGATGCGGCGATAAGCGGATTTATTCGGGGTCGAAGGGATGGGAGGAAGAAACGAAAGGGCGAGTTACGTCGCGAGCGCGATCATCATTAAGACGAGTGCCCGTGGCTCGATCACGAAATCGCCTCGAAATCTGACTTGTGGCGTGAGGATTGTTTCCATTATTTCCCTAAAATTCACCGTGTCAGAGTTGTACACGAGTCATTTTTTTAGTCTCTAAAATTACTGAGGCTCTAATGACGCAGCATTAAAAAGTGCTTTTATAATATTTAGATAAGAATAACAAAAAGTACATCAAAATTGTAATATATTTTCCTATTTTTCTCTGCATGGTTAATGAAAAAAACTGCATAAAAAATGAATTACAGAAGATATTGAACAACATTATTATCAGCGTGTTGGAAGACGTATTAATTTCATCGATCAAAACGTATCTTAGAAGGTTGCTGTTGCTTATCTTTTAAAGGACTTCGTGGCATTGAACACTACGAGGAATATTGCATTGGCAGATTGGAAGCTATCATAATTTCACGGCCAAAAACACAAACGAAAGATTTGCAGGGAATCACGTGTAAGATACAGGTGGCTCAAGGCGCAACTCAGCGTTCTACGAATGTTTTTTATCTTCATTAACCATAAACAAACCAAGGCAAGCAAATCATCTGGTTCTTCAGTAATTTACTAGATGAAAAAGAAAATTTAAATAAAAAAAGTTAACAAAGGGAAAGATGAAAAAAAAATAATAACTATGCAAAATGGCGTCTGTGTGAGCGATAGAGAGAAAAAGGCTACGCAGAGGAAGACGACAAAGAAGGGAGTGAAAGAGGGAGAAGAAAAAGAAGAATGCGAGAGGGAGATGGTTGTCAAGAAGGACTGGAAGGCAGCTTTGTTATGTCTGTGGGGTTCTGAGGTTCTCCGGTTCGATAATACCCGATTGCTAAACAACAATGTCAAACATTCGTGCTCCTTACGCATTGCAAACTCGCTGCTAATATACCTCGTCATCTTGAAGTCAAGGATTCAATATACACTAGACTCGGGACGTTAATCTCTTCACAAATGACGGTTTACAAGGGCTTAAGAGTCAAATACAAATGAATTGCCGTTACGATTTCTCAGAAAGAAACAGTTTTAATTGACTTTTCATTTTGGCAACGGACTTTGAAGTGTGAATCAAGTAATAAAAGTTATAGCAGAGAAAACATGTTGATTTTTAATCACAATAGTACTCATTGTGAAAAGTATAAGGTAGCCTGGTTACTAAAGAAATTATTAAATAAAATAAAGTAAAATTTATAGAAATTTATAGAATTAAGTGAGTAGATTTTCTATACTCAAAATTATGTTATAAACAATTTGATTAGAATGAGCATTAAATAAGTCATGAAATTTTAATGCAAATATATAAATTATTTTTTATAAATGTTGCACATTACGCAGGAATATCTAATTATTAGTAAATTATCATATTCATTTATAAATTTCCCACAGTTCTTCAATGACAATACAACTGAAATCAACACTCACAATCATTTGCTCGTTTTTTATCAGCTACTGTCGCCACCTTAAGAGCATGTCTGCTATCTTAAAGCACTTTGACTACCTTCAGTAGCTTATATTATACACTCGTACCATGCACATGGAAAAAACTGACATTACTCGACGTCGGTAAAGTAGAAATTCCTCCACCAGTGATCGGACGCAAGTCGACCAGCGATAATGCTCCAAAAGCAAAACCGGAGCAAGTACATCGGAGTTAGCAGGGATCGCCACCGGATAGCGGTGTTTCTGCGTAGATCGGAGTACGCCGGCGCGGCGGGCGAGCGGCGCGTGCTCGCCACCACCGCCACCGCCACCGCCGCCGTTAGAGCCTTATCCTCGTGCATGGCGTAAGAAAGAAAGGTGGACCGTCTGTCAGTTCAGTCCCCACCAGCACAGCTATCGCAGCCACCGATAAGCCGAGCCTGCCGAGCGGACCAGCCGAGGCGCTAGTGAAACGCAACCGCCGCGACAAAACAAATGTTTTCGTAGTTTTCGCTCCCACCAAATCAAACAGTCCGCCAAATCGTGTTTTTCTTCTTCGACTGTCCTCGCTCCGATCTCTCACTCGGAATTTCCCCGAGTGAATCGGCCTTTTCGGAGCAGCTCAGAGGCATTTAAAAACGGAGCAGAAACCACGTGCTTGCCGGCGTCGGACTCAATTCAGACACAATCGATCAATCGCCGGGTGTCTTGTCGGATACGCTAGTCCGATTCCTATGAACTGAACCGCTTTAAAGATCTGACAGGCTGGTCTTCCGGAGAACCTGCGGGAGGTCCACGCTGATCTTGTCGGACCTCGGCTTTTAAAAAGTTGGCGGAGCCGACTGTGGCGCCTCCCACGGTGCAGCACTCAAGCAGTTCTCTCGGTGGGCAGTGAACGCAGTCTCGAATCACCTGTCTTTCTTATACGCCGCGTCCTCGTGGCTCTCTGGAAATAGACGGAGGCGCGCGAAATCCGCGGGAGCGAGCGAGACGGAGAGGAGCGGGCACGGGGCTCCGGTCCGCGTGCATGTGTGTCGTGGCCGGTGGCGCGGAGGTGTGCGCGCGCCGAGCGAGACGGAGCCAGCGGGCCTCGGGCTGCTATCGCACAGTGTAGCTGGCTGCTCGCGCGGCGGCACGCTCGCTCTCTCGCTCGCTCTCCCGCTGGCGCTCTTTCGAAACCGCGAAAATTCGTCGCCGCGTGAGAGGCAGCGCGAGCCAGCGGCAGTGCAGTGCGAGTGCGCGCTCGTCGTAGGCGGCCCGCACGCGAGAGACTCCCGGAGCCCGAAGCTCGCAGCCAGCGTCGGTGCGCGCGCGAGGAGGCCCGCCTCCCGGTGCATGTGAACGGAGCATCTCGGCGCCAGTCGTCCCGAGGTAGAATAATCGCCCCCAGGCTCGAAGCCCCGCCGAATGAGAAGGCGGAAGAGACACATCGGCCGGGCCCGGAGCAGCAGCAGCACCAGCAGAAGCCCAGGAAGGAGCGGCAGCCGCGGGACGGGCGGCCAGCAGCGCCGGCCAGCGCTACGGCCGGCAAGATCGCCGTCCGGGGAGGAGGAGGCGGCGGCGCTCGTGGGAGCGGGGCAGCCCTCGTCGTCGGCAGCGGAGCCGCGGCCGCTGGAGCGCTGAGGCACGCACGGGAGCTCTTTTATTTTTTGTTGCACCTCCTGGTTTATCGGTTCTTCTGGAGCGCCGCGGCCGCGTGCTCGCTCTACTCGTGGCTGCGCCAGGCCCTGGGTCGCCTCGTGCCGGCGAGCATCGCCAACATTCGCCGCGGCAGCCCACCGAGGACGACGAGGCGGCACCAGCCGTACCCGGCGACGCGGGGACTGGGTGCCGGTGGCGCGGCGCCACCGGGGACCGTCGCCTCGGCCGTCACCTGCGGCCGTGCGGCCTACGCCGGCGCACCGAGGGCCCACCGCCAGTGCTGCCCCGCGAGGCCCTCGCTCCTCGTCACGGTACGCCGTAGGCGCAACAGCAGGCGACGCGCCGCCCACGCCAGGCGTCTCGCCGCGGCGGCCGCAGCAGCGGCGGAGCCGACGACCAGCGGCACCCTGCAGCAGCCCCAGGGACTGCGCGATTCAAAGCTGGACCGTCGTTCAAGGTCAGTTTTCCTCCCTACGTCTTGCCCCGCTGGGCTGCCGCCCGATGACCGGGCGTCCGCTCGGCCGCATTTACATAATCTTTACAAGCGATTTATGTAAGTGGCATCCCCGCGACATAACGGTTACGCGAGACCACGTAACGCTATGCGAGCGGAAAAAAACGGGACGCTCTTGCGCCGCCGTCAAAAAAAGGAAAGGAGACTCTCTTATCGTGCTCTGCTTTTAAAACGCTGCGCACGTTGTGCGATTTTTTTCGTACGAAGGTCTTATCGGTCGTTTGCGAGCGAGTCTGCGAAATAGCGCCGTTGCGAAATCGGCGGATTTCCCGCGGCGGCAAGGGGGACGAGGCCGACCGAGCGCGCCTCAAAATCCCGAGGTCCGCTCGCGTGCGCACGGGAGCGAAGTGGAGCGGAGCGCGCGGTCGCTATGCGTGGGCCGGTGTAATACGCGCATACGCGCAACCGAGCCGTGTGTACGTCGGATCAGCTGACATTGTGCCCGATAGCGCGCGCGCGCACGCCGCTCGCGTGTGGCGCAAGTCTCGGCTAAGCGGACTCCCCTGTCCCCCCCGCTTCTTCTTTCCTCGTTAGAACTGCGCTCTGCGCTCGCAGTGCACCGCTCGAGTGTGCGTTTCGATCGGGGACTTTTTTTCCTTGGCGAGCTGTAATTATTAGCGTTTTCAAGCACAAAGCACGCCCGCGCAGCGAGAATAAATATAAACGGTTCGCTCGGCGCATCAAATGTTTTTATTTTTCTTTATACCGCGGGGTTAATTATTTTTCCGGTTCTTACGAGGCTTGTTTGAAAATTAGTCTTTTATGACTGGCGTATTTGGTAATTTGTTGATGGCACGGTGGCGTCGTTAAATCAGTCAACAAAGATTTTATTGTCACGGCCCCGACGTACCGGCGTCGAAATAAAGTGCGACATATGCGTGACAGGTGTCCCATTTCGCCGTGCCGGGTATCGATTTTTCCCGTAGCTTCTACCGGGATTGAACAACCTCCAAGATAAATAAAAATTATTTATCGATCTCCGGAGCTACTAGGGACGGGCGAGCGAGCCGGCGTAGTCTCTTTCTCCTTCGCCTCGGTATTTCTCTTTCATTATCGCCGCTCTATCGACATCCCAGCGACGCAACGAACGAGCCGAGCAAGAGGGAGCGAAATTGCGCGCGCGGCCCGCGTAACCTTGATCCGCGTCGTCTGCTGGCGCGCTCGGCTCGCTCCCCTATGCGATTTTAAAAGAGTGCATCGCCTCTGCTGCGCGGCGCGCTCTAAATATTTAACTGCTAGCGTCCGTCCCGCCGACGAGCTCTAAAGCGATTCTCGCGTGTTCTCGCCTTCCATTTCAAAGGCAATCGCCCGGCCGCTTTTTTACTCTCCTTATACTTTTTTATTTTCCTCCTGCACCGCGCCAACCCAGTTTTCCCAATTAGCCGCGCCGGCCGCTCTTATTTCGCGGCCGAGTGCAGCGGACGCGGGCGTTTATTAATGCCCCCACCGCCGTGTTATTTCTGTCGCGGCGCATAAATTTTCGACTGTTATTTGTCCGAGCGACCGGGCCCGTGCGTATAACGCGACCTTGGCGAAGGTTGCGTGACCCAGAGAGACAACTTTCTCGGTTCGTTGCCGAGTTATTCAACTGCAGCCGGCGCCTCGGATAACGCCAGAGCGCGCGCGCGCGCTTCTTTCGAGACGTCGTCGGCTTACCTAATGCGCGGATACGGACGACAAATTTTTTTTTATTGTTCCTCGCTCACGTAGGCGAAATTGGTACCGGGCCCATTGTCGTGTCGGGAAAGTTTCTCGCTAAACCGCCGGTTGCGCAAAGGAGAGAGAGAGAAGAAAAAAAGTTTCTCGCCGCTTACGCAACTCGAGCGCTCGCTTTATTAGAATTTTAGCGATGCGCGACTTTTCGACAATGATCGTGGTAATGAAAAAAAAAAGAAAAAAAAAATTCAATCGGCTACGGCTCACCCACGCTCTATCTGTCTAATGGTCCGCGCGTCACTTTTTTTTTCCTGCGACGGAGCGGAAAGTGTGTACACAAACGCGGCGGCGGCGGCGTCATAAATGTAAGAGGGAACGGCGCGAGTCAAAGCCACTCGCTCGCTTTGCACGCAAATGCAAAATGACGAGCATTACACGCCGGCGGGGGCGAGCGGCCGGAAGCGTTTTTCGATTAGCGGGGCATTGTTTCGCAGCCGCGACGCCGCCGCGGGAAAAAAAGGCCGCAGGGGAAAGGGTAAACAATGGCGGCGGCGCGCGCGTGTACCTCGTTGCAGTTTTTATTATATCGCGCGAGCGCCTCGCTTAGTCTCGGCCGCTTGCCCCGGCGACTGCTCGGTCACTCGACGCCTGCTCGCTCGCTCGCTCTCCCGGATTTTCGCGCCTTTTAGCGGCGAGCTTTGGCCGGGGACCGGGCAGCCGCACGATTGCCAAGTGCCCCGAAGTGAAACCCCGCAACCTTTTATTACTCCATCCAGCACGCTAATCGGCTTTTAGACTCCGTGAGACTTTATGCGAGACGCGGCACAGATTTCCATCGATTTTCCCTTTTTTTCTACCCCTCCGCGCTTTTTTTCAAGCTCCCGACGCGCTCTCTCTCCTTTTTTCGTCCCGTTCGCTCCTTCCTTCTGCGCCCCTCTGTGCGACCCGGCAGCGCTCCTCCACCTCCTTTCTTTGGCCTCCGCGCTTTTTTTTTCATCTTGCTTCACGCGCGCGCATTTCGCTTTTATTTCTCGCCCGGTTTCTCTAGCAAGCAATTCGCATTGAATACGCTCGCTCCGCTGTCCCGCTCTCATATTTTTTTTCCTCCTCTCTTGACATTAACTCAATTAACGGTAAACTCTTAATTGAACGCTCCTTTTTTACGACGGGGCTAAATGGGTAATATAAGCTTTTTTTCCCTTTCTTTTTAACGTCTTCGCCGACTTTAAGTATCTTTGTATCTTTTCGATCTCGTTTTACGGCCGTCCGTAGAAAAATCATACTTTATAGTTGTTTAATCTTTGTTTCGCGAACTCGCGACAACGCTACGTTACGCTTTGTCAATTAAAGTAGCGGCGCTCGGTGCCCGAGTTTTTTTTCGAACAAATCATAATGTGCTTAAACTTTTTAAAAAATACTTTCCTCTTTTCCTTGTATTTATGGGAATGGAGAATTTATTTCATCCTTTATTGCGTTTATTTTTTGTAAAAAAAAACGTGATAAGGGGCGTAATTTCTCCAACTTCCTTCGTCATTCCCTTTCAAGGAAAAGAAGATGATATTAGCGCAGTCATAATATATAGCGATCATGCATATGAAAACAAACATTTACATTATCTCATTCTTCTTCTCGTAATTTCACGGCATAAGCTTATAAATTATATACTTTTTGTTCAGCCAATAACAATTCTCGATAATTGCACTCTGATAATTTTATAAAGTTATGTGTACCCGGTTTAGTAATTTAACATCATTATTTTTATATTTTATCCTCGATATTTTTTTCTTATTTTTAAGGTGGAATATTGAAGTTGTTCTTACATTTTCAATACGAAAGCATAGCAAAAATATAATAAATTTTTATAGGAACGGAAATGCGAACTTTTATTAGAAATATGAGGGTATCAGGTATACATACTCTTTTAATATTCCATTTCTGTTTTTAATTTTTCAATAAATCTGCAATCGTAATAAACATCGATATTTACTTTATTTTAATGCTTCTTTTCAATCAGTTATTCCCATGTGAATTTCACTAGCTTCTTTAATATGTTTTTTTTTTCATTCAACTAAAACTTATATTCCATTGATTTATTTTCGTAAGCTTAAACACTCAGACCGAACGATGCTCTATTAAAAATTTATTTCCCCGAATATAAATCACAAATAAGCATTTTCAATTTACTGAATTACAAGCTTCTCTTGTAATGATTTATTTAATGTTATTTATATACGCAATGGTAGATACACAATGAAAGGGCAATATAATCAAAAGGACGAAATTATTATTCATTAAAAAAAAATAAATTTGTAATATTCTGTTTAATTGAAGCCAGCTACAATCGAGATACGAAGAATTCACATTGCATGGCCTTCGCAATTCCATTAATTAGCAGATTCCTCCGCAGCAGCGGCTCCCACCTCCCCTCTCCGCGTGAAAACGAATAGGGCCTAAAATCGCGATTCAGATTGCAATTCGCGCGACCTAATGTAAAATACACGCGTATAATCGAATCGATGATTTCGCCGGTAAATAGACGTGTTTGCTACGAGTAAATAACCATAATTACGTATCGAATCTCCACAAATACCGTCGTCATAATCGTCGTTCATCAATATCCCTCGGCCGGACTCGAGCGGACCGTTCGGCCGCGCTACATAGCGCATCAGCATCGTGTATCGAGGAACGAGCGTGCCGTCATTAGGTATCTGCTTTTAGTCTCGGGGATTGAAATATGTGACTAGGATGGTAGGCGGCGGGCCGCGCCGCGAGGGAACCGACCGCCGCCTCGCGCGCTTCGAAATTGATTGCGGCACTCTCGGGGATTTCGATAATTATTACCGACTGTTTCCCTAATCGTGAAAACGCGCTCGGCCTCCCTCGCCCCCTCCCCACGCTGTAATGGACATTTATGGGCTCTCTCTCAGTGAGTGACCGGCGCGAAGGTTACGGCTAAATATCGGCTCGCCCCGAGGCTCGAAGTACACCAACAGCGGTCAGCTCTTCAATGATTTACCGAAAGTTATCAAAGGACCGTCGATAGCGGGCTGCTCGAAATTCACCGGTGGATTACAGCCGGGGGAAACTGATTAAAACGGAAGCCGAACGAGCCGCTTATGCACTCGGGATGGAATTCCGCGCGAGTGCGGCTCTCTTCCCGACCCGGCGCGGCAGCGCAAAGTGGAAAAGAAAACGAAAGGAGCGCGCATTAATTCGCGAGCTCGTAGGAATCCGCGAATAAAGTAAACCCCAAGATTATCTGCTCGAGATTTATATTCGGCAGAATGCGCGCGTATATATGCGCGGAGGAGAGAGCGCTGACTGTTCGGGCGGTAGCGGCCGTGGAGAGGAGGTAAAGGGAGCGAGAGAGAAAAAAAAATGGAGAGCCGGAGAAAAGAGGCCAGCTGCATAAAACTCATGCATATACATAGAGCCCGGGAGGCAAGAACAGTCGAATGATCCTTTGGTAAATCGACTCTTGACCTCGGCTCCTCCGCCGCTGCCACCGCTCGACTCGGCTCAATTCAGCCTCGTCGAAGTACTTCTGTAGAAGAGTTTTTGTTGCCAAAAGGCGCGCTTCTTGCAGTCTAAAGCCAATGTTAAGAGGCGAGTAGCAGAAGTAGTAGCAGCGCCGGGGGAGAAGGACGAGGAGTCGAAAGGCGAACCCCCTCCAGCCAGAAAAGGGTCGGCCGAGCGATGGTGCACAGGCCCTCTCGCTCTCGCCCGCCGCGCGGAAAACGGAAGATTCCAATTCCGTCCCTCCAGCTCGCGATCTGTTCTCGCAGCGGCTCGCGCTCTTTCTACCCGCGTCGTCTCGGTGGTGGCCCGGTGAGCGCGGGGGAGCGCGCGGTTAATTTAAGTACCTCTCAATTAAACCGTAACCAAGAGCCGCGCTGCGAGCGCGAGGTTATACGTCCTCCTTCGAGGCGGCCCCCTTCTTCGGGCTCCTTCCTTCCGTCGTCTCCCTTCCCCGGCACTTTAATCCGGCGCTGCAGGAAAACGACACAGAGAAAAGAGGGGCGCCCGCTGAATAGATTCCCGAAGCTCTCTTCCTCCCGGCGCTGCGTCCTCCTTATTCCGCCTCGTTATTTGTTGCTCTTCCTCCTCCATCATCGTCATCGTCCGCGGCGTCGTTCGCGCCGTCGCAAGTCGGTGTGTATGCGCGCGAGAAACGTGCGGAGACGAGGACGACGCCCGGACGTCTGCCGGGCTGGAAGAATGAGTCTGAATAAAACGCGTCTCCGTCGTTAATCGTCGCGAATGCGTCTCGGCGGCTCTTCGGGGGCCCGCCAATGCCCAGGCTTCCTGTCCATTGACTCGCCGCTTTACGAGATACCTTATACGACTTTTACGAGGCGCATTCTCGCGAGATACGAGTCGGCGTTTTCATCGTTTTCGCCGGACCTCTCCTCCTCGCGCCGCCGAGAGGACGGCGGGGAAGATGACGACGGCGACGACGGCGTCGCTGATGGCCTCGGCTATACACACCGGCGCGCCCTTTGTGTCTTAGTCGCGGGGCGGCGAGCGAATTCCGGGCTGCGAAGAAAGCCCCCGCGCCTTTGTTCGTCCCTCGGGAAAACGGCCTGTTTCCGCGAGGCGCGCGAGCGCTGCTCGATTTCGATCTCCCGCTCGACGAGCTGCGACGCGATTACGACGAATGAGAGACCACGGGTATGGAGATTAAAAGACGATCTTCGCCGGATTTTACAAGGGAATTTTACCAGTTCGACAATCAAGCTGACTTTACAATCGCGATTTTTTATTGTTATGTTTGGCAAAGCTGACGCCATTATTTCCTTCAATTATGTTTATCGACATTTTCTTTAATGCTTCTTGCTTTAAAAACTTGTATAGTAAAGCTTTATTTTTACAAATATATTTCAAGGGCTCTGATAAATGAAAATAATGCATTATCTGAAGTAAACTAAAAATAAAATTTATTTTATAAAACTTATTTAAAAAAATGCCTTTAAACTTCAATTTTTCTTTTTAATTCGACTTTTTCGTCAGAATAAAATTAAGCAAATAAAGAAAATTAACATTTTACGTATATACAGCCTAAGTAGCTTTTTCCTTCATTTCGCTAATGTCGTTACCCCGGAGCGAAGCTCCCCACGAATTGTACAGTGATCAAGGCACTTTTTTCTCCTCAGAAGCTTTGGCGGCACTAAGGACGTCGGGCGGGTAGCCTCCCATTTCTTTCCCGCGCGGTGCATTCGCGCGCGGCCTCGCAAAGGGGAGAATAAAAAGACCGTGCATGCGGAGGAAGGGCCGCGGCAGCTAAGCGCTCGTATAATTTCCTTCTTACTCGGCGCGGCGGTATCTCGCGCGGCCCAGCTTCTTTGCCGCTGTTTCGTTGGCTCCCGGTCCATTTTGCGGTGTAGCTCATCGATTTCTTTCATCCTCGTGCGCGCGACGCTGACGTTCTAATAGCTTCCTCCGGCGCTCTTTGAAAATGGGCTATGCGCGCACAACTTCTCTCGCGGTCGAAAGTCGCTCAATGGGAATACTTTCTATCGGGCGCGTGATCTGCCCTCTCTTCCTCCCTCCTCCTCCCCCCCCCCTCCCTCGAGCTTTTTGTCATGTAAGCTCGGGCGGCTTCGGCGCACCGTATAATTTATTGTCCCGGACTTTTCCGTCCTGGAAAAATCGCCGTTCGATTTTTATCCACTTTTATCTAGCCGACGTTCGTTTTCTTTATCTCTGATTCGTTTTCCTCTACCCCTCCCGCTATAATCTTACCCTCGGCTCACCCACCGAATTTTCTTTTTCCTCTTTCTGTCCCTCTTTATACGGGAAAGTGAGACGATGCAAATAAATTAATTGCCATGGGTTCATAACGACACCGGGAAATAGTTACATTTTATTTCGAGCGAACAAGTGTCTTACTTTCTTTTTAGAGCGCCGTAAAAAACTTATTACGCACGAGCGAGCGGAGCGGTGTCCGCAGTCAGCGCTCAGCGTACGTACAGAAGTGCCTCGTAAAGGGCGAGCCCGGGATAAGGAAAAAAAAGTTCTCCGAGTAAAGTAACATTATAATGAGCCAATTGCATCTCGACCCGAAACAAAGTTTTCCTCTAGGAGAGACAGCTCGCGTCACAAAGACCGACTTCCGTCTCGGGTTGATGAAAAAAAAGGAGGAGGACAAAAAAAAGAATGGGAAAGAGACGCGGATAACGAAATTCCGCCGCACACTCGGAAAAAAACTCCCGTCCGTTGATTTCGATCGCCGAGCGCGTAGGCAAAAAGCATACCAACGACGCGTAATCGCGGCTCGTAAATAAGCGACGCGCGGGAGTAAATCATCCGACGCCCGCGGCGCGCCAGGGCATTGATGCGCGCCGCCGGCGGGTAATAAAGCCTCCTAATATTTAGCAATAAACCGGCGCTTTATCGTCGCCCGGATCTATCTCCTTCCTCCGGAGGAAAGCGGCCAAGATGCGCGCGCTGGATACGAGTCGGCGGCGGCTTGAGAAAGTGCCCGGCTATCTTTTATTTCCTCTGCGAGCAAAAAAAAACTACGTAAAGATCCAGGGGGTGAATCCCGGAAAAAATGGAGCGTAAAAAACGTAGAGACGTGTCTATCGTCGTCCACGATCGACTGTCCCCATCCCGCGAAGGATTGTCACGCGCGAAAGTAATGTATCGTCGGAGAGGGTGGCCAGCCGCAAAGCGGCTCGATGTCTAATGGCCCTCATTAGCGCCCCTTCCTTCAGCCGCAACGTATATTAACTACCCGACGCTCTATTCGAGGCAGATCGGCCGCGAGATCTCCTCCACGCTCGCTCCAGTTGCCGCGCTCGCAGTTTCGCTCAATCGAGAATTCGCCTTTTTTCCGCGTCCCCGTCATCCCCCGACCAAACCGAGCCCACCCGTGTCGATTCGTTGTTCGGACTCGTTCGCTTTTGTAGCGGGCGCCGATGGCTCCGCTCTTTTGCCGCGCGCGCGCGCGCAGTTAAAATAACTTTACCGACTGACGAATCACGAAAGAGGTCGAGCCGCCGCCGCGCGCTCTACTCGCTTCGATGGCTCACTTGAGCGGGGGAGCGCGCCTCGCTACTCTTTTTTAAACCCTCTCGCTCGCATTTTGTTCGCTTGGCGCGCGTTTTCGCGCGAGCGCTCCGGCCTCTCTGTGCGGCCTTTCTGGAGCAGCGCGAAAAACAAGAGTCGACGTGGCCTCCCGCTTTTTTTCCGCCCTCCGACGAACCTGCATCAGGCACTCCAGGGAGAGCCTCCGGTGTGTTTATACGCGCGGACTCTGGCTATTGATGGACGCGCGCTGCACCCCCGAGCCTTCCGCTCTCTCCCTCCCGTGTGGCCGCCCCTGCCGGATAATCCCGCGCGAGCGCGAGCACGCGAAAAAATTGTTACCTCTCTTGCGCTCTCTCATTGCGCCTGGGTAATTCACTGGAAATGGCGGCTTGATTAAAAATGGAGAGCCGCGGAGGCTGGATTTCTCGTGAAATTTTTCGAAATGCGATACTCAATGTCGACGGTAGGCACGGACAACTCAAACAAGGTTACATGAAAATTGCAGCAATTTTTTTTTTTTTTTTTTTGACTCTTTTTCGGGAGAAGCGACGCGAAGATGAATTTTCCTTTTTTAATGACTAGTCGCACCAATCGCCTCTCGTACTGAACTTCGTTATTGAAATGTCAATTGTAGGTTATTTTTATTTACCTTTTTGTTGCATTTCCCAAATAAAGCAAGCGTTATTCTTTTTCAAGTAATTGGTTTAAAAAAAGCGAAAGCGTGTCTGCGGGTATAAATTAATTCGGAAGATAATTCGTTTTTAATTCCACGCTGAAACTTTAGTATTTTAGATAGTCCATGGATGGCCCATGATTTAGCGGCCATGTCACGTACCTCAAAATGAAATAGTTACAGCACCTAAAATTGGCGGTCCGCTAAAATCACGGCGATAAAGTTTTGCTTTTATTCCCCCGCCTATCAGAGAGCGAAGTTAAAGTAAATTTTAACGTACTTTAAATTCTTTCAATTTTCATCTATTTCCCGAAAAAAAAAAAATTTTAACCACCAGTTGCTAACGAGATTTGATTGTTATCGAACTGATTTAAAGGATTCTAATTTGGGTGGAAGTTGAGATAAGTAATTGTAAGGGATTCAAATTAATTCGAAGCAGTGAAACTTCGATTCGTCAACTGAATTTCAATTATGGCAGATAGGCAGACTGGAAAGACGCACAATGCTTTACAACTGTCATTGCGACAGAATCCAGCCATAACTCACTATTAGCGTAACTGTGCTCGCGGACGCATACAAGGAAGATAGACGCGCGCGCAGCAGATTCCGCGCCAGTGCTCCACCTCCACTCTTTAGATGGAAAATTGTTGTTTATTAAACCATTCTTTTTTCATCATTCAAAATTAGAATTCACGCTGACGTATTTGTATTATTTCGAAATTTCCGACTAAAAAAAGTAGAAAGTATCTCGTTTCCGATGCGCGGAGAAAGGAGTAAAAATTCATCTCGAAAATGTAATTTAATACAAACGTTTGAAGCGAAGTTCCGGGGATGCAGCCGAGGAATTCGTTAATTTTTTATGCCGTCTGTTTACTTTAGCGGCTCGGAAAAGTTGGCGAAAAGTCGACAAGTTGGCAAATAATTTCGGTAGTTTTTCGCGCGCTCGCTGGAGGGTGGAAGACGGAGGGGAGGGGGCGGGCGATGCAAGCATCTCTCGCTAAGTTTTAACCATGAAAGACGTCTTTTCTTCCACGTCCTCTCTCGGCGGAGCTTCTCAGCGCTCTTATCCATCCTCTTTGCAAAAGTTTACTACTCGAGTACGTTACTTCGCGGGGCGGGCGATAGCGAGAAACAGCGGCGAGAAATGGGCGAGCGGGGCGCGAAGGCGGCCCCGGGGGTCGGGGCACGGAGGGTTCGAAATAATGGTCGCGGGCAAAAAGTGGCGCGGCCGCCGCCGCCGTTAAGCCGGGAAACGAGGCCCGAGCGCGATTTAAGCCCGGCCTCTCACCCCCGCCCGGCGAGCGGGTATCGGGCGATAAACAAAGTCTGGCCCGCGGGGCACGCGGCAGCCTCGTTGCACTTACGTCGGAGGCGGCCTTATATAGCCACGGACTTTGTAATGGCCGTGCGGTTCGCCACGGCGGCAGCTCGTCCGAATTTGCATTTAGCTGCGGAGCATCGCGCACGCCCTCTCTCTGTCCGACTCGTGTCCCGTCTTCATAATCTACACGCCGTTGGTGTGCGCCCGCCTTCGCCCTCCCCCGCGGCCCCCCTATCTCGGTCTATCTATCTAGATGGCTTACAGCGTCCGTCGGAGGCACCGACATCCCTTTCGCTCGGTCGCCCCGCTCCACCTTCTCTTTCTGTTTTCCCATTGGCTACATTTTCTTGTGATTAGCCTTGCAAATCGATAAGTAATTACCAATCGCATTTGGGACGGCGTGAGCGCGCGCTTCTTCGAGCGAGCGATTGAAAGGGAGCGACGCCGTGAAGCCTAGGCCGTGTAAGCCCCGGCGAGGCGAAGCGAAAGGGACGGGCGCCAAGGGAAGAGAGCGAGAGAGACGGCCGAGGGACGCGGTCGATAATTCGAATTGCACGGGTCAACTCTCGAGACAAAGCTGATTTAGTTATCCGAGAGTGCGAGCAGGAGCGACCGAGATATTTCTGACTTATTACTCGTTGCTTTTCTAATCGACGAGTTCGCTTCGCACGAGCAGAATGGCTTCGTTAAGTTTTCTATCTCGCGTTTCTGCGTCGGCGTTGCTGCTGCGTTTGTTCCGCTCGATTAGATTAGCCGAGATGATAGATAATTCCTGAGTTGCTTTGGTGGATTTGCGGCGCACAAACCTCCCGCCCCTGTTTCACTTAATTTTTGTGGCTTATTATAAGAGTTGCGGGTCTGCAGCCGAAGTTGAACGCGCACACTCAGAAGTGTCCCGAATTAATTAAGCGGGAGAACGTCTTTTTTGCTGGGCGAGGAAAAACCTGAAGGGGCGTAAAAATTTCGGTGCTTTTTTCCCGGAATGCGTTAAACGTATTTCACTTGATCCACTTCTTGTGTATGTATTTAGAAGTCTGTCGTGTGATAAACGCGTGACGGGCAAGTAAACCCTCCTGCGACGAGGGTCTGGGGCAAGATGTTTGCAAACCAAACCTTTTCGTAAAATCACTATGACCGAGCGCGAGAACATCGCTGAAAATTTTTTCCTCACAGAGAGACAAATTTCCGACGAACGGACTCTTGGGATATATGAAAAATCTATTTGTACAATTTTGAAATATTGCAAAATGTATTTTTAGATTACGTATGATAAAAAACTGTGATGACACCTCGTGTATGCATTATTCACTGTTTTTGGTCCGTATGACCCTGGACAATAATTTATATCTCTTAAAAAAAAAACATTTTCAAATATAATTTTAATTTAATTATTAGAATATATCCTAGAAAAACGTGATTTTTTACATGTAAATAAAAAAATTTTAAAATGCAAACAAATATTAAAAGTAAAATACACAAATAAAAACAGGATTATCTTTATAATAGTAACCAGAATCACGAGATGTATAAATGATGTAAATTAAAATGAGTACGTCATAAGTATTTATACTATAGGCTTTCAAAAAAACAACCTTCAATTTAAATCCTTGCATGCCGAATGGTTTCAAAACATCAAAAAAACGCGAGGAACCGATGTAAAAGAGATATATCAATTAAAAAGTTTAACTCATACGCAGGTATAAGGAGATTAATCGACGTGAAGAAAAAGAGAGGAGACGAAAAGAAGTAGTCAGCCAACTTTCGAATTACACATCACCAGTGCGATTTTTCGCTTGCTCGTTCGGCATCCGTCAGCGCGACGTCATTGTGACGCAAGCGGAAGCAGACGGGTGTGCGTCAATGCTCGCCGCGCCGCTAACGAAGTGCGCGCTCGTAGGGATCGCTAACCCCGCGTGTTTTCTTCCCCTGTTCGAAAGCCACCCGCGCCCGAAGAAATCAAAAGAAAAAAGCGGCGTCGGCGCGCGCGTGGCCTTTGTTCGCGCGCGCGCGCCGACGCCGCGTCTTCTAGGCCGCGCGCGCGGGGAATCGGTGCAGGCCGGCGGGGATCAGTGACCCGTGGCGCCCGATAAAAATCGCACGCTGCACCGAATCGGACACGCTCGGGCACACACGGGAGGCGCCGATGCCGCGCGCAAAAGGAGAAGTCGATTCGCGGAAAAAAGCTGCGGCGCACAAGCTCAAAAGGGGTGCCGCGGCGAATGAAATCGCTCGCTTGCTTTTATTGGCCTGCGGAAAAATCGAGCGATGAAAATGCATGCACGCGCGCGCGCGGCAACTCCGCCGGACCCCGTTTGTGCTTTTTTTTTTATTCCTCCCTATCGGGAATAAAAGAGAGCGCCGAGTTGATGAAGGGGTCGGCGGGCGTTGATTTTGAGTAACGAAGCGCGGGAGGCAATATCGGCCCCGTCGATGATCGAAGGGAGGGAGGGGGCAATCGAGAGAACTGCTTTTCGCGTCTAATTCCATTTTTAATCTAGCAAAGTGTCATAACGCGCGAAGAATCGGGGGAAGGAGTGGCGTGCACGGACGCAAAGCGAAATGCGCGTATGGCTCCGGGAGAAGCCATCAAAGCCTCTTCGTCCTTTTTTCCAGCTCTCCCGTTCGGCCGGCCCTCTCGCTTCCTCACTTTTACAGCTCGTGTAACCCCCCTGCTGCGCGCGGTGCTCGATCGATGCCACTTCTATTCAGTATCCTACCTAGTACATAATCCAATTCCCACTTGATAAACGAGCTCTCGTAATTCCATTGCGCGTCCGAGCCCGAGTATGTACAGCGGAGAGCGAGCTCGCTACGAGTGCTCAGGTAGCCCCGTGTGGAAATCAGCGATCGAGACCAAAAACGCCCGCCTCATCCCAACGCGGTGGAAGCGAACGAGAACCGGCGATATAGAGAGGGCGAGAGAGAGAGGAGAGTCTCGACGGATCAGCCCGATCGGCCGCCAGCTCTCCAGCTGGAAAAACCGACGGGCGAGGCTTTTGTAGTCCGCCAAAGTGGCCCGGCTTCCCTTACTTGCGCGTGCACGCCTCTCGTCGCAATCGCGAGCGGCTACCGCCGTGGTAAACGAGAAGTGCTTTGACTGAATGGGGAACGACCTCGGCTCGATTCTTTTCGCCGGGCTCCCGCGTTATCATCCCTCCCCCCCCCCTCCCCCCCCCCGCGTGGTACCACCTTTCTCGCTTCTCCCTTTTCATGGAGGCTGCGGTGCGCGTGATTTGAAAATCGCGCGCTGCCACGATTATGCTGATTCGATTTGCTCCGGGAAAATCATTCTATCATTTTTCGCCCGCGATTTATTCGCTCTCGGGCCGCGCGGTAACGCAGCCGCATGAAAATGCCATCAATTGCCTTCGGCCGCCGTTTTATCAGGGACTTTACGGGTATTTCATGATTTTGCCGCGGATGAACGTTTCAATGTTTGATTTTTTGTATAGTTGTATTTGATATCTTATTCTTTTATCTCGACGTTGCAAACAAAATTATTTTTTTTTTTTTTTCAATAAGTTATTTGAAATGCACTGCACGCAAATGTGACAACGAAATTTCTCTTTTTTTTTTTAATTATAATTTTTGCATGTAACCATTATCGTTTCTTCTTTTTTTTACAAAACCTCACACGTGTCTCACCATACCCTGCCTTTTCTACTTACGCATCGAAATGTCACGTTTGCATTTTTTACTTACGGTACGCTGCAAATATAATGCATAGCAATTTTCTGATATGTAGGTACAAATCGAGAATAATTCTGCATTTAACCCGTAATTACTTTTATTTAATCTTCCGTCTTAACGTAACCAAGTGAAAACAGTAACCGCGACTAGCCCTCCTGCCATGCATACAAATAGCCGAATTGAAAAACGCCCGCCGTTAAAGCGCTTTCCACAAATTTGGTGCGCGTGAATACGTCCAGTGCGTTTATTTGGGCATGTTTATACGAGCATTCACGGAAGCGGCGGGCACTGCAGCGTGCACTTGCGAGCACCATTCATCGAGAGCAGCCCGCACGTGCGCGAGAGAGCGACCGCTCGGGATTCCGCGTTCATTTTTCCTTTCGACTTGGCGCGCGCGGCTCTATTTCGCGCTCGGGTTTCGCCGCGCCTGCTCTCGCGCCGCCGCCTTGACCGACATGCCGATTTGACTAAGTATAGCGCCTCGGAACAAGAGACGCGGGCTGCACCTGCCGCCGCAGCCGGCGATCGAAGGCCGGACGCTCCAATTGGCAATGAATCTCGGGAGTCGCCGGCCTTACTTAAATGGTGACACCCGTCACTTTTACCGAGGCACTCGCGACGTCTCACGACTGCGCGTGCGCGCCGACGAAAACTTCGCAGCCTTGGCTTCATTATGGCACGAGCAATTTCGTCGAAGAAAAAAGATAGTCACCTTGTGACGTATAATTGATCTTTCGAGTGGTTTTTTGCGTGCGAGTCGGTGGAATCGACTATTATTGAACATCTTCGTGATGTTGCGCAATTCAATATGAATAGAAAACAAATTGTTATGCCCAGTAAATTACGGTTTTTGTTATCGCAGCTTGTCGGCATTGAATTTTAATTTAACGACGTTGATGAATGATTTGAATAAATGAGTATCCGCCAAATATAGGTGCGCGCACGAAATTTTTAGATTTGTTTGCAACATCAATTTCTAGGTTTCTCGTTGTTTTTTTCCATTCCAGTTATGCGCAGATGTTCGCACAAATTTAATCCCGCCCCATCTATTCGATGTGTTCTATGAATTTTTAAAACAAATTTGCAGAAGCAATAATACAATTCAAATAAAGTCTCTGATATTTCGTACAATCCATGAACAGTTTTTTAGATCTTTTATCTGCGTAAAATTGTAATCGCGTCTATCATTGTTGATAAATAATCCCAGCTATTGCTCTTCTTTTTTTTTTTAGCGAAAATGCCAGGCTGAAAAGCCAGAGGAATGCTTGAAAATGTTCGAATGCGCCAATTATTCCAAAGCGCGAGATAAACTTTCATTCCCTTACTGGGCCGGCGATTTTGTTTTTCTCTCGCGCCGGCGAACCCTTTCAGGCCAGACGAGCCGAGTCATTTTTAATCGACCTTGCGCCTCCCGCCGGCAATCTTGGAACAGTTATCGATGAATATTAATTGCGAATCGCGTTCATGAATATTACTCCCACGGCCTAAGAATGCAAATCCCGGCGCGCTCACGCGCAAAGCGGCATCCTCGACTTTCCGATTATCCGATCAACGTGCGCCAACTAACGATTTTTTAAAATGCGCCTTTAGTGAGTCATTCTTTTCAGGTTTTCAAGAGATTTTTTTCGAGCTACCATTTTTTTTGCTCCGCCGATCACGGGCGCTGCACGCAGACGTTTCAGTGTTTGCCCCGACGATGAATTTTTCATTAAACTGAGAAAAATTGTAATTTTTAATTCTCTCTTCCGGGAAAATCGAGTTGGATGTTAATTTTATAAATGCGATTCTAACAAAGTACCTGCACTTTTCATGCTGGTGCTGCGGAATGACAGGTTAGACCAAACGCGTAGAAATCTAATGCTGAGAATGCAACGAAGTTTTCCCTCGCTACTGGCGGGTAAATAATTTTACGGTTTATTTCATCGCTCAAACGCGCGTCCGCCTTTACTCCATTACGTAATTTTCCTCTAAAGCGCAAATAGAATATACCCAGCCGCAGAAGTAAAGAATTAACACGTTGCGCTTGTTTCGCGAAATAAACGAGCGGAGCTCATTTAAAAATACACTTCCCTCCGAAAAGAATCATTTTTCATGGGCCCTTAATGAAAATGAATATTCGAGCGGCGATGATTTATTGACTCGTCGGATATTACAGCCACACCCGCAACTAAAAGGTTCGCAGTGTAATCCTATTTTTTCAAAAAGGCATTTTTTCAGCTGCACGTTTGCCGCTGCAAAAAAAGAGAAAGATCGAATATCGATAAAACGAGATTCCAAAGACACGCGACGCCCGTTTGAAAACGGGACAGCGCGACAGCGAGCGAGATGGGGAGGTGGGGGGATGCACGTGCGTTGCGTGATGTCAAACGCTATAAATTCGCCGTGTCGAGGATTAGCCCCAGCACGTCGCGTTCGCGAAACGTCGGCCATTCGACTCCGTCAGCCGAGCGGTCGACATCCGCGTATTTCACTGACCGAATACCTTTTGATCCGATGACACGTTGTTTTTAAAAATCACATATCTCTGCGCCGTTTTCCGTTACCAAGCGGCCGGTGGCCCGCTTTTTCCGGCTCTCTTTACGCCGGCACTCGGTGCGCCCCGGCGCGTCAATATTTGCGCGCGCGAATCGCATCTAGATGAAAACTCACTACTTCCTATTTTCGCCCGCGATGACGATCCCTGATGAACGCCATAAATCAGAGGCGGGTCGCGGCATCGATATTGCCGCTGCCAAATTAAGAGGGATTCTCTTCACCCCGGCTTTTTTTCAGCGGAATTTGAAAAACTCGCTTTTATCAATACTCGGGGGGCTTTCGACGATTCGTCAGCCACTGTATTAACTATTGAAATATATTGCATTGCGGTCGCTTTTAGATTAGTTGTTTTATCCCGACTATCTTCCGATCATGTCGATGCGATGTATGATTCGGTATTTTTATCCTACGCTATGCGTGGATATATTCAATTCGTAGATTTCCGGGAATCGTTATTATTGAAGGGATTGTGACGATATCAAATCTCTCGTTGGCGTGGATAGTTTTCATTACTATGTCGTGTAAAATTCATAATTTTGATGAATGGAGTACAGCGTTAATATTATATTAATGACCAGATAAAAGTAGCACGAACGACGATGAAATAGCAAATCAATATCGTCCTTCGTCCTATGGAAACTTGCAGGACTTCCCTTATAAAAAATGTACTAGAAAAAGTTTAATGGATCGGGCTTAAAATAAATACAGCCATTCTTCTCACTCTTACGATGTAATAAAAAAACCATCAATAATACTTATTTTAAATAAATAAAATACTATTAATTCTAAATAATCACTGTAACACGTACACTAACTCAATTTTTCTTTTTATGTTTCAGGTAAGAGCACGTTTTTTCCTCCCATCGAGACTTTCTTTAAGTTCGAAGGAAACAATACGAAAGCAGGAATTACCAAGCGCAATTTTCAGTTTAATTCTCCGTAATCTACGCGCGCAGGGCCAATTTCGGTAAGCTGGAGCAGGTTACAAGGGTGGCGCAGTGTTAGGCGCTCGCCTAATAGCGCAGCGCGATGCAATCGACATTTATTTCGACATGCTCTTATAACTTGCATTGTTCGAGTAGCTAGGTAGCTGGCGCTCGCTCTCAAGGAGGCGCGAGCTCGGTCGTCGGGCGAGATTTCCCGGCCCCGCCTTCCTATAACGTCTACGTAACTTGTGCTCCGGCGCTCGAGTACTTCCGCCCTAAGTACCCGTGTACTCGATGCACACATACCGGCGCGGCAGAAGGAGGAGGCCGCCAGACAGCGAAGACGGGGCTGGTGGAGGCGCGTTTCTTAATTGTGTATACGTGCGCTCGGTCGGTCCCCGGTCCGCTCCTCGCAGTGGCGCACACAAGCCGCGCACTCGGCGGAAGCCGCATTCACACACGCCGCCACTTGTTGTGCGCGAAACTACGGCCCCGGCCGCCGCCCCCGCCGTCTCGAAGACACTTTACGGTTCATTTACCTTTGTCCATCGGCTTGAATGCCGCGCGCGGCTAGGCCGCGGCCGGGGGAACTTTGAAAACGCTCTAAAAGAGCCCGGCCGGGGGGATCCCTTCGGCTGTATCTTGATTGAAGCGACGGCGGAGAGAGCGAGGAGGCCGGTGCACCGACGGGGGGAGGCCGCCGGCGGCCCGAGCTCTTTTCATGTCTCGGCCCCGGTGTCGTTTCCAATTTTCACTTGCGGCCGACGACCGCAGTCGAGGAGAAAAAAGCAAGAGGAACAGCCGGGCTCCCGTCATTTTTTCCCCTCCATTAGAGGCCCTCCCGGCTCCGGGGGCTACTACCCATTAGTCTCAAATTAAGACGTTGCGCGAAAAAAAAAATTCCCGTTAATACTCGGGCCGTGCTATGCGGGAGCTTCTGAAAAATTCAAGAGCCGATTCGAACTAATTAGCGATATAATTATACCCCGGCCTGAATTTATGCGCATAATTAATTTAAAACGATATTCGAAGTTTTCGCAAGTGCCTCGCAGCGCTCGCGCGTTATTAACTCTCGGAGGGCGAGAAGCGATCGCGCGCGCGTGCGCCGAGAAAGTTAACTTGAAAACTTGATACGACAAAGCGCGTTTCCGCCCTGGCCGCGCCGGCTTTTCCACCCCCGCCCCGGAACGTATGAGCTGATTTTCATCGCGGCTTCCGAATCAATTTTCGCGAGGCGCCATTAGTGTGCACGGGCGCGGATCGCCTCGGAAATCGAAGCAATTAAAGTTTTACGCAGTTTTAAATTCGAAACGATTGCGCGTTACGAGGGAATTTTCCTCGTGTCGGTGCATCCGCTGCGAGCGAGCGCGCGCCCATGGCGACGGCGGAATTGACGCGGGCTATTTTTCAGCATTAAGCCGTAATGGAAATTTATGCGTAAGGAATTGCGCGTCGAAGGAGATTCCGTAGATTTACAGGCGGGCCGGCCGCGATAAATTGTATCGTAATGCCCTTAATAGAAAGCAAATTAACTCGGTGATGAATGGAAATCACGCGCATGAGGGATGAAAATTAAAATTTTCACATTTTTTTTGCACGCGCGACGGCGCTCCAAGAGCTTTTCGCTGAATTACGAGGGGGCGCGGACGAAGGTGGTGTGCGCCCCGCGTCTGGATGTACCCGCGGGGGATGGCTAAGCGTCGGACGGCAGTCGTTTATTTTGAAGAAAACAGCCGGGCGGTTTTCGTTATAAAGGAGAAAGTACAAAGGGGGAAGAGATCCCGGTGCCCGCCTATCTTGTAATGGGCCGAGAAATATGCGGCCCATTCAGGCTGCGCGGGAGTAAATTCCTGTTATCCCGACGCACGCGGCCATCTAATTTAAATTTCGCCCGGGCTTTATGCGGCTCATTAGGAAAATTCATTTAAGCCCGATGCAATGGCCCGCGTAACCGGATACACCGTTAACATCGGCGGGCGCGTCCTCGCTTTTTGTTGCGCCGGCCGGCTCTTCCTTTTTCCGGATTTAGCCGGGCAGCCTCGCGCGGTCGAACGCGAGAGCCTTGTCCGCCGCGAGCGTAACAAAAGAGGCATCGTAAACGCGGCCTCGCGCACCGACGCTTGCCTTACACGAAAATGAGCGTTTTTAACAACGAGTGCACGCCACGCCACCGTGATTAATCGGGACCGCGCGGCCCGGGCCTGGAATTGGATCTGCCTCTTTCGCCGAGTTTTCGATAAGGCTCGTAAATAAACCTCCCTCGTAAAATCACCTGTTAGACGGTAATAAAAGAGAGCGGGAGGAGATGAGTTTCGCGTCGCTTGGCCCGAGCGAGTCTTCGGCTCCAATCCTCGCGAGTCCATTAAAAAACGGAAACAGCACCGAGAACCGGGTAAGAATCTCCCCCCGGTACTCCGATAGCGTCGACGGCCGCCTCCCCTATATATACTTTTCTTTTTTTTTTCAACCCGGATTTCGCCCAGTTTCGAAGTTGCAGAATACACGCAGGGCACGTTCGCCGAAAAAAAGTCCCGGTCGATCGTTTTTCTTCGCCAACTCTCGCCCGGCCATTAGGCGGCCCCGCGACGGATGCAATAATCGCCGCGCTCGCGCGGCGCGAAAAAATCTCACGTCCGATCGATCGGCCGGCCGCGTCAGCCAACTCGGGTGTGAGGCCCGTAATCGCGCGTCGCGCCGGTAATGAATTGCATTGTCATGATGGGGGCGAGGGTGGGCCGGATTTTACCTCTGAATCGCTGCCAAGAGCCTGTCAACCGGGGTGCGCCGCGCCGCCGTGCCTCTTCATATCGGCTTTTTCGCCGCATGGCAGTGCGCCTGCGACGCGTCGCGCGCGTTACGTAAGCGAAAGCTTCCTTTCTCGCGGATAACCAGGTGTGAAATCACTTTCGCGATGACTCGGCCAATTTATTTCACTCGCGGACGTGCGCGGCACTTCGGTCTCCCCTGGTACGGGGCGAAATTCTGCGCGAGAAGCCCCGCACCCGCCATTGCCGATGTAAAAGCGGTTATTTCTATTCTAATCGAAGGGAGGCTCTAATCGCTCGCCCCGCGATGCCGATGAAGCGCTTTACCGACCGATTTACCCGGCGGCTGGATGAATTCGCGATGCCCTTTATTTTCCTCCGGTGAGACGGGGACGACGAGCGCCCGCCGGCGAGAGCTTAATATGAATGAGGAGCTCTCCTCGGGGGGTGGCAGTGGCATAAGCGAGCTGCTGCGCGCCCCGGAATACGCATTACCCTCTTAAAAGACACGTAAGGCGCGCGATCCCCATAACCGATATCCCCGGCGCTCGTGTCGCCGGCCTCGTCCTCGCGCATGCAGCGACGTCGCCGGGGGATTTTTATGCGCGCAAACGTATAAAAAGCCCCGGCAGGCCGACTACCGCGTAGTTAGCTCGGCGAAAAAAGCTGCGGCAGCAGGTCGCGGGGACACGTAAAATCCTGCGAGCGGCAGCGTCCGGGCGAACTGCCTCGTAAGTCCGGCCACGCGGAAACTCCCGGCAAGGTAAACGAAACGAAGCTGCGAGAACAAAGAGGGGCACGTACGTGAGCGAGCGCGAGCCACCCTCGCCACGGCGGATTTTTCCGACGGCCGTTTTTTTCATCTATCGGACGTACTCGCGCGTTCGCGGATCGAGGAGTATGCTCACGGACAGATGTCCCCCCCGGTCTTCCACGTCCGTCCGTGTCGGCTTTCATGGTCGATCTGCGACTGCATTTCGAGAGACGCGTGCTTTGAATTTTTTTTTGTCGGAGATAAAAAAAAATATAGGGGCAGAGGAGACGATCGCTGGACGTGTTTGTTGAAACAGAAATAGCGATTTGTAAATTACGAACGGTCGGGTAAATAAACGCTCGGAACTGCTACTTCCACTTTGCGTTCGCAAAACCTCGGTGTCGAGCTTTCGCAGCCGATGTTTAAATTGTTGCCGCTGCGATGCGCTGTTTATCGACCTGGAAAAATTACGAAAATATAATAAACGCGCGAAAGCGCACGGGACAGGCGGAAAGTAACCCCGGCTTTCAAACAATACGCACGAAATTACGCACCATTACGGTTTCCACGTTCGATTTTATCGGCCGGCCCGATATTTGCCATCGGCGCTCGACAAGCCGATTTTCCGAAGCGGAGCCAAAGTTAACGTTAATGAATACCGAGCGTATATCGACGCTTTTGTTTTTCTTCTTCCACATTATACCGTTATTGCTACGGCGGGGGTTCGCTCGATTAAGGGGGACCGAGTTCGACCCTCGCGACGATATTTTTCGGCGGATTTTTTTTCGAAGGCAATACATATTTTAAAAGTCGCCGGGGAGCAGCCCGCGGAGATATATGCTAATTCCGGCACATTTCTACCCTTGTAAAGACTACACTGAAAGCGTATCATTAATGTCGAACTGAGGCCACAAATTCTCCCCGGTAATAACGCTTCCCCCATGCCGCAAAACCGCGAGGTTACCCGCACGCTTTTTGTACACCCCGCAGGCCGAGGCGAAAACCCTCGATAAATGGGCCATCGATACATATTCTTATATAAGGGAAAAAATGGCGTCTTACGCTGAGGGGCCGAGGCGCGCCCGCCAGCAAGCGATCCCTTTCCCGCTCCTGGCTCTTTATGCAAATGCTTTTTTCCGCAGCGCTTTATCAATCCCCTATAGCCATTCGTCCTTCGCTCCCGTCCCTCCGAGCGATGAGCTCGCATCATTTTACCGTAGCCGCCCCTCTCTCCTGCGGCGGCTCCTGTGTATTCCTCGGCTACGCTCCTGTATACCTATTATTCGTGCGGGGGAGGTCCGGTGCGAGCGCGAGACCGCTCTAAGGGGTGATAACGCATAATTCGAAAGGTGGCTCGGGGCGACCTTCGGATCGGCGTGCTCGCCTTTCCGATCGAGCGGATAGCTTATCCGATGACACGGCGGAGCTCTCGTGTGCCCAATGATGCTTGCTCTCGCTCCGTTTTTTTCCTCCTTTCGTTCATCTCCATAAAAAAGAGAGCACGGCGTGCTGCTTAACGCTCGAGTCGCGCCGCCGAGGGGAAGGAGGTCGTAAAGCGCGTTAAATTACGGGACTCGGAAGTTGGCGTTAACGTCGTCGCGCAAAAGGCCCTCCGATCGCCGCGGAAGCGCGCACCTCCGATGCAAAGCATGGGCGAAGATATATCTAGTGGGCCTGGGCTTGGCAGGCATGAATGTAGCGCGATTCATTAGCCCGCCGGTTGTACAGACCCGTGGAGCGGGCTTTTTCAATAATGCATTTTTCCCGGCCGGCAGCGTCCCGCGCAGAGCTCGCGAATTCGCGCGGGAGATGTATAGCGCGAGATTCATTGACTTGCGCCCGGGGTGCTGCGGGGGTGGGAAAGGGGGTCGGGGAGCGAGATTATTGCGTTTCGCGGCTGGTTGGCCCGCCGCAGAAAAGTCGAAGGAGATTCGGGAGGGGTGGGAGGGAGAAAAATCCCATAACGGCACGCACCGAAGCGTGCGAATTTAGCCCGACAAACACGTTTACCCTGCCTGCCGAGCTTACCATCTTCCCCCTTCACCCCCGGGCGCGGGTTATACAGCGCACCCCGTCCTCTCTTTCTCTCTCTGCGGGGCGGCCGAGCGTGCGGCCACCTCCCGCTCGTTGTTTCCTTGAAATTCAACTCTGTGGAAATCAATATTCGCAAGCCGAGCGGAAGAACACGGGGGCGGTCGGCTCATCGGCGCGCGTGAACCGAGGCTCCGAAGGACATCGCTTTGGGAGAGATATCCGCGGCTTAGATCTTGGATGCGGCCCGCGTTGCCGATTTCTCTTTGCGCCCCCGGAATCCCGGGACCTTGGCCAGTTCCAGTGGGTTTCTTCTTCTCTCTTTGTCCGACTTGAGCCGCGATACAAACGGTCCGTCGGCGGCGGCGCGATACGCCCGAAATTATCGCTCCCAGACTGTCTCTCGCCTCTCCACGACCCGGATTACGGATGGACATTTCGGATTCGGGGGGAGGATAGTTTCGTCGTACTTTATCGCGGACGCGATATAACTTCGGAAGTAGGCGAGCCCGGGTGAGGATGATACCGGCGGGGGGTGGACGGCCGAAAGAAAAAGCCCGAAAGCGCGAGAGAGAGGGCGCCAAGTCCCGTGATCCTTGGGGGGGCAGAGGAGTCCGGGAAGTTTTATGCCGCGCTCGCGCCCAGATTCCTCGGACTTGCGTCCCTTTTCCAGCGACTAGCTTCGCTCCGGGGGGTGCCGTACGTGCGGCCTCACACGGACTCTCGGCTCGTTATCCAATGACGCGCGGCAGCTAAGCCCGACGCTCGTTGTCTCGCAGTTCTCTGCCCGGCGTCTTTTCTCCCTATCTCCCCGAGGCGCGCCGCTGTGCTTGTGTGCGTCGAGTCGCTGATGCCCTTACCCAAGGGGTAGGCGAATGCTCGCCGGACTTTATCTCGGGCCGGGTTATTGCAGTAATTAGCGATGGGAGAAATGGTATCAGCGGCGAACGAATTAAACCGCCTCGGCTATTCTTGCGGTACGCCGGCAAGAAAGCCATTAAACGCCCATCTCAGATACGCGGGGACGGACGGGGGGAGCCCGGCGAAACGACGCGGCCAGTAGTAAATGTTTCTTGCGCCCCGGCGTGGAGGGGTGGGGAGAGAAGAGCGAGGGGGTACGGAGACGGAGGAAGGAATCCCGGATTTTTATGGAGCCCTGACAAATTATGCAGGCTTCCGGCTCTGATGAACGCGCCGGTCGCGAGACTCCCCCGGCTTTTTTATTTCGCCGGGCGCTTCTGGTCCTTTTTTACCGCCGCTGCAGTCGCCCGGTTTATTGATAAGAAAAACGTGCGCGATTACACGGCTACTTCGCTCTTAAGGTTTCAATTCAATTGTTGCCGTTGGCCGTTTTTTTTTGCGAGCTTTTATTACGGACGGAATTTACGAGGCATTTTAAACGGTGAAAAATGCGCATTGTTGCGCAACACACTGAAAATTCGACAGCAGTCTGGGATTTAATCCTCTGTCCTTTTTATATTTCATTAAGCGCGACACGGGCTGATGATTAAAAATTTAATATGTATTGCGCGCAAAATAATTCCGCAGGGTATTTACCCTAAAAAATTTAATTTAATAATTTAATACTTTAAGAAGGAATATTAGGCTTTTAAAAAATCTGAATTGAAAGTGGTGATAAAATGTTGATTATCCACGTAATTGTGTTGCTTAAATAAAACACATTTTATAGGAAACGAAAAGCGCCAATTAATTTATAATAAATGAAGCTTTGAGAGATTACATGTTGTCTGGCATGAAGTCATTTTCATTTTATGAATAAATTTGTCATGTAAAATTATTTATCAAATAATATTTTATTCGTCATATTAATGCAAGTATCGGAGAAGTACATAGGAGCTGCAATAAAATAATTCTTTTGTTTGATTAAAAAGAAGCTCACAAAGCGGTGAATAATTATACGGGCCAATGTACTCATTATCTGTTGCTCACAGTACGAATAACTCGATAATTACAGCTTCACCCGAGTAATTTTTTACCGCGGTTAGACACGTCGAGCGCGCGGGCGAGTGTTCCATTACTGGCAAAAAAGTCACTTTGAGAAAGATTTCCCACCGCAGCGGATAAAGAGGAAGGGGGGAGGGGGAAGGGGTGAAAAATTCTCGAATAATTCTCTCCTCTCCTCTGCGACTCCCGCGTGATAAATTGTGCCAAGCAATAAAAATCTCATTAAAGCTCGAATAAACGACATCGAGGATCTCGCTCTCTCTCGCGACACCGTCCCTGTCGCCCCCCACGGACGAGTCAGGTGCTGTAAAATGGACGAGGGTAAAAGTAGACCTTGTTAAAGTCCTCTCTCCCGCTCCGAACTTGTCGGAGAATAATCCGACACCTATCCACAGGTTTTCCATGCAGCGTAATTCAGCTCGTCGGGAAAGTCAATTGTAGATCGAGAATATCCCCTCCCTAACTGTGACGATCCCCTCGGTGCGCGCCTCTCATCCCCCCACTCGCCGCTCGTACTTTCCTCAATTATATGCGCAAGAGAAACAAAGAGACCGTAGCTCGTACCCTAATTAGCGCAAGTTTAGACAAACACGACGGGGTCTCGAGTGCGAGCGAGGAAAACGGCCGTGTAGAATTTTACGCACGATCGCACAATCAATTCGCGGGGCTCGCCTCGTTTTTCTTTCGCGAGCGAGAAAGTCCGGCGGGCGCCCGGAAACTTCCCCGGGGCCGAAGATATTTGCACACCTCTCGTAGCTCACGTCACCGGCGCGCGAGTGCCATTTCGCCGAATACTTCTCCAACTATCGAAAATCCCACGTTGTCTCACGGGCCGAACGTGCGCGAATCTCCGGGGCTCCGCTCCTCTCTCCTCTCCTTTTTTTTACGCCGCGCGCCCCCGTCAACTTCCGCCCGAACTTTTCTCGTATCGGACTTAAAGCGCCGTTTCGCTCAACCAAAAGCCCCCCTCGGAAGAGGATTTAACGGCTAAGACGGCGGGAAAAAGTTGGAGCGTCGGCGCGATACCTCCTCATCGAGAGGAGCTCGTTTGGGATTTCGCCCCGCGAGATGAGATCCGGCAAGCGCGCGGGCGAGGGCCTCGCGCGGGGTTCGATGACGCGCGCGCACGGGGGAGCGGGCGAAACCGCGAGTTTGCTTTCGGGCTCGAGCGCGTGCGCAGTCGCTCGGAAGTTGTTATCCGGGGGATAACGAGTTTTCCCCCCTTTCCCCGCGGACCGTAATTCTTAGGACGGCTCGTTCGTTCATCGACAATGCGAGCGGACAAGCGGGAGGGCCGCCGGCGGCTGTTGTTGCTCGACACCTGCTTCGCCGGGGCGATAATTGCGCGCCCCGGCATCGCTGCAGCTGCGGACTTTAATGCGGAGGCGAAGGCGCCAAGCCGCCGGCGCGAGCGCCGCAGCGACTCCAGACTGCCGAGCAAACATGTCGGTTTAACGCGGTGCGCTCAAGCTTGTGACTCGTGCGGTCGTTTAATTTTTGTTTTTTTTGAACACGGGAAAAAGGGGCGAGCAGGTACGAAAAAAATATTTTTATACTGGAGCGATTGAGTCGTCGAGTGCCGGTGCTTATAAAACCTATTTGAAAATTTCATGCGGCTGATCGGGTCCAAACGTGGGACGAACCAAATGAATTTTTAAATGATTTGCTTTTTCGATGCATTTTTGAGTCGGCGAGCTTGAATGGGGTTTGGTATCGAATGTCCGCATAGCTTTGTATTATTAATTTTTGTAAAGCGCTCGCGGATAGATCGGCGATGGCAAGGTAAACTTGGAAAATTGAAAGCGATTCGTACTTCACTCGGGAGGTAGCGCTCAATTTCGACATCGAGCGACACCGGTGCGATCGACAAACACTCGAGAAATTGAATTTTAGTCAGTTTTTTTGGCACTTGGGTGCCACTCCGAACAGCTTTTGCGCCCTATTTTCGTCTCCCGGCGAACACTGTAGATAAACTTGCCTCGTAGTATCGTCCCAGCGACTTCGCGAAACAACGTCGCGTGATTCGGCGATGATCGATTCGCCATTGTTACAAGCCACGCGTATTAAATCCAAGCGCTCGTGGCACTCCTCCAGAGAGCTCCCCCTTCGCGCGCCTGATTAATCGTCTCGCCCGCGAGCGCACCGCACAATTACGTAATTAATAACGTAATCGCGAGGACAGTCATTATTTCCCTTTATTTCATCCCGTCCGAACGTGCGGCCGAATGATGTACGACTGCGGGGAAGTGAGAGAACGTGAAAAATCAGGGATCGACGTGTGAGGACGAGAGGGTGGAAATTGCCATCGCGCGCCAAATGAAAAGTCCAATAGATTATTAGGCGATGGGTGGGGAGCTGAGTGGGGGAGCGAAAATGAATTGGTCCAAAAACGTAGTTCGCCCGAACTTCTTTAGCCGCAGACGCCTGCGTGTGACTTGCACGCGTACGGGGGCCACCCCCATCGCCTCCTTCATTTCTCTCGCGCCCCGGACCCATGCATAAGAAGTCTCTCGCGGGAATCCTCCGGAGAACTCCCGACGGACGTATTGCAGCGAGAGCCGGCACCGGGAGCGCGCGCCTCGACGAAGTTCCTCGTTCGCCAATAACTTTTGCAAAACTTCCAGGAGGCCTCCTCTCTCTAGCCACCCCCTCGCCTCTCGTTTTGCCTTCCGCGCACTCCGCGCCGCTCTCTTTCTACATCCTCGAAGAAGAGCAAACGCGCGTCGCCCCCGCGCGCCCCCCGTCCGTCTTCGCGCGTCACGGAACCAGAAGCGGAAATCGAAATTTTCCCCGGCATTTCCAAGCTAGCGCCCCCCCTTTCAAATTATCCATCCGATTTCTCCGGCGCGATCCGCGAGCTGCAACTTCGCCTTCTCCTCGGGATATCGCGCCTCCGCGCGAGACGGACAGGTTATAAATTTAGCCTTTGCGGCGTGCGCGCACGCCTCGGTTACCCCGCCTCGTACCTGCCGAGCGCATTTGCATGCGCGAGCTCCGGAGAGAGGGGCCTCGCCGAAAACTCGCTGCGGCAATTTTATAATGCGCGCGGCCCCGCACTTTAATATGCCGCTTTAATCGAGCGACTGCCTTTGTTTCTTCAAAGGGGCCTTTGACGAGACGCAATAAAGGGTTATTCATGACGGGGAGGAAAAATCCCCCGTGGCTTTCTTGCGTGGCCGAGTTTCCGTTTGTTTTTAGGGCAAGAGACGGGGGGGTATAGGCGGCGCGAAGGGCGCCGCGAGCTGCTCGCGGCAGATACACGCCCCTGGAGAAAGTTTCGAAGGGCCGCTCTTCTTGCCCCGGTGAGGCGCGCGATCCGGAGCAGGTTCTCGCCACGGGAAAATTGATAAACGATATTGGCGTTTTGCTCGGGCGCAGATAGGCATCTCCGGGCCCGATCGATTTCGGCGCGATGCAAATTTGCGCGGTGGCCGTCCGTTAATGCGACGTCTGTTATTGAATTTCGCTCGGCGAGTTCTATGAATATTAACTTTTACGGTATGCTAATTACTTGTAACGATATTTCCTAGGGCGTTACGTCGATTAATGACGCCGCGGTTGATGAATGCTTCATCCGCCGGTCCACGGGCATTTCTAAAATTTCGAGCGGACTTAATATGAGCAATTCAGCGTGAATTCACCGATTCTTCATCAAGGGCCCGGACGTTTTGCATTCGGCGAATTTAACGGAGATTAAGCGCAAGCGAATTATTATTTACGCGTATCCATTAATGCGAAAATATAAATTTTAGCTCATAATTTTGTTGCTTAAAATAAATTTAAATCACTCGAAATTAACACCTGCCGAGCGTGTAATCCCATTCGATTGCCCGCCCCCCGCGGCGTTGCTCTATTTTCCGCGCAGCAAATAAAAAAAAAGAGCAATTGCGATCGTCCGCTCTCTGTCCTTTCATTTAAAAATAATTCAACGAGCAATCTAATTGTTAAGCCGGACAACGGTTCAGCCGCGCGACTAGCCCGGACGCTTTTTAAAACGAGTACTCGCGCGCGAAAAACAACGGGTGAATCCGCGCTTTGGCAGTCGCGCGGCGGCTTCTCTGGCGCGGGGGAAGGGCGGGGTAGCACTTTAGCGCGCGCAAATTACTTGTACGAGGTAATGCTTGTGATTTACGCTCTCCGTAGCGTGAACAGACGTAACGCGTAGATGCATGCAGAGGCGCGAGCTCTCCCTCACAAAGACTGCGCTAGCGCGCCAACAAGCTGCGGTTTCCTCCGGCGTTGATTCTTCCCTACCCTCGCGCGCGCTTACTCGCCGACACTAACTTTTCGCCCTCGGCGCGTATGTGCCAGCGAGCGGTTGGCTTCTCTCTGTCTCTCTCGCTCCCACCCTCTCGGGGCCCCGACTTGCTTCACTTTTATTTCGCGCCTCTTTCATCTTGATTAATGCCGCGCAGCTATGCAAATTTCCGCGCGCGCGCTTGAAATTTCAAATGGTGCATCGGCTCGCGTCAAAATGCGCGTAAGCACGCGCCTAGACGCTAATGAATGCCGGGCGCCGGTGGGAAACAAATTTTAAAGGCTACGCAAGGAATTCGTATCTGGCGGGGCCCATACGCGCCCTCGCACTTGACAAATGGAGTTGGCGTTACTTACTGCCGTAGTTGCGCGCTATCTTACAGGCAAGTCTGTCCACGGAAGCGACGTTGCGACTGCATACTATATAATAACAACAATTTCTGCTGAGAAATGGATGCTTTTTCTCTTAAATAAGATAATAAAGGTGTTATCGGTTATGCGTCAGTTTCGTTATGAGTTTAATAACTCAATGTGTAGTTGACCTTACGATATTAAATGTTAAGTATTTCAATTGAGAAACAAATGACGATTAAAAACATTGACTTGAGTTTGAAATAAACGTCAAAGTGGATAGAACTTGCACGATATAATATTGTAATTATTAATTACAATTTATTTTATCAATTCTTCGTAATTCCTCTTTTCACCATTAGCGTGATGGTGTTGCTAATTTGGAGCCATAATTATGCGCCTCCGAGCGAATGATTTCGCTAGATTCAAATTATTACTATATAACATTATTAATTTATTATTTTGTGAATTAATCCGTTAAATATCAATAGAACCCATTATTCCAGTCGCTGACTCGCGTATTACGCAACGAATATCGGATTCGCAGATTTATATTTTTATTCCCCCCGTCAATCGCAGCGGTGCAATGAAAATGTAAAAGGCATTACGCCAGCGCGACAATCCTCTTATTGCGTTGACTTTCGCAGTTACAATGCAATTACGGGAACCCCAAACACGTATATATTTTCGCGTTGCCGATACAGCGCGTGGCTATAAGGACACACGCGTCGCGTTCGTGCAAACAAATCTCCGTCAAAATACACGATTACCACTTTGCGCGCGATATTTAGCAATAAGCGGGTCGGTGTCGGGGCTCCGGAAGAGGAAGCGGAAGCTCAAAGGGAAATGTAAACGGACGCGAATATCGGGTCGGAGGAGCCGGGGAGCCTCGGGTGTCATCTCTCTCAGGCGACGATGAAGAAATCCATCGAAGCGGCAGATCTCGAGCGTGGTTATATCGGGGCTAGGCGACGGGGCCGAGGGCATTGATCGATTGCCGGCCGTCTTATACGCGACGACGGCGGCTATGTTTTCGCGCGGGCGCGCGGGAGACACGTGCGCCGAGGGAGAGACGGACGGACAGACAGCGCGTGGCTCCCTTGTCAACGCGAGGCGCGCCTCGATCCGGGGGTGAGACAAAGTAAATTTCCGGACATCTCCGGGGCACCCCCGCCGCCGGCTTGTTTTCGTCCTCCGTCGGCGCGGCCCTCGGGCGCTCGCGCGCCAGTACGTCTGTCGCCGTCGCGCGCTCGGCCCCGGGGCACCCGAGGGGAGCGGGGGAGCAATGTTTGGCATTGCGACGCGTCTTTATTGCTCCACCGGAAGTGCTTGTGACATCCTTTATTGTTGGCGTATACGCCTCCGCCGGCGATGCCTCTTCGCGCACGTGCACACACGGCCGAGCCGGCGCTCTGTATCGATGTGTCTCCGTTCGGCTGGGACTAGCTGGAGTTTCCTGAACTTTTTGCGAACTCCCGGCGTCTCTCTCTCACGCTAAGCCCTTCTTTGTCGCACGCGATTTCGCGAACCGCGGCCCGGAAATATTTTTCAAGCGCGGGGGCAAAGCCAGCCTCCGACTTGCCACCGGCCCACCTCCGTTCTCTCTCTCTCTCTCCGTTTCTCTGCCCCTTTCGGCTCTGCCTCTCCCCATAGACGATAAACTGATTTCCGCTTGCGACGACGGCGGCGCACACAGGGCAGCGCGCCATGTGCATACGCGGCTCACGGCCGAGAGCTAACGAAAGAGCGGGAGCGGGCACGGCGGGGGGTAAAATGGCTGGCGCTATACGCTGACGATTTTTCCGCACATATCGTGCGCCCGAGCGAGTTCGCTGTACGCGCGGCCTCGATTCTCTCCTCCTCGACGGCGGCCTCCTCGATAAGCGGCGCCGACGTGCGCGTCGAGCAAAGAGGTAAGCGCAAGCCCGGCCGAGTCGAATATATTTCATTTACGCGCGGCATTATGCGCCCGACTTTGATGGAGAATTTCGCCGGAAGGCAAATGGCGGGAAGCCCGGCCGTCGGGGTCGCATTAATTTTTAATTGGCCGCTCGGCATTTTTCGAATATTTTCGGCGTATCCCGGCTGGAGGAGGGTAAATTAGTAGCGCATAGATGCGATGATGAATTATTCTTTAGCTCTACCAATCGATACTGTCTCGCGCTATAGACTCCCCGAGCGCACATATAGAACTTCAATCAATACGGCGAAATCCCGTTGTTTCGAAGACGCGAAGTGTACCGTCCCCGCTTTTCCCGTAGTAATCGAAAATCAAGTTTGCTGGCTGCGCTCGTTTTAGCATTTTTTCTATCAACGGTAGCCTTTGTTATTGGAATCGAATTATGCGCGAAGATGACATTGTGTTCTTCCACATTATCGGCTCTCTTTCGATTAGTCAACGCGACGCTGACGCAAGCATATAATAAATGATAAGATAAATTCGAGATTATTAAAGACGAAGAAAAAAAGTTGTGTCGCGCTGAAATGTATTTATTTTTTTACGCATTCGTAGCTGACGGAGAACGGTTTTATCATTCAGCCATCGCGGTTGCTCCGAATTTCGAAATAAGTAGATATGAGCTTTTATTTCGTTTCAAAATAATACGCGGAATGCTCGTATCGGAGCAGCGAGTAAAAACAAATGGCTGATGCACCGCACCACACAAGCGGCTTTGTCGCCGATAAATCAAGTGGACAAAGTATACAAAAGCACTAAGTGACTGTGGTAGAGTGCAGTAGATAACATTTTCCTGGAATAACTTCGACTCCCGTGCCTTAAAATCTTGTCTGTATTTTAAAATCGCCGCGAGAGTTTCGCCGCTGCTCCGCCGGTTACATCACTTTGCCGAAATCAATTATTAATCTGCGACCTCCGGGGGCACGGAGATAAAGTTTGATACAGAATGTAATATCAAAATGAATTTGGAATCCCCTCTTAGAGCGGTACTTTATTGTTGCGCCGGCTTATTTACTTATTCTCGTCAAAAGTGTTTTTCCGGCGCATTAAAGACAACGTGCCGGAGGGGCCGGATACATCCGCGAGCGTAAAACAGCAGAAAGTGAAAGAGCCCGTCGGCGGGGGTATAAGCGGCGGTCGAGGACTGCAAAGCCGATTTGCAGCGGGGACTTTTGACGCGCTCGCGCTTAGTCGTTGGCGACGGCTAACAGGGGCGACGCCGCGACGGCGTCTTGAATTTTGATGAAACTCCCGCGAGAGAGCGACACTCGACTTAATTCCCCGGGCCGATCCTCCGGCGGTGCCGCGACGTGAGATCCGGGGTATCTCCCCGCCGGCATTATTTATCGTCGAACTATAAATGTTTGTAACACTGGCAGCTATAATTAGATGGTATCGCGGGGAAGGTTAAGCGAAATGTCATCGGCATTATCGTTGGTTGCTGGGAAATGTCGTCGGAGAGAATCGAGCCCGAAATCGAGCTCCCCGAGATTACCTCGAACGAGCGCCACCCTACACGAGTTATTAGAAACAACGTCGTTCGCGCCGAGGGGACCACCGCGTGGGGTGCGGCGCGCGGGTGCTGCGAATTTATCGGGCGACGCGATCCCTCGAGCTCGAGCTTGCGGCGAAATTTTCAGGGCCATCAACGTCGCGCGTGTGCGCGTCCGGGCCCCCGACCGAGTCCATAAAGGAACCCGCTGCCCGTAAAATCGACGCCGAACGACTTTTTTACCTGCGGTTATAACGGCCGATCGGGCTGGAAAAAAAGCGCCAGGCCCCGCGCGCGTCATTATTGTAATTTTACGACTCGAGGCGCGCGCGCCTCGCGCTTTATTCGTCCCACCGCGTGCGAATTTTCGGACGGCGTAAAACTTAGTTCGCCTCCCCCACGCCGCCCGGACGCGAATATCACGCGGCGCTCGCTTATACTTTTGGATTATAAACTTCGCTTTGGCTCCGATTCAGAACTTGGTTTTATTAGCGCGCGCTGCGCTAGCGCTTCAGCCTTTTCATAAATCCTTGTTAAATGGACCCGCGAGCACTGTTAGCATTAAAAGTGTCTCGCCGAGCATAACCTCGAGCTGACGCTTATGCTACCTACCAGTATTTATAGAAGTCTTAACGCGAGATTAATTGTCAGGGTACTGCGGGGCTTTTTTATCTTGCAATCACTAAGTGGATTTTAAACCTTTCATACATCTATCATTGAAGTTTTTTAAAGTTCCGTAAATTTTTACCGGAGTGCAATCATTACGACAGTGCTGGAAAAATAAGTGAATTAATTTAATTAATAATTTTAAAAAAAATTTACTTTTTAATGTTATACATTCTATCTTTACTGAAAGTTTTGAAATTATTAAAACATAATAAGCAGGTTATTACGGCCAGCGTTAAGAATGGGTTATAAAAATTTTAAGAGTTCCCGCGATATAAAAAAATCTACTAAAATAAAGTTAATCTCTTTAATGAAATAACTATGTAAAATAAATCTCGACGAAATTTTTCATTTCCCGTGTTATCTAGAAAATGTGAATTCCCGCGTAGCACGCTAAAACCTCGTAATACACCAGCGGAAATTCGCACATGCAATAGCTCAAAATTCGCGCAGATTCTCGCTATAAATAAGACTTTGCGAGCTGCTGGAGCGTCGGGTTTTGGCCATTGTGACGTCAGAACTAGCCTAATCTCGCACTACATTCGCGCGTCGCGGCCGGCCGGCCGGCTCCCGTGGTGCACGGCTTTCGGTCGGATTGCGGCGTCGGGGGCCGCCGGACGTATTTGCTTTCTTTCGCAGGGGGGAACGAGGGGGGAGAGGATACCATTCGGGTCAGCGTGAAATTCGGCCACCCCCGCGCACCACCGAGGATTTTCCCTGTCTCGCACCTATCGCTTACCCCCGCGCCCACCACCCACCTACACACGTCGTTCGTACGATACGTACGCGAGTTTCTCTCCCAACACGTAAAATCGATAACCGACGTAAGCTCGCTCGCTCGCACTCTCGAAAGTCAGCGCCGGTTCGTTTCGTAAATTGGTCAGAATGTATATACGGCGCTCTAACGGGAAATGGACTTGGTCTGATATTCGCCGTGCCCTACCTTCGTCTTCCCTCCGGTTTTTCCCACCTTCCCGTGTACGCCCGCGTATAGGGAGTGTACGTGTGCGTATGTGGCTGTATGCGCAAGCGTCGATTCGCGACAATGAGTTCTGCTGCGTCGCCGCCGATTCTGCTCGTCGAGACTCCAGGGAAATGGAATTTCTGCGATAAAAATCGCTCAGCGACTCGGAGAATTTTCAAGGCGCTCTCGCCGAGAGGAAAACACCGAATTATTCCGTCCCTCGTGATTTAATTATCGGCTTTATAGCACTTTATCGCTCAACTCCTTTTCTCCTTTTTATTTGTGGCGACTCATTCGCCAAACCCCGAGCGAAATCATCCGAGCCTTGTCGGCAAGAATATTAAGCACGAGGAATGCGAACGAAGCAGCGGCTCATTTTATTTTTCGTAACCTAATTCGACGCGATCATTTTAGAACGGATGAATTAGCACGAACATTTTCGGGTGAGTGCCCCTGATGCGCTAAAAGCTCCCCGCTATCGAATAAGAATTTTAAGCGGGCGCGGCATATGGTCAATGATCGATAGACCGTAAGTAGATGCAGTCCCCGCTGAGTCGGACATCTATCAACACTTTTCGTTCTCCCGCCCTTTTCCCCCCACCTTCTCTCTTTCTCGCACCTAAACCCACCCTGCCCAAAAACTTTCTCCATATTTTATCCATACTTTATCTGGTACTCTCCTCTCCCGTGAACTTTCGATCTTCATCCTCCTGGCTCCTGCCCCCCTTTCCCATCCCACCCCGCAGGTTGCGAGATTGTCATCCACGCCGGTCCAGCGCAGCTGCACTCCCGGCGACGCCTCGTCCGCGTAATTCGCGGCGCGTAAATGCCAGTGCCGGCGCGACTGACGCGCATCGGGCTTTTTTACGAGCGCGATAATAAAACGCGCCGCGCGTATACGTTCGTACAAGCGAGCGCGAAGTTTTTTCCTCGTCCGCGCGGTTTCCACTCTTTCTTTCTCTCTCTCTCTCTCTCGCATTTTTTTTTAACTTCCACGGCACGCGAGGCCGGATATAAACGTCAGTCGACGCGCGCCGGTGACTTAATAATCCGACGAGCCGCCAACTTCCCCATTGCCCTTTTATGCTTTCAGCTGGGAAAACTTTGACGCGCTCGGCCGCGCCTTGGAATTTCTTTTCGCGCGGCGCCGCGCCTCGTTAATTCACCGGGTGGAGCAGCGCGGCTCTTTAATTATTATGCGCGCGATAATTGACTGCTGTATTAGGTTGACTTTATTATTGAATGAAATTGCCGGCTTGCCCACCGCTCCTTTTAACGCGCAGCCCCCTTTAACGGTTCGCACTAAAATGCCGGATGAGCGCGAGCATTATTCGCCGCAATTACGCGAGTTAACGTTTTCTTCTTTTTTTTTCTTTCCACGACCGCGTGCGGGGAAAAATCACGAGCGAGAGATAGCGTCAGCGCTCGTTCGAGAAATCGCTCATGAGCTTGTCGCAGTCACCTTTTTCCGCTCTCACCCCGCGCCGCCGGAGGGGTCGGAGACGAAGAGGTAGGGCTGACATTTGTCAAGGGACGAGGGGGCCCCCGTTAACCTTTTTTTTCCTTTCCACCTGAGGGGAGGGTAAAAAAAGAAGAGGGAAGAAGAGACATAGCGAGGGAGGAGCGGTGACGAAACAGTCGAGCCAGCAGCGTGAGGCGAACAAGAGTCGCGGCCCGGCCCCCTCTCGCCCTCCCCCGCGCTGTTTGGGGCCGCACAATGGACCAACTCGCAAGTCCGAGGTGAGAAATGTCGCGGAGCAAGGAGCCCGGCCGAGTAGAAAAAAGCCAACAAAATCGAAAGGAAAGCCGACGAAGGAAAGACAATGTCGCCGGGGCTTCCCTTGTTCCGAGCGCGCGCTACCTGCCCTCCTAGACTCTCGGAAGCCGGGCAGAACCCCCACGCGCGTGACTCCGTCTCGGGAAAAAAGGGAGGGTAAAACGTCGACGCGTACCTTAACGTCGATGAAGTCGAGCGGAAGGCTCGGGCCGACGGGTGGGCTGCCTCGTTTAGCGTAAATGTATGATGCGATAGTTCGAGCGCGCTCCCCCGCGTCGTAAAGGCGCGAGATGAGCCCGCTCCCGATGCTTTTGGGGCGCCTCGGAAAATTGAGGCGAGGCGCGAGCCCAGCCGGCACACTTTGACGTTACTGCCGGGCCTTTAAAGTTGGAGCGAGTTAGCGGGGCCGGGGAGTCCTCCTCGCCGGATGAAATATCAAGTGGATCGCGAGGAAGTGCTCGCGACGACGCGACCTCGCCTCTCTCTCACCCTCTCCGGGGAGGTCTTCAACTTAGTTCGATTTTGTATTTGCCTCCCGACACCGAAGCGACTTTACTCTTTTTCCCCTTATTTTTTTTTCTTTTTTTTTTTAAGTGAACCTCCTTACCACCGCGGCTGCCGCCTCTTCGCCTCGCGTTCTTTGAGCCTTCATTCGCAAGCTCCCGTTGTTTACAGATACTCGTTAAGCGACGCTTCGGAGAACTTCTTGCGAGATGCTTTCATTCCTTCCCGGGATTTCACTATTTTTTTACCACCAGTGATAACAATATCACTGTATTTTTTAAGAGTAGTTTGCATTTTTTTTAGTATCAACGCTCTTGCTGAAAAGTAAATTAAAATCAGTTTCAAGGAAAAAAGATTAATATTCATTTCGTCGTACTTGAATTTCGCGCTGTTTGGAGTAAAAGTGTTAACCCGAATCCCTGCAACTTGGAGAACTTTGTTCAAATTTAATTATCTACCGAATTTTATTTAAGTTTACATCACCGAATGCTTCGTTATGAGGTGAATTTACTTCATGCAGCTTTTAATTACTCCTAAAGAATTAATTTGAAATTAAATTTTCAATAAATTTCAAACTATTGGCTTTAACACGACTGAATCTACCGGATTAATAAATTTAATCGAACAAAATTAACCCGCATTTGGCAGATTACCAAAGTGCATAAAAGTTATAACGAAAACTTTGTTTACATCTGGAAAATCGATCCGCGTTTATTAATACCGTCAAATTCGATTTTTGTTATATATATCAGTCATCATTTAAGCGAGTCCAGGCAAGTTCGTTAAACTCGGTCGATTATAAACATTTGCGAAGGCGAGCGGGATAACCACTAGATCGCTTTTTCTTTTATCGTGGGAAAAATTTAATAATCCCGGGATGGAAAGACGGCGAGCGTGCGACGGCAGTCATAATAATTCCCCGGGAGCGAGAATTTCATCAGTCCTCATTAACGCGACCGTTGGATTAATTCACCGGGAAGAGGCGAGGAGCGCACGAGAATTCGCTCACATGCTCAAAGAATTGTCCTCGACATATTGAAAGCGATGATTACTTTTCACCGGCGTCAAATGAGCCCGACTTGCCCTCGGCGGATGGCAAAATTAAATTTAATAAATGGTTGAATTAGCGGTCGTGGCCGGGGCAGGAGAGACGGGGAAAAAAGTAGATGGTTAGATATAGAACGGGAGGAATTGCATCCCACCGAGCTGACGGGATACAGAGGATCGATGGCGAAAGGCCGCAGCGATGCGGGAGGTGGGCAAACGCGATTTTAACATCTTTCTGAAATTTTCATTCTCGCGATTTTAAAGGTATACGTCAATCACAATAACTCGCGCATATGCGCCTTTGAATAAATTCGATACTTCGTGCACAATTTATTCGACTGCAAAGCATATAAAATACCGCTGGCGTATAATGCTTATTCAAAAACCACGGCGCTTTCTTCGCCTTTATATCAAACTTAACAATGCATTATCCGCGCATTACGTATTTACGCAACTAATTGATTCCGTAACGAATTGAACAGTCAAAATTGGCCGCGCCGATCGATCCTCATGAAAAATTCGTGAAAGTGTTGAAACGCTTTCGGTGTCTTCCCGCCTTTTTTCGCCGACGGGGTGACGAGAACGAGTCACGGCTATATGCGATTCTCGATTTAGCCCTGGCGCGGCGACTCGAGAAGTCAGTCGGCCGAGCGTCGAAATAATCATCGTCAAGGGGTCAAGCCCGATATTGGGTCGTGCAGACGAAGGCGCGCGGATATTTGCATAGAGCACGTTGTTTCCGAGGGCGGCGCGCTCCATCGTAGTTTCGGAAAGTCGAAGGGTGTACTTGGGCCGGCGCTCGGTCGGCGAGCTGTTAAAGTTGGCGGAAGTTATGGGCGCGTCCTCATTGGAGCGGGGAATATCGCGAGCGTCCTTAAACGGAAATATCCGTCGACGAGTCGAGAAACTACGAGCTCTGCCGCCCCCATCCACCGGCAGGCGGCCTCGTGTTTCGCCCTTCTATATCTCCGCGCGCGTTCGTTTGCACGGCTAGATCGTCGGGCGGTCGGCTGCTTGGCAGAGGCCGCCGGCGCTGCTTGGCTGCCTGCTTGCGCCGCAATAATGACGAGTCGAGAGGACGCGCGCGCTCGCAGCCGCAATTCGAACGGTTCGTAAATTACCCAGCGGTTACGGCACGTAACTACGACGTGTTCGGTGCCGCATGCAAGTGCAACGCCGGCGAGCGAGCCGATAGAGAGAAAGGCCGGCGCGTGCTATGTATACGGCGTGTGCATGTGCGAACGCCGGGAGCTCCTGCCGGGGGCTTACGTGTACACACTGGGGCTCGTGATTCGTGACTCGTGATGTTCGTGAATCGTGATGCCGGGCATTAGCCGGGGAGACGCCTCGTAACAAGAAGTGCCGCCGCCGCGGAGCTCGGCCGATAACGAACGGCTTGAATCGATCAAATTGAGAGGCGAGCCGAATAAGCTATTGAGATTTGCTCCGCGGAAAATCATTGGCCTGCAGCGGACTGGCGCGCGCCAGGGGGACGGAGCTTGTGTAACGCGCGCTCCGACGCGCTCGATATGTTGGCTCATTTGCATCGAATAATCTTAACGACGATGCAACCCCCCGCCCGTATCATTTGCCTGATTGGTCAGCATGGGTTTTGCTTTACATAACGGTCCCGATAGCCACCGCCGCCGGAATATTGACTTACACGGGCTAAACTTTTGTCCAGTCGACGTTGGCATATTTTCCCAATTTGCTTTTCATAGCGATAAGGTGCAAGTAGTTGCAACGTCGCGTACAGCTAATTTCTTTCCTTTTTTCTTAACAGTTCAATATATATTACTATTCTTTTTCATTCGTCTAATTTGGTATTGCGTCACAGTTGATAGCTTTGATAAAGGATATCCTATTAATTTTGTTGTTAGAATGTCCAGCGACAATCTAATCTGCTTTTCTTGATAGCCAATCAATTCAAATCCAGTTTAACTGCAGGCAAAGTGCTTGACATCAAGCTGTTGAACTAATCAAACTTTAATTACAAATTATTTGATTGACCCAGTAGTTTTGATGTATGAAACGAAACTATCAATTGAGCTTCTTTGAAGCAAATACAATTCAATTTAAATGCGCTGGTATACATATTTTTTTATATTTCCTTTACATTAATTAAAGCTTTTTCGTAAGACATATCTCTCACAATTCAATAACCCCGTACCACATCGGATATACAGTTAAAACGGTACTGTAAAAATTAATAAGGAGAGAGTTCTTCATCCGTTTGATGCAATTATTCTTGTACCAAAAACACATTTCTTCTCCAATAAATATCCGATTACCACAATCTATTTTAAAATCTCATTCAAATACCTGAAATATCTAATTTTATCAGGATATTATTACAGTATCAAAATATTCTTGGATCGAAATTTTCATTCATAATAATTGAATGATCTTTTATTGTAAATTTTATAAAATATTATTTATCGAAGCACATTTGGCAAAATATTTACATCCGATATGAGTTTCTCAAATTCCGAATGTACCTATTAAAAGAAAAGCGATAAAACAGTCGAATGGATTTATTATGCTGCTCTAAAAGCTTTATCTCGACACTTCGACAGAGAAAAATGCGCAAAAGTGTAACGTAACGGCAGCTGCGCTAATGTAACCCGTAATAGATTTGAGACGTGCCAACGAAGCAAGGCGAAACATTTGCCCCGATATTCTGCGGCGTGCACGCCTGGCGGGGTAGGGGCGATCTACGAATCAGCGGGCGTACTTAGTTAACTTGACCGGTACATTACGTCCATAATAGGCGCACCACCAACTAGCGCGCCGGGCGCAATAGATTACGGCGTTTCGCCGTGAACCATTAACCCGGCCCTCTTCTCTCCCCCCGCGCGCTTGATACTCCCGGCCCGCGGAAACTCCCCGACGCAAAATAACGTTCGACGTCGATGCACAGGCGTTTAGCCGCGAGCGCGCCCGGAACCACCCCCGAATTCCCCGAGAAAACCTTCGATCTCCTTTGCCAATTGTTCGCCTCCCCCGCGCTTTTTCGGCTCCGAATAAAAGTACGCAATTCCGCGGCTATTTCAATTCGCATTGACAGCGCCGGAAGCGGGGAGCTGCGGCAAAACAAAAGGAAGGCGCAACTTCCGCCGCGAGCGAGGGCTTCACCGTGCGCGCCCCGATACTTAAGCCATTGTGAGTGAAAACGCGTACGCGGTCGCGTTTAACGCCGAGCAGCCTTTCTCTCTCCTTCGCTCCTTTTACTTTACCCCCGCCGAAACCTCCCCCGTCCTCCTTTCTCCTCATTACTTTTATTTTTCGCCCCCGCGCGCCGGCTTTTTTCGTGCTCGGTCGCTCTCTTGTTTGTTCTTACAATCTGCGCTGATTTAAACGCGCTCGCAAGTCAAACATACTCGTTTTTTTTCCCCGGCACCCATTAAAATTCCGGTTCGTGAATTTGCTCTGTAAAGTATGAACCTTATTTTCTGGCGGCGTTGAGAGCGAAGAGAGAAAAAAAAGAGTTGCACGGTAGGAAAAGAGAGGCGCGCGCGCGTAATGCACGCCGGATTTGCATTTGAGGTTTCGCGCTGCCGCCCCCGCGTATTTAAATACTCTTACCCGGCCTTTAATGAAACAAAGAAACAATTAGACGCACGGACACGGATACACCGGTACCGTTTTAAAAAGAACAAGCAGTCGCGCCGCGATCTCCCGGTATTAAGCTAAAGCTGCCGGCACACGGAGCTTTTTTTGCCGGCTTTCCCGGCAATTAGCGCCCCGGCGCCCGGGGAAAAAACGAGCGGCCCTGATCCCCGTCCGCGAAAAAATCGACCATGCCGATGCCGTGTAAACAGCGATTTAGCAATTAATGCGCGTCGCGCGCGCCTCCGAAGAATATCGAGCGGGGGGAGGAGGCGGCCGATCGCGCGCGCCTGCATTCCGGTCTCGTACGCCGGCAGCGCTTCCCATGCCGAGAGGCGGTGGCCGCTGCGGGGGGAGCCGCGGCGCACCGAATCAAATTGCAAATTCATCCGTGGCCCCGGCATCTTGCCGTGCGTCTATTAACAAATATTATCGCTCATTTGCATCGTAATGCAGTGTAACTCGAGCGAGGCTGCAGGGAAGGGACCTGGACACGTGTAGCGCGCGCGCGGGAGACGCTCATTTTCATACGACGGGCCGGGTGCTCCCAGGCAGCGCGCCGCTCATTCCGCTCCCAAAACAAGCGCTTGAATTATTCCGTCGGCGTCGGGCCAGCCGGAGCGAAAGGACGCCGCGAGCGCAACGGCAACCGAGACGTAGGCTGGCTCTCCCCCACCGACGTTCTTGCCCGGTTGCGCTTCTTCCCACAACATTTAAATGGGCAGGGGGGTGGGTGGGCCTTTAATCAATATTGGTACTGCGGCGACGGGATTGCAGGCCGAGGTAACGCGACGTCCGTCGAAAGTGCAAATTAGACGGATTTTTCCTTCGCCGCACGGCGAGCGCAACCTCTCGTCCGTTGTTTGCCTTACGTTTTCCATTTCCATCTCGTCGCGCGCGCGCGGCTTTTTCCTTTGTTGAATTAGTTATGACGGTCAGGTGTGATGTTTCCGCGCGTTTTCTTTGCGCGAAACAAATCAAGCGAAATAGAGGGCGAACCTCGTTATCCTCGTAGAGAGAGACGGTAAGCTATGATGTAGCTTTGTGAACTTTTTATCCGCGAGAGCAGCGCAGTGCATTACTTAAATATGTGATGCAACTTTTTTCCACTCGCGATAGGAATTGATAACTGTTTTCCAAACCCCGTCGATCGTTTATCTTATTTTTCACTTTTTGTAAAATGTCATTATTTGACGTTTTTATTGGCATCGACTGGTACTGATACAAAATATGAAACTCGAAATGATATATTTTATTGGTGGCTGGAATTTGCTCTTTTTGATCAATTATTGGATAAAAGTTACTTTGCCGAATTAACTGTGCGTATTTTATATTTTTGTTTAATTAGACGTTGAATAAAATATCGGATTACATTTCCCCAGACGCGGAAAGGGAGTGAATTTTTGAAAAATTCATTTAGCGGACTTTTTTTAAATTGAAAAGAAGCAGTGTTAAAAACTGAGCTTAATTCAATCTAAAGTATCTAGTTACCATGTTTATTCGGAGACGAAAGAAACGAATAAAAGAGGAATGTAATGCGCGACGGTGGTGTCAGATAATCGAATAAAAAACCTACGCGATATCAAGAGCGGGAGGTAAAAATAAAATGGAAGGGAAGCTCGTGGGGAGATGGGTGCAGAGGTGAAAGGCCATTGACATTCAGTACGTCTTTATTAAAAATGCAGGATGAAAATTGCAGCAGAGGCGAAGCGGCTACATAATAAAGCTTGACAAAGTGAAAAGTCACGAAAAAGGAACGCACTCGGTACGGTTGTCAAGGGGAGTTGGGAGACCCACCAATATTGACTAACGATAAAGGACAGCAATTTTGGCGTGCACTTAAAAAGACAAGGGACGGAGTGTCCGTTATTGAAAATTAAACAACGAAATTGTAAATACAACATTACACGCTGCATTTATTTTTATTTACATCAAAAGGTCCATTTCATTATTTGTCGACGCATTTTCAAACGACTTATTGGACATAATTGACAGTGATTTATTTTAATACTATTTTTCACATAAATAACTAATATCTGAATGAGCAATCAATTTAAACACAATAAGGGAACTTCTCTTGTAAAAGAGATTTTTCTCCAAATTTATATAAAATAAAATATTGCATTATATTATTGTTTTACATAATTAAAGCGAAATTTTCATTTACTTCGAAAAACGTTATTTTCTCAGTATTTAAAATAATTTACATTCAGATTTCAACAAAAACATTATTTTCTGCAAATTATATAGGGGAGAGTGGGGTATAGTGGTCCGTGGGGCAATGTGAACCTTCGGGGCATAGTGGACCACTCCATTAAATATGTTTCATTTGCTTTGAAACGTATTTATTAACAAGTCTCATTGAAAATAAACCTTTTTTATTGTTATTAAATTATTAACTTGGAAAAAATTTTAATCTGAAAAAACCTCATTTCACGGTAATTTGTAAACAGAATTCAAAGGGATTTCAAAATATGTAATTCTCCGCAGACCATGAAACATTACGATAAAATGTTGTAAATTCCCTTTGTTATTATATTACAACTAAAGCAAGGCCGGTTCGATGAAAAACGAACTCCATTACAATCAAATTCATCGAACGCAGCTAATTAACCCGCAGTCGACCTCGAAATAGCGATCGTCAATTCCGTAAGCACAGCAGGCGAACGAAAGTCTCCGCTAATTATCATCGGGTTAGGCCAGAAGCGCGTGTAACCATCGCGTCACACGGCGCGTGCCACGTGCGCTCGCGGCGGCGATTCTTTCGCGTATGGAGGGACGCAACGTGCGCCAGGCGCAAAGGGGATAACTCGCGTACCGCACACAGGCGCGAGGTGCACGCGGCGGACAAAGTCGAAGCGAGACGCGGTAAGCGGGGACAGCGAGGGGGGTGGAAGGAGCGAAGGGCTGCGGTAGCCCGAAGGTATATGAGCGGAGCGCCGGGCGGGAGGAGGGGGCGAATGCGGAGCCGGTGTTGGCAGTGCAGGCAGCCGTGCTGAGCGCGCAGCCCGCGGAACACGTCGGTTTCCCATAAAGCCGCTTGCGCGTGTGTGCGCGGGCGCTCGCCGGGAGTCAGCTGTTTAGTCACGCAGGATCGCCGCGGCAGCCCGGCCAATTCGCTCCTAATAACGGAAGCGCGACGTCCAAAGCCTCGCCGGTTAATCGGATGCCGGCGCGCGGAGGGAGGCACTTATTAAACGGCGCGATTCGAAAGTGAGCATACACTTTAAATCGAACGTCGAGTGGGCCGGCGCGGCGCGCGACATGAAAGCCAATTGCTCGTCGGCGCTATTTTTATTGTACTTTTTGCCGGCACTCGAAGCGGGAGGCGAGGGCCCTCTCTGCCATGGAAAACTCGACCGCTCGTTTCTTTCTCTCCGCCGTTCGCCGCATCGACTCTGTCAGTCTGTTCCGGGGGCTCGCGCGCGCCCCGCGTCCCTCTCCCCCCGTCCCCGGCCTCTCCTCTCGCTTGGAGCGCGCGCTGTCCTTTATTAATCCACTCCTCCGCTTTCCAGCTACTTTCGCGGCCCCCCAAGCTTCAAAGAACTTTATTACGGAACGCTGACTTTTTTATAAGTTCGCGCTCTTTATTGATAGTTGCATGATTTACTTAGATTAAGCCGCGGATATCGCGAATGAGCTTCTTGTTTTGCGCCCCTTTTTTCCCCCCATCGCTATGCATCGATCCCACGGAGACGCCGCTTGCTAATTCCGCTTCTTTTTCTGTTTCAGGTAAATACACACCGCTGGCTCATTTATCCTGTGTAACGGAGGGTGAGACGATGCGCTTCCTCATTTTGCTCTAATTACCGGGGGAGACCGCTGAAATTGATGTACACGCGGTGAATGCAATTTTTGACGTAAACTCCATTTCGCGCGAAAGGCGCCGCGCGGACTTTAAATATTGGAGAAGCATTTTTCCCGCGCGGAGAAATGATAAATGAATTTTTAATGTTTACCCGGGCTCCTTTTTCTATCGAGAGAGTTGCCCCGAAAAAAAGCGGAGGGAGGAGGCGAAAGAGACACACGAGGGCGAGGGGGGAGGCACGCGGCGCGGCTATACAGCGGGGCAGAAATAAAAGCAAAACGTAGAAATCTCGTTTCACAACAAAGTACCTCCCTTTTTTCGTATCCCCCTCCGACGTCTAATCTCGTTTTACCACTGGAGCTCGAGCCCCCGCACACGTGGCCGCCGAGTATACACACCGACGGCGCCGCCTCGCTCGCTCCTCTTTCTCTCGTTAACGTGGAGGCCACCACCGCTATCGGGAAACATAAGAAGAGCCACGCGGGCGCCGGCCTCCCAATCCCCGGGATTTTCCGCGATCGTCCTCCACTAATTGCGTCACACCGGTGCCCCCCCTCGCCCGGCCCCCCGCCTATGTACGTGCGGCCGTCTCCGCGAGGAGGCGAATCGGGGGGCGCTTAGCCCGGGAGCGCGCGCCCCAATTAAAATGTCCGAAGACGCGCGCGCGCTCTCGCTCGCTGGTATAAACTTTTTCCGCGGAAGCCTGATTGAAGCTCGTTTGCCGTGGCTGCCAGGGCGCAGTCGCCGATTCTAATTTTAACGGCGAGAAAGTTTTTCGCCGGCTGACGAGAGTAGTGAGCTGCCGCTCCGAAAAAAAGGAAAAAAAAACACACAACGGGGGCGGCGGCGAAAAAAAAACTGGAGGTGATTCGAGGAAGGCGGAGCTCATAACAATGCTAACGATATACACACACAGCGCGTTTGATTAATACGGGGACAGAGGAGGAGGTGGAGGTGTGGGTGGCGCGACTGCGACCGCGCCGCGGCAGCGAAAACTCGCCGAGTGTAGCGAATAAAAAGTCATATTTTTTTTTCGCCGACGAGTCAGGGGGCCGCTGTCGTTCCGCGCGCTCTGAATTTCAACAGTATTTAATTAAATTATCGATCAAATAAATTTAATCAAGCGCTCGTGTTTCGACTCAAATACCTCCGGCAAAGCTGCCGGTCGAAACCTCAGAGTAATTAGTCGCGTGCGACGGAGCTTTGATCGAGTGTAATGTTATAACAATGAGCAATCCAATTACAGCAATTAGTCGGGTAAAAGGAAACTGCCGCGACAGCTGACAGCCTCCGGAGAACGAGAGAGAGAAAAATGAGCCCCGCGGAGCCGGCGAGTACAGCGGATGACTCGACTTTTGTGCGCGAGTCCGTACCCGGTGTTTTGTGTCTTGGTCCAGGGGGGTAATTCGCCGTTCCCGCTTCGCTTCCGAACGCAATATCGAAATTAAAATTTCGCCGGGTTCCCAATCGCTGCGCGCTGTTTTCCGGCGCCGGCAAAATATTATGCCAACCGGGGGTGGAGGGAAAGAGCCGGTTGTGCGTTAGCTCGAAAATTCTGTTCGTTTTTAATGCGCATTTTGCATTTAAAATTAAAGCAGTTGTTAAAATTCAGTTACCCGGGAGTATGCAAATTTTTATTTCGACTAAAAATAATGTAAAATTGGCGGGACAGTAAATAAACTTCGCCCGGACAAATATTCCGGAAAATTAGTAGAGCTCGCGGGATTTTCGTTAATCGAGCGAGCATCTATTTCGCCGGGCGATTCGCCCGCCGATGAAAATAACGCGAAACGAGCGTTAATTAAAATTAACAGTTATCGCGGAAAAATTAATTGATTTAAAGTAACTTTGAAAATTCGCGGCAAAGGCCGCCTCCCCCGAATGAGTTGGATAATGAAAAATCCGCGTGATATATTTTCGCGCGAACATTTTGCCGAATCGCATCCAGATCAATTAGAGCGGGGAATTAAAAAAAACCCGAGATCTCGCCGCAAAGTAAAATTATTTCCTAAATAATTCATCGCGACGTATGCGCCTCATCTTGCATGCAAATGCAATTTGTAGTGTAAATAAAATAGTAATGCAACACGGAATATTCGGACGGGCATTCAATTATACGAAACGATACGCTCGGAGACCGTGTGCGCAAGTAGATATGTGCCAACACTGGTAAGACCGGGTTAACACACGCGATCTATTTACACACCTGCATGAGATGGAGACGTAATCCCCCTATCTCCGGTAAAGCTGACTGTATCAATTCGCGTGTTCGCGTCATTATTTCAACTCAACAAATGCGACAAACGCTCTTTCATCTTCTGCGCAATTTTTTTCCAATTACCCTAATGAAACTATCCGAGAATGTGGAGTAGCGGTAACTCGGTCCGTCACGTGCACCTAAGGTGCGCTTATACGACCGCGGCCGTCGCTTCCAGGCAGAGCGGAGTCAAGGACACGCTCGTGCGTATTCGTCTGGAGTGAAGTGGCTGTGGTACCTCAAGAACCGTTGGTCCAACTCCCAAGAAAGACCCTCCATCCATAGATGGATATATATCTATGTACACAGGTATACCGAGGTGAAGGCGTAACCGAGGAGAGGACGGAATAACCGCGAGGACGACGACTGCCGGCGAGGACTCGACGATTTATCCGATTTAATTGCCGTCTCGTCCAGATAATTAATTACACGGACGCGCGCTAGTGGGGTGGTGAGCGGAGAGACAAAGGATGACGTGTGGGGGCGTCGCTCGGTGCCGAACGAAAGACGCGCACAAAGGACGGGCCGAGCCGGGTCGAGAGAAACGGATAGAGAGAAACGCCGGACCGCGGGCGACCCTCTCTCCTTTTGAATTAGCCGGAGCGCTAACGATTCGCGCGACCATCATTTTTTGCCGCGCGCTCCCCCGAGCGCTTTTTCGCCGAATCCATTCGCGCATTGAACTCCTGGGGAACAATGCCGGATTGAATTACCGCCAGTAGTAGCTCCCGGGTGGAGGCGCGCGACGGGCGGCGGGGGAGTAATCGCATTATTTACAGACGTCGCGGAGCGGCTTATATCGCAAGGTACTTTAAATTCATTGCGGACTAAACGTTAAATAGACGTCGCGGCTGCGCTCGTTTCTTCGCCCGTCGAGCGAAATTGAAATGTATTCGCGTCGAAGGCGCGCGCCGCGGCTGCCGAGTGCGCCTTTGGCATTCAGTCGTCGTCGGGGCGTCCGGGCAACGAAATTATTTGGCAATCCTCGTGGCCTCGCGCGCCTCGGGATACGTATACGCCTCCTACCTTTTTGCAATTTAGCACCGAAATCGCGGCGGCGCGTACGTTTGTCTTTCTTCCCGCCCTCTTTCGCACGTGCAAACACGCGCGCCGGTGTGCTTTTGTCCGTTTGCCGATCCCGTCTCTCTCGCCTCTCTCTCCGCCGATCTGTCCGCGGCCGCTCGGGCCAGCCCCGGAGAAAGCCGAATTTTCGTCGCGGATTCCCCACGTAGCCTTCGGAAAGAAAGGGGGAAGGCGAGAGCCGAGGCGCGCACGTTTGGCCTTCGAGCGAAAACTACTCTCCGGGCCGGCGGCGAACGGAATCGAAAATCCGTCGCCGAAGTTATCTTGAAATGCGAATCAATACGGCGATTCTCTCATGAATAAATCACGAGTTTCATACGCCTGTGTATTGGGGCGCACGCAACGATTCACGCGAGGCGCCTCCGCCGATCCTGAGGCCGAGCGGATGCCGAGAGGCCCCACCGTATAGGTATTCGGGCCGCGTGTGAAATTACTATTGTAACAAGACTCCCACTGTCAGTTCCAAAACTTTTGATCGACTCTTCCGCCACTCTTTCCCTTCTATCCGCGCTCTTTCTTCCCGCGCACTGAAAGCTTTTTACGCCGCGCGGCGCCGGGGCTTTTCTCTCTCTCCCATTCTGCTCTTCGTTCTTCGGGAAAAAAATACCAGTCACTGCAAAGAAAGTGGCTGGTATTAAAAAATCTCTGACCGATTATTCGACTTATTTAGACTGGTTCTTTTCTTTTTTTTCGCGCTGAATAATGTTTCACTAAAGTGAGTGGCACTATTGAACAAAAATAAATACCAATGAGTAGAAAAGTTAGTTTTTCCTTCAATGTTAAAATTCAATGCGTCTGTTACGTGTGAAAGCATTTATAATCAATAGTCGAAAGATTCTTTAAAAATAAATTATTCTAAGTAAGCTTTGTTTTTATAATAAATACTATCGGATCGAAACTGTTATTAAATCAACCCGTAATAGTGTAACCTAAGAAATAATCTAATAGATCGATCCATAGATAATTTTATAACAACTAATGACTCGGTGACCCAGGGTATTTTATTTTATTTTATTTTATTCATTTTACGGGATTTCTCCCTTTTACAATATAAAATACAAAAATTTTTAGCTAAATGACGCATATAAATTTAATAAAATTTTAACAATTTAGATAAATAACAAATTTTAAACATGAAAATATAAAAACTCGATTTTTATTAAAAATACAATTTGTCGGTAGGCAAAACGAGAACTTTTTCGCCGTAAAATAAAAATGAAGTCCTAACGATCTTTCAACTAGGATCGGTGACCGTGGGCAGCTTGGCATTTAGCCGTGTAAACGTCGACGGTCGTTAATGCGAGCACGAGTATAAAATCGTTATTCATTAGTCAGGAGGCAGAAGGGTGCGAGAGTCGCGCGTAGCTGCTCGGCGTCGGCGGCCCAGGGCGTAACGGACGTCCGCTCCTCGGGTCGCGTGTGCAGGCGCGCCGATAATGGCCGGCAGTAGTAACAGCCGCGCCCGCTCCGGCGCGCGTGGCCCGATGCGTTTCTACGACTATATCGGCCAGAAATTAATACGTCGTTGCGCGGCGGCACGCATAACGGGCCGCGCGATCGATCAACGTCCGGCGGCGGCGGCGGCGTTCGCTCGTCGATTATTTTGCCCGGCGGACGGGCAATTTTAACCGAATTAATATCCATTATCGAAATGCGCTGGAAGCGCGACGGGCGGTCGGTCTCCGAGGAAAGCGGGGGCGGAGGCTGTCGGGGCGGCGGTGCGGGAGACGCGGGGGCGCGCGAGGCGCTCGTGAAAAATAGAGGGATCTTCCGCTTCGTTTACATTACGACGACGTGACGAATTGCCGGATCGGCATATTTCGACAGACCGATCCGTCGATCGCTGCGGAATTCTAATTTTCCCGACGCGACCGCTCCCTTTTTTTCGTTACTTTCGCTCGGCGCGCGAGCGCGCGGATTTTTCAAAAGCTGACGGACGTTTAGCGTCGACCCTTTTTTCTCCCTCTGTCTTTTTTTATCCAACCGGAGGCTCGACTCACTCGCATCTTTCTTTACAGCGGGTTGCAGCACGACGCTTTCGAATTAATTGGTCGAACATTCAATTCGCGGGGTTGAATTTTACTTCCTAAAATTTATAGCTGAGTTTAGCTATCGGCGCTATCGCTCGATGGGAAATTTCATCTCTTCTGCGTGCGGCCCTCGGATGGAGAAAGTTCGAAAGGAGAATGGACGTTAAAATGCTTTAAAACCTAACGCAATTTCGACCCATTCATCGGAGTACCGGCAAAAGTAATTTGCCAGAGATTCCATCGTCATTGTAACAAATTGTACTTTTAGATCTTTTTCAAAATGAAAGCTGCGTAAGTTTCGCGAAACAGCGCGGACTGTTTATTAAAACGACGTAAATTCTCGCTCTTTCGTATTTCGCAAAAATGCTGTTTTCAAATACAAATAAATATATTTTCCGATATTTTTCGTATTGCGAAAATCGGGAGAACGGGCACTTTAAGGGAAGTGCTGTGGAGAATATTTTCAAAAAAAGCAACAATCCTTTGATTTCATAAAAGAATTCCATTGATTTTTTTTCATCATCCTTTTTCAGAAATGAGATGCTAACATCGTTTAAAATTTCATCGCGAAAAATTTCGAATGTTTTTTCCGATTTTAATATTTTCCATGAGCTCGAGGACTTTCGAAAAAAAGTTAGGCGCTTTTCGCTCTCGGCGAGCCGCGCAAATTTTTATAAATGTTTTAAAATTGCAAAGCCTGGGCGCGTTGAAATTCACTCGGTGATTCTCGCATCGCGGCAAAGAAAGAGGGTCGAACCGGAGCGCAACGCGAGAAGCCGGGTAAATAGAGATTTTTCCACGAGCAAAGGGACAAAATTGAAGGTACATAACGAGTGGGTCGGGGTCGCGACGATCGTCAAGGCCTGACAAATAGGCACGCGCCGCGGTAATGCATTCGCGGTCTCTCTCGGCTTCCGTCCTTTTCCCGCGACGAATTACAGATAACGCTTGGCTCGCGGCTCGGCACAAATAGCGCCGAGGTAGCAGCAATACATCACACTCGGCCGGATCGCGTCGCTCTCGCCCTCTCCGTCTCCTCCTCGCGTCCTTCGCTCGCGCGCGCGGCACTCGATGGCAGCGGATTTGTCGAGGCACAAAAGTCGTCCTTTTCCGCTTTCTCGAGCCATTACACTCGTAGGTACGGTATACCTAGAGGCGGCGCCGGCACTCGACCTGTCGAGCCTTCTCTGAAATCCCACCCCCGCCTCGCCTTAATAACTCTCGGCGCGCCAGCCAGCGAGGCAGGCAGGCAGCTCCGACGCCCGAGAATCGAGGCTCGCCGAGCTTTCAAATAATTTAGTTATCGACAAGCAAACGTTTTCGACGTTCCATTAGGCGAGAGCGAAGGAAGGGAGCTCGCGCGCCGCCCTTCATCGACGGCCTCCCCCCCTCGAACAGAGAGGGAAAATCGATTAGGGCCGTTCGAGTTTATGACGCGCCCTCGCCCCTTGCCCGTCGCCCCCCTGAAAAAGCTCGCGGCATCCGCCGCGGATAAATCCGGAGAGCCACTCCGCGCGAGCTTTTCCGGCCGCGGCGGCTTGTCTGCGCGCCCGGCAGCTCAAAAAGCCGGAAGGAGCGCGAAGAGGGAGAGAGATCGCGTAATTGCAGTGGCGCGGCGAAGGTGGGCTGAAAGCGCTCGCCCTCCACCCCCGTCGCGCGCGGGCTGAAACTCGAGCGCTAATCCAACGATAAACACATCAGAGGCGGGCCGCGGCGTTTGCATTGCATATTTTTCGTTTGCACAGCCTATCCCCGGTGCCGGCTGCTTTATCTCCCCGGTGGACTGTAAATCTGGCCTGGCGTGTCGCGGCTGGCTCCTTTTATTGCGCGGGTGCCGGCTTCGTCACTCATTTTTTCAAGCTCGCCCACGCAGCGCATAAAACTCGCGCGCCGCGTAAATCTAGCGCTGAGGCGTTGCAAGTGTTTCCCTCTCTTTTTTTTTTTTATCCACTCCCGCGCGACAATGACGCTCGCGCGCGTTTGCTCTCGCCTTTTTTTCCGCGTTTCGAGCTCGTTTTATCCGTTCGCACAAAGAGCGAATTTTTTTTTCAGCGGGCTGCTCCATCGCAGCGCGCAGCTGTAATTCTTTAATTACCGGTGTTTGTCGCCGTACTCTGCCCCTCTTTTTCGCCCGCCCCGACATTGTTGTTTTTCCGCCGTGCGGCGGATATTGCGGGAGTCTCATTTGACCCGGTCGTTCGTCAAACTTTATCCCCTCTGCGGCAGCGTTTTCTAAGACAATCGGCGTCGCTTTTTCACCTCCGGGCGATTGTTCCGCCGAGCGGGACTACTTTACATGGGCGATGCGTTTTTCGAGGCGTAAATACAATGCGTTCTTTGCATAAGCACAATATGCTCCTTTACATAAACACGCGCGGGCACACGGTACAGCCGGGTAAGAAAGACTCGTTTTCTCTGGGTGAATCTACATTTACTCGGGAGCGTTTATTCGGTGCGCAGGCTGCACTCATATAGGCCAATAAAAATCTTATTAATTTCGCCAGCCACGCAAAGTGACTTTGCGCGGAAAAATGAAGCGATTCACCGAGCCACTCTCGCGATATTTATCCCTTTCATAGCTATCGCGCTCTCGACAATTACCACTCTCGCGCATTCGCTCTTTATTTCATAATGCTATAAATAAATAAATATGTATTTCCAATCAACCAGGGCGATCGGTGTAAATTTATGAGAGTCAAAAGAACGCCAACTCGTGCCCATCGATCGGGACACTTGAAACGGCCGACGGGATTTTGATTGGTTGCGCGACTCATGCATAAAAGATAATTAAAAATACTCATATCTCTATCGCATAAAAATCGATGGGCAGCGTAGAGGAGAAACACACGGGAAGCGGCATTCCGCATTTTTTACGATCAGCTAATAACGCGAGCACAAAAAAAAGAGGATCACGGGCGCGTATAAGTATGTGCGTTGGTTCGCTGCGCGCGCTGCCGGCATATTAATTGATTTTATTCAAATAAACAAAGTATACAGCCGCGTGGAAATTGCACGCGAGGAAAGCGATACGCGCTCGATATTAATCGGGTGGCGCCGAAACCCGAGGCGTAAGGGACCGCGCGGCGAACGCCCCAGGGGTAGGGGCACGCGGTAGAGGAACAATCGGCAAACGATGCAATCACCGCCTTGCTGATTTTCGCGCATTTCGCGCGCGGCGTCTCCCGCCCCCCTCGTTATATAGGCATTGTACCAGTTACGTTAATTTGCGTTACGGTGTTTACTCTTCATACGCCGCGCGTTATGTGCATCGCGAGCGCGAAGCCGCAGCTTTGAACTGCCGTGTGTATTACGCCGGAACATCGACCCGGTGAGAGGGCGGGGGGCGGGGGGCGCGCACTCCCGCCGACAATCGTTCCCCGAGTTCTCCGGGATCCGCTTGCGCCCCAGCCATTCCCGGATATAACCGAGTTCTTGATTAAATGCAACAACATCGGCGCATAAGAGCTTCCCTGTTTATTCCATTTCCAGCCGCTTCTCCGGCGCCCGCTCCCCTGATAAATTCTCGACTGAATTATGCACCGGATTCCGGCGCGCTCGAGGGTGGGAAGGCCTCACTCTCGACAATAAGCCGATCTCGCTTTCTTTTCGAGTGGCCCCCTTTTTTCGCGGCTCCGCTCGCTCGACTTCCATTGCATGGCCCCCCTCCTACCGCCGGAATCCAGACGCTCGCCTCTTCAACGCGCCCAGGAGTTACGTGGGCGAGCACGTGCGCCGCACAATAAACGACACTCGTCGCGCCTGTGGAAATTCTCTCCTTTGCGTAAATCGATAATTGGCTGCGCAAAGCTTGCTTAGTTAAGGGGACATGGAAATTTCGTGGAATCCTCTTGTAGCTCGTGTACCTTACCCGTTGCTTTTTCTAATGCGATTTTTCTTTATCGCGGTGTTGCAACTTATTACAAGAAACGCTTCGCGAGTTTCTCCTTTTTTGCATGTGAATGTACTTTGGAAACTTGTCCAAATAATTTTATTAAAACTTCTCTCTGAAGTTGAACTGGAAAAAAAGTAGAAAACTTCGGGATCATTTTGAAGTCTTTTTCATCTTAATTTAGTAGAGGAACTTAGAAATTTACAGAAAAGAATACATAAAATTTAATTTCGAACAAAAAACAAAATTTTTTTTTTAAGAAAAAGAATTAAATTTGTTAATAAATGATATTCAAGCGGTGATATTTTTATATCTCCATCTGTTTGCGCAGAAATTTTTGTAAAAGCAAATAAACATACCATTTTCATATTATTCGTTCAAATTCGCACACTAGTTCGCTTGTACAACTCATGTATCAAAAAATATTTGTTATCCTAGAGTGTTATTTACTTTGCATTTGAATTTGTTTTATAAAAACAAACAAAATTTTCAGAAGTGACTTTTTACAAAATCGATTTGAATTATATGAAGTAACTTATGCCATGCAATCGCAAAAAGCATTTTCTCGAAATCTGTTATTTACAACAAAAACCCTTTTTGAAAAATAAACAGTAAATCAAATTTATCGACATCAATTTTGACGGAATAAAGTCACCGATTTGTATTGTAATAAAAGTCCAATTAAATTAGTTATTGCACTCGGCGACCACTCTTGATTATTGCCATTTATTTATTAATCGACATCTGCATTATTGTTCCTACCAATTTTATCTCGATAAGCTTACGCTGCACTTTGAAATTTCGCGGGGAATTGAAAAAAAAAAATCATCGCCGCCGCGGACGCGTTTATGCGATTAATACTCCCCCGTGACTCGACGTTTTCTCGGGCTTCATTATACCGAGCACCGATCTCCTCGCTCTCCCGCTATACCGAAGCGTTCGACCCCTTTCGGCTCTTTAACCTCGACCCGACTCATCGAGGCTTCCTCTCATTCGGCATCGTTAATTCGCAAGGCTCGCGTGTTTTGAAATATACTCTTCTCCCGCTCCTCCTGCCGCCTGCCCCCTTCACCCCACTGCCTCTATATCCCTTTTTTACGAGCCGCGGCATTAAAACGGTTCGGTAGAGAGAACTCTAAAATCCACGTAAATTGGACCGTCGGGACGAGGTCTCTTCCGCGTCTTTACGGTTCGTTACGCGGGCCACCGGGAAAGCGGGAGTGAGAGGGAGCGAAACCCCGAGATTAAAAAGGCGATCCAAATAAGAAGTGGCTAGCGCGTTAAAAGAAGGACGAGTAGTCGGTGCGCGATGACGAACGAAGGACGAGGAAGAGAAAGCATCATAGCGGAAAAGAGTCATAAAACCGATGCTTTAAGCCACCTTCCCTCTTAAATCCGCCTCTTTTAGGAGGGGAGAAGGTGAGGCGCACACGGGGGGAGGGGGGCAGGAGGTCGAGAGAGCTCGAGCTCGCTCTCCACCGCGAGCTCGTCGGGATTCGTCGCGCGCGCGTGACTTTTCGTTCCTCTCCTCTCTCCCCGCTGTGCTCCGCTCCGCGGCCCCGGCGACGCCGAGTGTTAACACGTCGTTCGGCTTTATGGAGATTACGTAATCCTGTGTTTTTAACCCGTCACGAATTCAACCTCGCGAGCCGTCTAGATTCGCCCACACCCCCTTTCGCGGCTCGTATTGTGCGCGCGCTCTCCCGCGCGTACAGGTGCTCGGTCATATACGCCGCCGCGGCGAATTCGGGCTAAGCCCTCCCTTTTCGTGTTGCTGCCTCGCGGCCGTCTCTCTCCCGCAGCCGGGCCCCTCTCCCCCTCGCACCCAGGTCATCTAAGCGCGCCTATCTCTACGGCTGCCCGCGGCCCCCGGTTCTTTTGCTCGCATTGTCGCGCTATCTCTCCCGGAGCCGTGTATAAATTTTTATTCGCCCCGCGTTTACGCGAACTAAACAACGGGCGAATTTCAAAGGGATGAATGCTCGCCCGCTCTCTCGCTGGCTGACCCCCGCGGGACGGCGCTAGAGTGCTCCCTCAGGTGAACGCATAAAAAGATTATTTTTTTTTATGCGAGCTCGACGGCAGATTCGCGGGACCGTTTTGTACGGGGGGGGGGCTGGAAAAAAGCGGCCGGGTGTATCAGATTTTATGGCCGAGAGATGTAAAGTCAATGTTTCCAGGCCGAGAGAGCGGAGAGATAGATAAGGCCGAGCGGTCGGAGGGGAGGAGGACGAGAGGATCGTTTAATTCATCGATTACTCGCTATTGTTTCGAAGCGCACTCGAGAAAACTCGTTTTTTCACCCTCTCTCTGTCCGCTCTTCTCCTCCGAACGTCTATCTCTTTTCCGACTCTTATCGACTGGAAGTTCATTACCGAAAGGGGATGAAAGGGGGAGGGGGGGGGGGTAAACTTTTGGGTCACCAAATGTATATAGCCCACGTCCTCCGCTCGTGCCTGTACACTCGCGACCCTTGCAGTGTGTACGTCACCTTGGGGAAAAAAATTGTATGTACGGTAAGGCGGAGAGAAGGGGGTGGTTCGTACGAAGTCGGCGTCTAGAGGAACTTGCGGATACGCGGCTCTCCTTTTAAGAAAATCAAATCCGAAATCCCTGCCTCGGCACCGGTAAGCACGTGAAAGCCCGTATAAATAAAACGACTTCGCCGACTATACCGCTGCGCCCCGGCGCGCGCGCCAGTACATAAGTAGGGTATATCGCTCGCGCACTCGAGGCACGTAGCAGTCCGATGTCCCAAAAATTCTATCCCCGGCTCTAACGCGGTATAAAAGCCCTCGTTCCCCGCTTCCTCCGCCTCGTGTACCTCCGGCGCTTCGGGCTGGAACAAAGAGGGTCGGACGCACCGGTGTACTGCAGGCTAGATACGCGCGCGAAATCTGAGGGAACGTCTACCTGCCGGGATTACGCGCTCTAGGGTCAGGCCGCGAGTCTCGCGTGACGTTCCGGCCGTTGGAGGAATACGCGCCGCGCCCGATGGCGAAAGAATTTTCGCGCGGGGTTACGTAACACGCGGCGGCGGCGTCGCGCGTACGTGCGAAATTCGCGCCGGCACCCCGTCATTAAAGAGAAATTGCGTTAGCGCAATGAGGAAATCGAAGTCCCGCTGGACGACGAGGGCCTGGATGAGCCCTCGGAAATTGGATTTTAATGAGGCGCGGAAAAAGGATTTTTTTTTTCGCCCCCCTCCTGGTGGAGAATAAAATCTCGCGTATACTCCGTCGGATTGCTTTATCCCTTTGCCCCCGGTAACTTCACGGAGAATACAATTTGTTATCACAAGATAAGAACGAGCTTGTATTTCGCGCCAAAATATCGAGTTTCTTTAATCTCGGCGCTGGTCGCGCCTTCCGCGAACCGGCAAACGATTCGCCGCGTCGCATAATTTTTCGCATCCGCGTGTTTACGAGTTCGGCGAAAAGCACGATGATACACTGGCCGGCTCGAGCTTCAGCGAAACAATAGACACGCAACTCATCGCTTAATGCTCTCTCTCTGCTGGCGTCGCTGCCTCCCTCGCTCGCTCGTGTTTGTGAGCCCGCCGTCGTTTCGCGTGTTCCCCGCTAAACGAGCGAATGTTGCGCTTTCGAGAATTTATCGAGCGGCGTCGAATAAAAAGCGCCCCCGGAATGCCCGAGAGCGGAAGCGGCCCACTCCTACGCGCGCCCCCGGTATCGGGTGGATCATAGGCTCGGCCTTTTAATTATATTTTCGAGCGAAACTTTTTCGCGTGTTGGATGACAAAGAGAGAGGCGCGGTGTCCGAGTTAACAATCCCCGCGCCAAAGTTGCGATTTCTTCATTTTTTTTGCCACGCAATGGAAAAACCGGGGGTTTTTGCGTCGGATGGCACGGGACGATGTCGTCGTAAATATGCTTGATTATCTGACTCGATAAGTAATCGGGAAATTTTAATCGGTGAGTGAGTGGATATAAATCCTTTCGACCGATGGTCGTTTTTAAACGATATCCCGTGATTCATATGCGTGCAATTTTCTTTTTCGGTAATTTCGATCTGGTCAGCTTTTTGTCGACTTATCGAATATTATAAGTGAATGGTGCTGCAATTAACCAACTTTTAATCGGTATGTTATTACGGGCGATTAAAATTTGAATTCAAAATAAGAATATTTTTTAACGATTACAAACAATAATTATGCGTAACTGACGATTATGAAAAGTTTGCAGTATGCAGGAATGTGCATTACTGGAGTGTCAGTAGTAACGGGTATAAAAGACATCACGATGAAAATGCATACTGAGGCAATGCGTTCAACGAGAAATTCATTAATGTAGTAGGAGCAATTTAAAGTTTAATTAATTTTTCAACGTGTAAAAGAGAGTTTGACCCAACTTTTTAATTAATTTCAAAAAATAAACATTAGGCAAGATATTTTCGTATTAAAATCACCTAATCATTCTAATTATTCACAAACTCTGAAATAATTAGTAAAAGTAAGAATAAATGCTTTTTACCAAAATTTAAAAGAAAAAAGCAAATTCGATATCGGCGAGAGTAAACGACAGTGAACATAGCAATTGCGGTACTAATTGATCGACAAATACAGTGCGTCCAGTCTATAACTTATCGGAGATGAATGAGCATTATACGCAAGTTTTGATTTCACCAAACAGCGGGTCAAAATATGTACACATCGATTCGCTCGCTCGCGGGACTGGGGGTGCTTGGGATGCCGGAGCCGAGAGCCAATGCACAAAACATCGCGAGCGTGTGCGCGCCGCGCTCCCGTTCGTTTGGCGGGGACGGCCAACGTATACAGATTTCCGTTATAATAATAATAACCACCGGGCGATATTTGCATGGTCGCTCGCGCGCCGGGGGAGGGGTGAGTGTTTAGCCGCGCGGTCGGAATTCAATCGCGACGCGTTTTCCAATCACGGCTCGCTGTAACGACATCTCCCGCCAGTCCGCAAACGCCAAGCCCGGGGAATCGGCCGGCTCTCTTTCATCCGCCGCCCCCCTCCCCGCCCCCAGCCCATCCGCGTTCCGGACGGCGGTACTGCGGTTCTTTCCGCGCGCCGGCCGAAATGAAACTTCCGCGCGTCCGCGCCTGAATCGGCCGGATACCGGGAAAGAGGACTCTAATCGAAACTTAGTTTACTTTTACAAAGCCAAACTCGCCGCGTGCCGCAGCTATACTCGTGCGGCGATCGCCCGCTCCCCGCGTTGCGCCCCCTTCAAAAGGATGCGCGCGACTCGGAGGAAAGACGCTCGGCAAAGTTGGCCGCGACGATGGCTTTTCCATCGTCCGGGGGGATGATGTAAGCCGGGGGTGGAGGAGACCGAGCTCGCCGTCTCCCTCCCGGCATTCTTTGCCTCCGAGGCTTTCGGAATGCTCGCTTTTATCTCCCGCTGTACATTAGGCGGATTACCCGGATGATCCGGCTTTTAATCGACGAAATTCTTATTTTACGCCGGCTCCCGCGGCGTTCGTCGGCATATTTCGCCACTTGGCCGAGTTTCTCGGACTCCGGACACGTATCGGCGACCCAGCGAATTGCTGCTATTCATCCCCTTGAGCTTCTACAACTACTATAAATACGCGTACTTATGATGCGCTTGAATGAGCTTGCAAAAATATTATCGTTGACCATTGAAATGTGAATGTGGATTTCAATTCAAGATTTGCTTGAACCTTCTACTTGCCGAAATTTAAAGCTCGCAGGTAATTGGAATATTGATTAGCTAACCAGTGTACTATATTAGTTCTGCGTAGTACCAATTTGGTGTATTATCCATTACCTAGAAATTATTCCAATAGTAGGCCTACATATATTATGATGTGCGAAGTACGAAAACAGCCGGTAGATATTGCATTATTACGTAGTTACTAACAGTACACTGCGAGTCAATGAACAAAAAGTTAATGTAAAGAATTTCGATGACAGATCGTCTGATACTGTCAATGAAAATACATCTGATGGAGTTCGTGAAAATTACGTTACAACTATCAGACAAAATTAACGCTGACTAAAATTGATCCAGTCACTGATGGACGCGCGTTTATCTTGATTTTCACTCGAAAGCCCGCCTCGAAATAATCCATTACCTTCACTCGAAACCGGCTTTCATTAAACTCAGCAATAAAAGAATTTATCTACATCGTCACGAAAGAAGCGAATTACAGTACTCGCGAATGAAAATTCATCGCGAAAGAGGGTAGCCGCCGAGTCGGGGGAGCAGCCGAGTAGTCCGAATAGGACTTATTAAAAGTAGAACCGATATAAAAAAAAAGCCCGAGATCCGCGAGAAGGGGGTTGATGGTTCATCCGTACGTGTCTATTTCACAAGAGGGAGAGAACGAGGGAAGAAGGGGGCGAGGTCGGTAAGTGCTGAGGGCTCTCGTGTTTGTAGCTTAGCCGCTCGTCGGTCCTGTTCGCGGAACTTCTGGTCGTTTTTGCGCACGCCCCGGCCGACGCTACAGCCTTCCATCAGGAGGAACGGGCGGCTGGTTTTTTTGCTCACGATCACCCCTCCAGCGCTCTAATCCTTTGCGGCCGGGCCAAAGAATGCACCGGTACCTCCGGCTGCGCGAGTGCTTTTTCCTTTTTTTTCGCCTCCTTTTTTTTAAGCCCTCCCGCTCATCCTGCCTTTTTTACCCGGGCATAATATCCGAGACCGGTCCCGCGCGGAAAAGTAGCCAGGGCTAGAGGATGGAATAGCGCCGGGCTAGCCTGAAAATCTGACGCGAACGGATGTTCGCTCCAAATCCCTGGAACCGGGTTAAAGTTCACCTACACACGGGGAGAGGGGGCTTTCTTGTAGCGGCTCACGATCGCTTAGTTATCGGGACCACACTCCGGCCGTCCGGGGGAAAAACGTCGGAACGAGAGGCAGCGAGAGAGAAGGGGGTTATTACGGGGCTGTCGCGGCGCGCGTATCGCGCCCGGAAAAAGCGTCCTCCTGCGCGGATTTACGTCGGCTTGTATTTCCATCGAGGCCGAATGCATTGGAGGGGGGTCTCGCCGGACCGTGACTGTCACTACTGGCCCGCGCGCGGGAGCCACCCACCTGCCGTCGCCCCTCTCTCTCTCTCTCCTCCCGGAGTTTCGAGTTTTCGAATCTCTTTGGGGCACTCGTTTCCCTCCGCTACTCTTTATCCGCGGCTCTGCGCTTTTTCCTCGCTTTCTCTCGCTTTTTGCTCGATCCCGCGGAGCGTTTCAATTCGGCGCTATACCCGCCTCGAACGTAAGACGGGAATTTCGCGAGGCAGCTGCCGAACGCGCACTTTTTTTCGCTACACTCCTTCCCTTTTATTTTCAGCGCTCGCCTCGTTAACGTCAGTTCTCTATTAGCTGTCAAACATTTATTTGACCCCGATGTATTTTAACGGATTTTTTCATATTTTTTATTCGGGTTCACGGGGCGAAGTAACTAAAATTGGAAAATTACATTTTCAGCTTGACATTTCAATCTTGTCCGATAGATCGGAGGTAAAATGTTTTTAAATTCAGAAAATCAATAGCAACGGAGGAAATGGGCTACATACATCTCTTACCTTAACTCCATAGCGGAATGCCGTAATGACTTTTTTTATATCACGATGATTTTCGAGCTGTATAAAAGAACGCTTTACGAGCTTTCCCGCGAAGTCAGTAAACCTACATTAGATGGGGATCTCGTTTAAGAAGCGTTAACTTAAAGTACTTCGGCCGGAAAAAAAATTAACGCTGTTTCAATCAGCAGAAATTACTTGGAAATTGACGCTTTAAAACTTTGAAAAAAATTAACGGAAAACCTGTCCGGGTCCGAGCTCGCTGCGAAACTCGTGTAATTTAAATTAAAATCGCGATGTCGAATTTAAAACTCCTTCGCGAGTTCGGGAGGGCGGAAAAAAATCGAGACAGTCGACCCCTCGCAGCCGGCCGCGGAGCAAAATTAAAATTCACGTTGAACCGAGCATTAGTCGATCGGGCCGCGACGTCGCACAATGGCACCGAAGTGGACGGATGAAGGAAATGAGCGACTTTAATTATCAGCAAAACAATCGAGCGTTTAAAGGGACGTTCAATTAAAATCCTCGGGGCTGAAGTGGCCTCGCATTTCTCGCGCTGCGCTACCCGTGAGTAAACTTAATCAATCACGGTGGAGGGGCGCGCTCGCGAGCGACCACTCTGATTTCATAAAATTGAATGCGCCAAATATATCTCTATTAATCCAATCCTCTTTCATTCTCCGACTGTCTGTCTTCCTCTCGCCACGCCAGTCGCGCGCGTCCGTTATTCCATTCTTCCGACTCTCCCCCTCGTTCCTCACCCCCTCCTCGCGCCACCTCGGCACCCCCCGCGAGTGTCGGGCATCCCGAGATTATTTCTCTTTTTTTTTCGGCGCTGTCCGTGTGTATTACGTCGTCGGCGTCTTTTTCCCTCGCCGCGCGGGAGTCCGAAGCACCGACACAGGGGCCGGACCACGTGGACGCGCGGGGAGAATACACGACCTCGCCGTCCGACGGTATTATGAAAATTTCATCCGACCCCCCTTGGCATAATGTCGCCGCGCTCGGCAACCTTCTCCACGTGTCTCCTGGAACTTTCTCCCTCTCGCGCGCGCGACACACTCGAGAGGGCGAAAGAGAGAAAGACAGGGCACACACGCGAAAGCAGCGCCAGGGCACTCTCCGTTTTACCTGTCCCGCGCCATTTTTCACGAGCCGAGTCCATTACGCCGTAATAGCATCCGATGAATCACCGTGTTCTCTTAAGAGCACGGTCGCCAAGTCCGCCGCCGTGGAAGAGCGACGAGACAGAAACGGCGAGGGGCGCCTAGATACTGCTCCGTGCGAGAGAGCGCGAGAGAGCGGGATTCTCGCGCCCGGCGGCCTCCAGCGACGCGCGCGGCCCCGACAAAAGATATAGGGGAGGAGGACGAGCTCGGGGGAGAGAGAGAGGCCGGCTGCGACGAGAGCGAGAGAGATGACCTCGGCCGGCGGCGGCTTTCCCTCTAACAAAATGCTCGAAAGCCCCGAGTATGATTTTTCTTCGGCGCCATAATGCGATCATCCCCCCGTCGAGCTGAGACCCTCGACGATGGGACGTGACACCCACTTGCACCTGAAGAATCGGATCAAATTAAATAACGCGCTCCCGCCGGCTCTCCGCTCGCTCGCTCACTCGCGACGTGTCCACCCTGATCGTCCTCATCCCTCACTGCTTCGCTCTTTTGTCGCCCCCCCCCCCGCTCCGACCCTCTCCCCGGCGCCTGCACGCGACGACCTCGTTCCCGAAACATTTTATTTCCGCTGCGTGGGATTTTTTTCCTTTCTCGGATAAATATTCCCCCGCCGCGGTACTTAATCAACTGAGCGGGCGGAAGTTTGAATTTTTTTTACGGTTAAATCTCTGCGTTATCGCTTTGGCTTTTACGTGCGCTTCTGCCGGCGATAACGAGATGCTCTAGAAGATTGTTCTGCTTTTACTTAGGCACGAGGGGAGGGTGGTGATAGTAAACGGAGAGATTGAATCCTATGAGAGAAATTTAGTCGGCAGGGGTAATTTCATTTTGAGTGCATTATGATGAAAAAGCTCTTGAAAATTATGTAAAAAGGGTAAGGAAGAACCTCCTGCTCAATAAGTTTAAGGCGGTTAATTCAGCTTAACACGCAGCTAAAAAACTTTGTATAAATAATGAGTTCGCGTTGACTGAAGCTTTGTACCTTGCTCAATTTACTATTTTTTTTTTATGCACTTCAAGAGCACCTCATTCTCGAGATATAATTAAGTATTCGCAAGCTCCTCTGCAACGTGCCGTCCTCCCCCTTCCCCTTTCTTCTGGGCAACACCAGGGGAAGATACTCCCCGGCTGTTTATTAATTTAGCAGTGTATTTTTCCGCGCTAAATCGGCGCCGCATTTAAGGTTCAAGCGTCCGTTTAAAAGTAATAGAGCATCAAAGCCTGCTGCCATTTCTGATTTTCTGCCTTCGCCTCGGAGTGCATTTTCTTCCTTGTCCTAATTACCACCGGTCCGCGGCGCTCCCCTTCCTACATAGCCGAGTTCAAAGGTTGCTTTCTATAATAAAGGAACGCGCACTCTTGAGCAAATTGTTAAACAGATAACGTCAAAGTTACGTGAGTGCTTCAAGAGGTAACAGCATTATTAAGCATGAAAATGTGTGAAAAAAGGTAAAATGAAGGAGGTAATATGTGAAAATGAAAAGCTTGTTTGTAAAGCAGTCACTTCATGTGTAAAGATGCTTAAGTGGAAAGATTTTTAATTTCCGACAGAAAGAAAACAAAATTATAAGCTTGTGAATCCTAAAGAAACGTGTGTTTAAGCACACAAGCACAAATTGATATTTATACGGAGAAATGTAAATTTACTATATTTGTGTTATTTACTATGTAAAAGCTTTTTAATTGATTTGGTAATATTTATACCATTTTTACGTAATGGATTAATCAGGGTAATAACTAATAAATTTTCAATGATTTTCTCGAACTAGGTCGAAACGAATAATTAGTTTTACATATTCGTTTGTTGCTTTCAGATCAATCGGCATTTGAATTTATAAAATACATTTATTTAATGCATTTATATATTTATTACCCCCGGTAATGCAAGCCGAGATAGCGCGCAATTTATGAATTATTTGTTTGAAATGCAGTATTCAAAATGTTTAGTATTCAGCTTTTGCATAATAATTTTAAATGTTAAATATTTCATGCGGCTTTCAAGGCGAATTATAACGCAGATATAATAATTTCACAACTTCAACAAGTACGATTAACTGAAAAACTATTCCACGAGTAAAGATGCGAAGATTTTTTGAAGTGTAACTGCAAGTTGATGGTTGCATATTGCGTGCGACATGAAACGCGATTTCCGCTTGCAGTTAAAAATTTAAGATTGCTTTCAAACAAACCTTGAATGCGAAGTGCTCATATTTCTCGGATATAAAACGACTCGCCGTTCCAAGGTGTTCCGCCGGAGACGCCAATACGACGTACATTTCTTACCGTCGATCGTAAGGTAACTTCTAGTTTCTGCGCAGCTTAGAGGTGTACCATTACAATTTCACTGCATGTTTGGCGCTCGCCCGAGTCGGCGTACTTAAGTAATAAACTCCCTCGCATTTCGAATTCAGTCATCTGTTTTATTGACGAAGTAAAGCGAGGAGCTTAGATTGAGATTCGTCGCTACAAATTAAACTGCACTCCCGACGTTGGCGTTTCTCGCTACCAAACTTTTTCTATATATTATTATTATTAATCCGAATTTCTCAGGTATAATTCAACTTTAATGTAAATTCGTCTATCCGTGAGTTGCCAAATTTATAGCGTCGGATGGTGGTTATAAACGCGCTGGTCCGATGGAATAAAAATCTTTTCTGGCTTTCTATGCTTGAGAGATGGTTTTTCTGGAACGTTTGTATCCCGGGGAGGGTGGAGCGACGGTGGGTAAGCTATATTTCTTGTTTTCTCCCTTTTTACCCCTTCCGTGGTCAATGAATTATCGCGATGAAACGAAAGCGGCGTTTAATTTTCCTCAACTTGTTGGGTCCGCATTCGGCGATACTTCTTTTTTAATTAAGTAATTATCGGCGCCGAGTTTTCTTCTCTCGTCAATGAAAAAGGAAGGAAAAATAACTTACTGCGAGGTGTTAAAGCTCGCTGTAATAAAAGTAAGGCCAATAAAGGGCGATAACGCGAGAAATTTATTTGAAAGAGGACTAAATCCATAGCTTCAAGGTGGGTTAAATAGAAAGGAACGTGAAAAATTGCTCATATACCGGCTGAGAGTATAATTTATAGCAGAGGCATTTATTTATAAAGGCGCAGGAACAGAATTTAATAGTTTATCGGTGATTGATTTTTGTTAAATATAGAGAAAAAATTGTGAGTAAAAGTATTTTCTTTCCTGTGCACGTAAATAATTTCTAAAGAACATGGCGGCACTCTACCTGAAATTGTATAATAATCCAAATGAATTGAAGATATTAGCTTACTGAATTGTTGTTGCTGGAGATTATTTTTAACATTTTGGATTCCCCAATTCCAAACAAATTAAATGTATTAAATAAAGTATAATTTACACTGCAGGGATAGAAGTGTGTGTGTGGAAAATTATTCAAAGGGAGCTATGTTGCGTATTTGTTGCCAATAATTATTCTTTGCTCTCTTTCATTAAATATAAGTTTTCAAATTTATTTGGAATATTCTTTCTGCATGAAACGCATACAAATCAGCAAAAATTTAAAAGCCGTATGAAATGAAACAAGGAGTTTACAATAACAGGCAATGGATTCATTTGCATTCGTTTAAAATACGCGACCTCTCCAAAAGTCGACCTTTGAGTATGACGCAAAAAAATGTCATAATACGCCACATTGACGCTCAATGCACTCGTATCGCTTTGAAATTGCGATTTCGAGCGCCGAAAAAAGCAGCTTAACTCTCGCATGCAGCGCGCTCTCCGCCGTGTCAAGGCTCGATTAACCGAGCAAAATAGCGCGGCAACAACGGGCGCGTGTCCCCCTAAGCGCACTAAATGCAAACGGCTTGTCCGCAATTAGTTTTTAAAGCAGTAGGTACGGCGTCGATTAATTGATATTCGCTACGTGGCATTAATATTCCCATCTCCGAGCCATTTGGAGCTAGGTCGCAGCGACATATTTGCCCGCATTTGCAGGCGGAACGCCGGGCTAATAGCGCGGCGCGTTAATAAATTATAGAAATACGTTCGACGTAAATGGAGCTGTAACGCGCGGGGCGCGTCCGCTATCAATGCATACATGCAAGCCACTCTAACGGGCGGGCCGGCGAACAAACGCGCGTGCTCCGGGTGGCGCCGCCGGCGACAAAAAGGAGCCCCGCGCTGAATGGCCTCCTCCCCATCCCCGGACACGAAATAATAAAGCCGGTAATTAATTTCGCCGAGCGCGACGAGTGATTTGTTCGCCGCCCGGCCTCTGCAGTTGATGCGCCGCATTCATGGGCGCGTGCGTGCGGGGGAGGCTCGCCCGATCGACTGCGCGCACGCGGGGAGGAACAAAGAAGCCGGGCGGAGAGCAAGGAGGAGAGGAGAAGGAGAAGGAGAGGAGAGGAAGGTTGGCTCGAAACTTGCGTAAATTGAAAGCCGGCCGACTGGCCGCGCGCGCTATGCACTTTCGCAGTTTGCACTTTATGCAAGCCGATTCCTTTCGCCTTTCACGAGCGCTTAGCTTACTAGACCGAGCTGGTAACGGCTCGCCGCCACCACCACCGCCGCCGCCGCCGCTCGTTTCATCTCAAGAGCCGAGTTTGCGCAACTCGCGTATCATCTCCACCGGCTGATTAGCGATAAGCCCCCCTCCCCTTCTACCTCCTTTTTGCCGAGCGGCTTATTGCAGTTTGTTTCCTTACTGAACTCGCGCATTATTTCGCGAGTTCGCGTTTTATCCCCGCCCGTTGTTCGCATTATCGGCCAAACGTACGTACCGGGACTGTGCAGTTTACTGTGCAAATTTCGCGTGCGGTGACGAAAGTGTGCTTGCCAAAAAAATCGAGCTATGAGCTGGCGTTAACGTGAAAATGCAAAAAACCGTACGAAAATTCCGCGCTCACTCTTGCGCGGATGCGCGCAGTGAGCTTGCGAAATCGCGCCTTGCGAAAAACGTTGCTAAATCGCCTGGCGCAAGTATTTTATTATCTTTTATTAGCCTTAATCGGGCTGCGCTACCAAGGCAGCGAAACAGTCGAGATTTATCCGCGTAGTTCAGTAAAAAAGAGGAGAAAGAGGACGGAGTAAACTACGAGAGGAGGGCGCGTATTTGGTACGATTGCACTGAGGATACAGCGGGACACCGATAAAACAAACAATTACTTTATAAATTTGCGCGCGTCAGCGGAGGTAGCGTCGCAAACTTGGGTTCTGGCGCGCTCAAAGGATAACAAAGTGGCGGCGGGCCGAGGGAGACGGCAAGTCTCGCCGAGCTCGGTGCCAAAGTAGCTGCCAACCAGTGAACTAGGAAAGACCGAGGAACAAACGGGGGAGCGCCGCTACTTGGGTAACACACTGTCATCGAACTCTCGATTAAGCGGATGCTGGATAAAGGCGCGGTTATAGACTAAAACAAATATTTGACGCTGGAAAGATAGAGGCTCGTGATGAGGAGGGGGGGGGGACAAATGCCAAGGGGTTGGGGGCGGTAAAGAGCGGGCCCGTTGGCGGGGAGGGGAGAGGTGAGCTTAAGTCAATTAAATAGTTTGAGGGTAAGCCTCCCAACGTGGAAGGAACGTCGCAACCTCTCCCCCCACCATCTTCCGCTCGCCCCCCACCCTCGCTCCTTTAACCCCCCTCCCCCCTCCTAAGCTCCCGATCTCCGGCTTAACCCAAAAACTTCTCTCTGCGTAAACTCCCTCGTGCATGAATATCTACTTCCGATAGGAAAAGTTACCGCCGTCATTAATTATGCCCGATGCGGTTGTTCGCGCAGACCCGCATAATCCCGCGGCATACGTTTTCCTAATACCACGGGAGATTCCCCACTAATACACGTGTATACACGCGTGCGCCCGGTGAAATCGCGCGTCAGCGTGCCAGCCAGCCCGGGAGTAGGTTAGCGCGCGATAGGGCGCTCGCCCGTGTTGGACCGCCTCGAGTCCGTGTCCGTCGGCTATATATACAAAATGTCTGCTCTGGCCCCGGCTCGTTCCGCCACGACGTGTCTTGATCAAAACGAGAAGATATTGCTCAGTGGTTTAGCCGTATAATTGCCGCGACTGATGTAAGGCTGGCTTTCCTCCACCCCTCCGGCTGCCATTTGATGGAAATGGCCATCGCCCGATTCGCCCGAATTTCATCGCGTACGATATTGCTTCTCTCTCTTCTCCACTTCCCTCTTAGTGCGCTGACTCCGTCTTGCTCTAACATCGACGCTTTGGCTGACACTCGATTGCGAGCCAGCCACTACACTCTTATTACTTTTGTAATTAATATGATATGTGTGGCCATAGTGGTCCGCCAGCCGCACTTAAGGAAATTCCTTTGTTACATTAGACAAATTGTATTTATCTTTTCTGTGATTACGCGTCCAAGATTTGCCCGCATCGCTTTAATTAAAAGATTATTAGCTAACTAAACGAGAAGCTATTCCAACAAATTCTCGTAAAGCATCGTTAGTTGTTAACGATTATAATTGCAATCTCTTTAATTTTCGTAAATTGCTGCTTTTAGTCCTTTAATTGCCCCGCGTTCTCGAATTTTTATGATCTAATTAGCATAAAAGGCACATTAGCATTTTCCACTTTTTTGCAATGATAAAATTCCAATAAATCGGTGAATTGCAACGATGCAGTAGCCGGCAGACTTAACGCAACGTTATTACATTTATCATGAATTTAATTTTTACAAGACTGACCAGAAGCAATGCTAGACGTCAGACGCAGCTACATGACATGGCCAGCTGATGCCTATCAACTACCAAGCGAGTTTCGCATTCAGCATTATATACAGTGCTGTTTCCAAAGTCAGCGTGTTTGTCTCCATCAGCTCATAAAATTAGTAACAGTTGTTTTTGTAGGTACAATTAAGTAATTCAGTCACGACCACAACTGGTTTCACTGTTTTAATTAGTTCGAATTGTTATACTTTCTCTTTACCGATTTGCCGTAGAGTGGAATAATATCTGATGCAAAGCTTACGTAACTCTGTTGGAAAAGCTCATTTTGCAGTTTGGTCGAATTTACATTTTTTTCTGACCGCAAAGGAAAACAAAGTTGTCAGAAAATAATTTGTAGCCCGCTTATTCTTTCTGCCTTATCCTTTATAGAAAGACAAATCCCCCGTGCTAGTATGTTAAATTTTAAATGCTAATCGCGGTGTGCAAACCTTCCGATAAATCGTAAAGGTAACAATCCATAACCGAAGTTTAAACTTTAGTTGGGGAAAAGGAGTTCTTTCCCATAGAATGTATGCATTGAATTCTATGTAAAAATAATGTATAAAAGCGCGGAGTAATATATGGGTTTGCCGGGACTTTTCCTTCGGCGAAAAGTCGTTTCCCCCGGACGCTCGGGCGCGCGCGCTTGCGACGACGACGTGGGTGCGGAGAAGGGGCCGGGGGTCCCAGTAGGGACGGCTTACCTTGGGGAGTGGTATAACAGTGAATAGTTTCCGCGAACGCGCAGAAATAGAGAAGTTCGTCAGGCTTGGAAGGCGCTAAAAGGGCCGGAACTGCGGGGGGATCCGGTTTAAGTTTGGCGGGCGGGCACGAGGCAAGCCGCCGTCTGCGTCTACGTCACGCGCGCGCGCGTGCGACGCGCCTGTATATATATTCCTCCGCGCCTCGTGCCACCCCCGACCCGCCTCACCTCTCCCACGGCCGCCTTCCGCGGAGAGACCGCGCGACCCTGGCGTAAAGGCTGCTTAAAGCACTCCATTACAAACTTCTGTCCACCGCAAGTGAAAACGATCGAGCGCCGAGTGTTCCGGGCGTCTGCCGGCGCGTCTACACGTCCCCGGCGCCTTGGGGATTTTCGCCGGCTCTCCGCGCGAGGCGACTGCCGACGCGGCGGCTGTCGATACGATTCCGCGCGAGATAAGTCGGGGGCCCCGGGATTGGGAGACGCGCGACAAGCGGTCTGGAACAATTTGACGAAACGCCCACCCTCTCAGCCCCCGCCGCAATCTCTTATTGCGCGTTAACGAGTTCGAGGTTGCGTTTCCATCCGTAACTCGGGCGGGAGATTGTTACGCGCTGCGAGAGAAGTGAAGTGTCGTCGAGATTGCACGCTGCGAACTCGCTCCATTTTTAAAGAGACCCATAGAAGCGAATTTTATGAGAAAAAGTGACTCGATCATTGTTTAACTTCTTTTTCTCTTTTTTCAATAGTGAATTTTTATATTGTAGTCGCCGGTACGCCTTTGAAGTCTATTTCATTTAAATTTCCATTTTGTGTTGCAGGTGAGTTGAGAAATTGTCTTGCTGCTTGCCTATTTTCTGAAATACGTAAGTATTTTTTTTTCATTAGCAAGTTAAATTTTGTTAAGACTATGAATTTCGTTCACTGTTAAGCATTTCTCGTATCTGAAAAAATAAGTATTAAGTAAATTTTACGTTACATTTCACTGCATTTGTTTCCATATGTAATCAAGCAACTTTAACTGAAGTTCTCGTGCGTTACTAGCTCATTTTAATGTTTCACGGATATTTGCATAAAAAGGTCGTTATTCAATTTGGTAGATCTTTCTTTATGCATGCAAAAGCATTAAAATCTTTTCATTCAGCTTTTTAAATACGCGCAAGGGGTCAGACAGTGCTTTTAATTAAAATTTCTTTATATTTAAACGTGCATTTATTAATGCAAACAAAGAATTAACGATATTTTTTTTTTATTTCATGGTTTCCAAAAAGCATCAATTTTTAATTTTCCAATTTCAAACGTTTATTAAGTAAAGCTTACGCTGGTTCGTGACAATGCCAAGCACATCAAAACCACGTAATTCGTGAACAAGTTTCAACCATCAGCACAAATCTAGTGAAACAGATATATTTAGCTCTAACCACAGAAACTAACAACACCACTATCCAACGTAGCCAAAAACTTTTTAAATCAACGTCATAAAATACATTGTTTGTAGCCACTATGTACAACTCGGTTTTTCGTTATTTAAGCCGTTATTTAAAGACCAGGCTCTTTAGGCTAAGGCCAACAAAGTAATAATTTCGTACGATCTATGGAAATTGCATGCTGCAGTGGCATACGCAATTGAATTGGTCGTTGTCAGGTCTCTTCTTCCTTTGAAAATCTGATTGCCCAATCAAAATTTCAATGACAAACTATGAATTTGAAACCAACTTCGCTGTCACTCTGTATCTCTTTTAAGAATTTAAGCTAAAAAGTGAAATCATAATTCCATGTTTCACAGCTTATTGACTTTGCAATATTTTTCAACAGGCATTTTATTCGCCTTGAATCTGTCATGTAACTGAAAACTGGGCTTTTACTTTTTAAGTATATCACATATCATATGTAAAATTTTAAGCTTGGTTAACAACTTACGTAAATAATTATGAGATTCTACAAATGGTACGAGTTAAAAAAGCTGGATGTGTTAAGATTTTTTTCAGAACTGTAATTCGGTAGTTATAGATTTTTAAATGTTTATGTATAAATATAATCAAACTCAATATATAGATAATAAGTTAATATAAAATTGGTTAATATGTATTTATCAGTTGCATATGCGATGTTACAGAAAAAATATGCACAGCAATAAATAAGCTTTTAAACAGACCATGAATATTTACAAATATTAATATTACAAAAATATATATATTTAATTTAATTCATAAAGGCTTAATATTTATTTTTGCATTTAAAATATTATAACCATTTTCTACATTTAAACCATAAATTTAGCTAATAATAATAATAATAAAGCTAATAAATAAATTCCCCTCGATCACGAAAACGTCAATGCAATTCCGACTTGATCAATTATTTTCAAAAGTAACTCGAGGCAAAAACAGGGAGTAATAAGCATCGCAAGGGGACGAACAGGACAAAGGGATCGATGCTAACGAAAATCGAGAATCCAATTAGTTGTCGCAAGGGAGTAGTAGGGGGGCGGAGCTCGGCTCGTCCTCAGTCTCTCTCTCTCTTGAAACATCGAGGTCTCAAAGTTGGCGTAGTCTCGCGTCGCGCAAAAGCCGTAGTGCCTGCAGAAATCTCTACAAATGTCGGAGGCGCCGCCGGGCAGCTCTTCGTCTCCCTCGCTCTCACTCCCGCGGCAATGTAATTGCAACAATTATGCGGTTTCTCATAATCTCTCTCCCTCGCGCTCCACCTTCCTGAAGCCAGCGCCCGCGAAGATAGCGCCGCGTTGCGGGATGGAAAGCTAAGGGGAGGGGGGGACGTGGATTACATTTCGCGCTCGCGCGAGCCCCGAGACACGTCGGGCGCACAATAGACGCGTATTCCATAAATATGTTTACGGCGCGAGCTGCAGGGGTACAGAGACACACAGAGGGAGACTCGCGGGAGGGTCTCGCGCGTTGCACTTCCTTTGAGGCTGGCTGCGTCCCCGCCATCTCACTCGCTCGCTCGGCGAATGCACGCCGCGCGGAAGTTTCATTTCGCCTTTGTTATACGAGAGTACATTCCGCAACGACTTCTGTCTCCGGGCGCGAGAGCAGCCCCCCCGTTCCTCGCGGGCCGCCGCCGCCGCGCGCTCACCCTCGTCGACGAAGACATTTGGGCAAAGACGTAGGAACGCAGCCGACAGATAAAGCGCCGGGGAGCGCAGCGCCGAGGAGTGGCCGAGTAAATTGAAAAAAGGAGCCGCGCCGGTATAAAGACTCTCGAACTCGCGGCTGAGTGAGCCGTCGGCCCGGGAACGCGCAGTATGCAGAGAGACTGCATAAGATCCAAAGGGGAGTCTCCGCCGGCGTGGCGCGGGGGTGGGAAAAAACAAAGCGAGTAGCGCCCGAGCCACTGGAGGCAAGAGAGGGCCCGCGCACTCGGAGAAGCTCTTTTCACGGCGCGAGCCGAGAGCGTTCCGCTCGGTGAAGGATCGGCAGCAGCAGCCTTTCGACCTCTCTCACCTGCTCTCGCTTATGCAATGCCTTAGGGGGGTGGCCCGAAGCCTCGCAAATTTCCCCGATGCATATAAGCTCGTTGTGCTTGCCGATGCTGCCGCCGCCGCCGCAGCCGCCGGAACCGTTTACCCGCAACTTCGGGCTTTGAGGCGTACCGCGCGCGTACACGTATAACGCGCGTACGCGCGCCGCCCGCCCTTTCAGCCCGCCTCGCTCACCCCCCGTTTTTTTTTTCACCCCGAGCCGCGGCTCCCGCTAAAACTTCCGCCGAGTCGTATCAACACGACCCCGGAAGCAACTTCTGCTTAATGCTCGAGCGCGAAATACGAGTTACTTCGGACTGCTCGCGTGCCGGCTCGTTAAATAGTTTTTTGCAACGCTTCTTTGCCGCGCGCACGAGCGCGACCGACTTTTTTTCAGCCTGGATCACGAAAATTGTTTCGTACGCCGAGCCGGAATGGAGACGCGTGCTCTATCTCGCCGGGCTTGATTGCCGACGATGGCGCGCGTACCAAGCCGGAGCTTCTGGGATTGCTCGGGAGCATTAGCCAGAGCGAACTTTTGCCACTTTTTCCGTATTTATATTACGCTATGGAGCTGGAAATGTAAGTTTAAAACTTTGGCGGGAGCGGGGAGCTTGGCGAGGTCTTTTCTTTAAGTATTTCAATTTCGTGCGCAATGGAGGCATCGCTTAGCGGGCGAACTTCCATGAAAGTACCGTAACAATCATTCAATGAGTGTTTGCTTCGTGACCAAAATTTTTCGAAATAAATAGCTTTATTTCCGTCCTCCGTACGAATGAGTCTGCCGCGAAAGTTTAGAGTTGATTGACCAAGTTCTGCCGCGTCGAGAGAAATTCCAGTCAAAAGCCAGCGAGACCTCCCAGACAGTATGGCGCAAAAATGCGCTCGAAAAAACGATACACGCGTGCACCTTTTAGTTTACAAAATATCGCTCACGCGGAAGCAAAGCAAAACAAACAAAAGTTCAAAATAAACAACACGGCTGCAAACAAAAAGCGCAATCGCGAATTAAGCTAATAATCCCCGGTGAAAATTCTAAGCCGCGCCAAGTTAATTGAGAGGTTTAAAGTGGGACAGCTCGGAGAGAGAGCCTTATCTTAGCCGCGGCAATCCGTGAACAAATTGTCACGCCATTACGCGCTTTTTTCCACTCTCTTTGCATTCGAGGCGCGCTCGCTTCCCCGGGCCGGGCAGTTAAAGTTCCGCGAAACGTGTGCCCAAACTCTGTCGCGCTCCGAAGCCGCCCAGAGGAGGCATGGCTTTGAGAGTCGGCGAATTCGCAATCGCGGCCAGCAATGACTCGAAAAATAAACAGAAAACAGGAGAGCGCGAGGGAAAGAGGGGCGCCCAGGCGACACAATGGGATTGGCCCGGCGCGCAGTCAAGAGTATCTGGTGCTCGCTCGCCTATAAAAGAGGCGCGCGGCCGAATGTGCGCTGGCATTGCGCAATAGCCGGCCGGGCCGAGCCGCGTCGCTTTGTCCGCGGCTTATATACGCGTCTGTCGAAGTGACGCGCTGGTCAAGTACGTGCTCCCGAGCGTCGAGGTGCCGCGCCGCGGGCAATTTCATTTACCTCGAGTGTTTTCAGCAAATAGAAAGGAAAAGTACGCCAGGCCTCTCTTTGCCGTGCGGCGCTCTCTTCCCCTCCGACACCTTTCTCTACTCGCGCCCGTGCGCCTTATCGCCCGCTATCTGCCTTTCATTTTGCCTCCCTCTATTTTTTTTCTCCCCCCGGCCCTACCCTCCCGAGCTTCCGGCCTCCACCGCTATCTCTCTGCGTTCGTTTGCCTCCTCCTCCTCCTCGCTTTCCTCGTTTTTTCGCCCGCTCACGTACGAGAATAATCTCTTCGGGCGCGCGGCTCTCTCGCTGCTTTTTTTTTCGCCTTTCCCGACGCCGCAGCGACGGCAATCGTGGCTCGTGGGAAACAGAAATCTCGGGGAATCACATATACTGATTTGCGATCAGCCTGTCCGTTTCCTATCTCGGGCTCGATGTCGGGGCCAAATTAGAAGTCGAGCGCGGCTTTGACGATTACAGCCGCAATCAGATAGACACTTTCGCGCGAAATTAGCCACCGCTGCCACGTTTCATTTCGGACCTGCGTCAACGGATTTTCCTCGGAGACACGAAACGCCACGATTCTATCCTGCTTGCGTTGCTCTTTTAATTATCACGCTCGGGATTCTTGGAAAGTGCGGTGTGGTTTTTTTCACCTACAGATGCGGTCGAGTGGCATGCTTGAAGTATTCTTCAATTTCTCTGTGTGCTCAGAGGCGATGGTCTGGGAAATTTCTAGGCTCCCTACAGTGGGATATATGTGGGATGTAATTAAGAGTTTGTTTTGCTTGTTTAGGTAGTTTTGCTCTCGCGCGCATCGATGTTTGCTGACCGTCTCGTCGTTTTCGTAATTACGCTATCTGCGCAAGAGGGGTCTAATAGTGCGGAGTATTACCGTAATACACTAAATATTTTCCCTTATACACTTCGGAAATCTACACTTACCATATATATTCCTAATGGTATCGCACCCTAGGCAGGAAATTCCCAAGAACTAGAGAGCTAACTCTTGATAAACTTGAATAATCGGAAATTTCTAACTGCTGTTTAGTTACGAGTTGCCATTGGGAAACTGTGCTCAGCAGAATTTGTAAAATTTTTCAACCGTAAATCTCAATTAAAATCTCGGAGGAAAACTTCAAAACAGCGGGAGATAATTACGTCTTTTTCAAAAACGTTGGGTAAATGAGCTTACGAGTTAAAAAATTTTGTAATTAGAGAAAAAAAGATCCAATAACTTCCCCGGCAACGCTCTTCCAATCGTGCAATGGAAAAGTCGATTTACAAAAAAAGTGAAAAAGAAAACCATGAAATTTCCCCGAAAGCAGTGATCCAAGAGCCACGTGCAATCGTTACGTGTGCCCGAATCCTTTCCACGAGAGCGCGCCGAGCGTACGAGAGGCGCGGGCCAAGACCTCGGCGCATCCGCGAAAATACGCTCGTCTCTCGGAGACGGCATGAGGTATATAGGTAGAAGAGGTCTTGCTACGTGACTCGTAATGTTTTTTCGGTCGCGGCGGGGCTCGTCGCTGAAGCAACACATTTCTCGCGCCAGCGTTCCCTTCCGCGGCGAAAATGGAATTCCTCGCAGCCATTCATTCGCGGACGCTTGCATTGTCAGCGAGTCGTCCGCGAGGGCCGCCTCTGAATTTATAAAGAGCCCTCGCCGCCGGGAAGCTTGCCAAGTTATTGGGTCGCGCGCGGGGTCGTCAAGGCTCCGCGTGCACGCGCTGCCGGGCGAAAAAAGAGTGGAGGGGGAGGAAAATTTGATTCGGCTTGATAGGAGGTCGCGTGCGTCGCTGCAACGACTTCGGGGGCGGGCGAGGGCGACCCCCTGCCAGATGCAGTTTCTCGCCGGAGCGTAAGTAGCTGCAAGCAGCGACGGAGCCCGGGCTCTTTCACGAAGAGACTTCCGCTCCCGCGCGCGCGGTATCGGGGGAAATAAGTGCCGCGCGAGGGGGACCCCCCCTGCCCTCCTCTACTTCGTCTCGATACGTAAGAGGCTCGCAAGTGAGAAAGAACGCTGACCTACATCCCGGAGCCGCGTGCCCCCCCCTTCTCCTCCTCTCGCTCCGTCGTCTCTCCTTTTCTTTATCCCCGCCGATATAATAACAAGTTGTAGATGTATATCCCCGGAGCGGTCTTAAGCTCCTCTCTGCCAAAGTACTTCCGTCAATGTTCGCTGGTGCAATTTTCGGGCCTCGCGAGAATGCGCCGCGCGCGAGCAGGCGGCCCTCCCTCCTCACTTTCGCGCGAACGACCGAGCGAGCGAGTTCGCGCGATAGGAATTTATAATATTGGGCCGCTTTCAGCGCGCCTGGAATTCGGCTTTTCCATTGGCTCGCGCAATCGTTTTTAGTTCGCAACTATTTTAGCACGTCTTGTCGCGCGAGTGAGCGGGGCTCTCTCGCTAAGTGAAACCGATACGACCGATTTCGCTTCTTTTGCGAGCGCGCGCGCCGATTGAAAAAGTTTCTATCTGAATTGTAATTGACATCGAATTGGGTGCATTTTTTTGTTTTCGGGGGAAATTGGGTTATTAACTTTTTACACACACTTTTTTTCTTTTCAATAAAAGGTTTTTAATTACATTTTTGCATTATTTATACACGACCTTAATGTATCTTTCGTTATTAAGTTCTGAAAAAAAATGTGATTGAGCTTGATGGAAATATGTTGTATAAATTTTCTTTTTTTTTTTTCGTTACATTATTCGAATGAATGATTTAAGCGCGCAGAGCTGTAAGCCGTCGGGTAAATTTTAACGCTGGATATATTTTTCAAAGTTTTAATAAATATTGATGTAAAAGTTCTTTTTTGACATCAACTCATGGAAGCAGGAAGCAAAAAATTTTTAAATAAAATATTTCAAAACTACTTCATTCATCGCGGAATGAAACGTTGATGAATAGCCTCCTAGGTAAATAGATGCTTCCAAAACGACAGTGCGCGTTAAAATCATTGTGCCGAACGGCCTACTAAATCAAAGTGTACAACTCTAAACTTTTCGGCTTATCCGATGAAAATATCAAACTCCGAGGTAGTTAGCTTCATTATCCAAGCAAGGTGGAGGCGCTTTTCGAAAATTTGATAAAACCCGTTGACCCGGAAAATACGAAGTCCTCCGCGAAAGACAGGAGGCCCCGCGCCGTCGCCGCGCAATATTCCTCAACTTGAGTGTAAATTGAATTTTTGTGCAAATTGCCCGGCTCCAAAAAAAGGGGACCGGGAAATTTTTTGAAGAATTCACCGAGAAAGTGGCGCGCACCGCTCCACCGGCTCGAAATCTCGCGCGAAACAAATTGAACGGCATCGCCTGTAAAAGTGGATTTCGCACACTCGGCTTATTACAGGCGGCGCGTATTATGTCACACGTCGCGCGCAGCCGCCGTACTGTGTGTCGTAAAAGTCCGCGGGTAAGAGCGAATTGTATAATCCCGCCAATCTCGCCGGTATTGCGCAACGCGAATCGCTTATTATGACGCGGTCGCGGTCTGGCCGCGCAATACCCCGGCGATGCACCGCCGCCTCGGCGGATCTCGCCGGAGATGCCGAAGCGAAAGGAGCGCGCGTCTGGGCCGCTTTAGCGCAAATAGACGAGAGGAGAGCTAGAGAGAAGCGGAGACGGCGCGATGGGCCGAGCGCAACTCTCCGGCGGCAATTCGTCCGAGTAAACGGGGCTGCCCGGGCGATTTGCAAGTCGCGGCCGTTGACTCGGTCGGAAGCCCCCCGAGCGCGCGCGCCGAAATCGAAGTATCGAGCGCCGGCGCAAGGTCCGCCGTTCAAGGCCCGCCGACGAGCCCCGACCGGCTCAGCCAAGGATAGTGAAAGCCCGTTTCTCTTTCTAGCCGGGCACGCGAGCCCGGACCGCGTAATATTATTCAATAGGGCCTAGTTTCACTTTGACGTAATGGCCGGCCGGTCAGCGTCGATGTTACATTGTGTCACACGTCGGTGAGCCCCGGTCCACGCCGGCCGAGGAGCCGGGTTTACGGCGCCGGAGATTCATCGGCTGCTCCGGTTCGACGGCCGGCCAGTATTTGCATGTTTTTCAATTGCATCGCAGGCTAGAGCCGCGCTCGCGGGACTCCCGCTTGTGCAATGCGTTTATGACGACCGAGAATTACGTGAGACGGCGAGCGCGCGCGCCACGTCCGCGCGGTTATTAATATGTAACTTTGCATTAAGCGCGCGATTTATTGAGGGGCGATTTACTTCTTTTTTTAGAAGTATTACTCAATCGTTACTTAATGCGCGCCGGGTATTACGAAATAATGACTTGTAATCTTTGGCGAGCGGGTATTTTTCGCGGAATTATCTTGAAAAGTAGGTTAATGCTCGTTAAGTTTTAGGTCCCCTTCGCGCAGCATTTTTATTGATAAATTGTGCATAGTTTTAATTAAAAGTTTTCGGCCAAGTTTATGGCTTCGCTAGTGAGGCTGCGCAAAAATAAGTTACAGTCTTAGTTTAAATATGAATTTTACCCAAGAATATTAACTTCCGAACTTTTTATTCATTATACTAATTTAATGAATCGAAACTTAATGAAGAGAGACTAATAAAGCAAGAAGGGGGAAAGGGATAAAATGATCGATATCGTGCGGGCAAAAGTACCTGCGAGAGAGGTTTAAATTTGTTTCTGATTTATTTTAAAAAAGAACGTCGTCGGTACTCGAGGAGAATTTTCCCAGTTTCCCTCGTTATAGTGCCTATAAAGCGGTATCTTATTCGAGTAAAATTATCCGATTAAGAGGGCATTTGAAAAAGTCGGAAAAACATCCAGAAAATGCAAAGGATAAAAAGGAGAGAAGAAGAAGCAAAGCTCCTAGAGAGAAAAGACAAGGCAATTGTCCCGGTAGAGCGCTTCCAATGTATATGCTCCGGGTATATATAGGAAACGACACAACAGAGGTAAACGCCGGGGGTAATAAGGCCGCGCAATAAAAAGTCACGTTCTAAATAACGTGCCTCAATATAAAATGCATTCAAAGGCTGTAGTAATGCATCGTTCAGCGGCGGGAGTCGGGAGCAGTCGTCGTCGGCGTCGCGCGACGGAGGAGCCATAAAGGAGTAACAAGGAGATGAAAAGAGACAGGCCCCGGATAAACGCGGGAAGCGAGAGAGGGCAAGAAAAAGATTCGTCGAAAGGAGCAGCGCGGGCGTAAGTGCGCACCTATATCCGGGCGCGTCGCGCGGGAGCACACACGCGAGCCCATAAGGCCGAAAGATCTTCGTAACGGCCGTTTACGGGCGCCCCGGCTACTGCCGAGCATAACCCAGGCGCGCGCCCGTTGCCTCCGCGTCGTTTTACCTCCGCCCTCCGAGATTTTCGCCTCCGCCCCCCCTCCCAGACCTCGCTTTTTATCGCCCCCCACCTGGATCGCCACTTTCACGAGCCAACTTGCAGACTTACGCGGGCTCGGCCCTCCCGCGGTAAATTAAATACACGCCCGCCACCCCCGCACCGCGAAAGCCACTCGATGTCCCCCGACGATACTTTTATCTCCGCCGGACGCGAAATCTCCCGGCGCCTTGCAAGTTTAGTCGTGCTTCACGCTGAAATTATAAGAGCTCCCCGGGAAAAAGGCGAAAAAACTCTCCCGTCACCCCACGCGCAGATACGCTCGCACACACAGACCGAGCGGGTGGGGGCTTCATTACGAGCGTCGCGCGCGACGAACATCGCTAAATTTACGAGCTGCCCTCTATCTCTCTTTCTCGCACTCGCTCGCGGTATCTCCCGCCCCGGGGCCCGAAATATTCATGAGGCAGAAATAATTTTCTTTCCCCCAACTTCTTCCGCTCACCTATACGTCGCATTCATCTTACAGATATATACAGGCGAGAGTCATAAGTACGGGGAAGAAGCGAAGGAGCTCGGCTCGACGCTTTGATATCGCTCGCGCGCTCTGGCTCTCGCGGTCCCTTCCTTCCTCGCCCGTGGCCCGCGAAAAACTGATATTGAAATCACGCCGGAATTTACGAGCCGCGGCGCCGGGAATTTCTCTTTCAAGTTTCCACCCTTCCGACGCGCGCCGAGGGTTCCTGCCTCCTCGTCCGCTTACTTTTGCTTTTAATTCGGCCTCCTTTGCATATTTCACGAACTGCGTGCCGACGGGCGCGAGTGGGGCGGTGTGCACGCGCCCGCTTGTTCGCACACAATGCGGTGCGCCGGGGCGTCATCGGCCGGGGGTGCAGCGCAGTTATTGGCCCCGGGCCCATTCCCTTATTTATGGTCGATGTACGAGCTTGCCAGCGCAGGGGGGGATTTACGCGGCGCGTGTTTGTCGCGATCTCCCCTAATTTCTAGACGCGCGACGTCGCGGCCGCTGGGCCATGAAAATTTAAGTGACCAATAACCGCGATGCTAAGCATTACGAGCCAACGGACTACCTAGCGGCTGCCTCCACACCGCCGCCGTAACTCTCTCTCTCGCGGCGACGGCGCCCTTGCCGCTGGAGCGTACGACATCGAGTTTGCTCCACTAATTTAAATAGTCGCCGGCGAGGAGGCCGCGCTGAAATTCATCACGCTGAGAGAGTAATTCCGGCGAACGGCCCGTTGAAATGAGCTCGTCTCGGGGGCTCGAGCTTGAGGGAGGCAGCCACTCTCCTTTCCGGCCAACTTGACGCTACTTTTTCTCATTCATTACCCCCGATAGACATCCACTTATTTCTCGTTAATCAAGTGCGCAGTCCAGATTTTTTTTCGCCGGCCGGTACGGAGCGTCGACGAGAGCCGTCGCGCCCGGCGGAGCCGCTGATTTACGATTCGCCCTCGATAACAGCTGCACCGACGGCCGAGCGATAATCGATCGCTTTGAGAGGTAATCCCCTTGCTTTTTCCCTGCCCGGGCGGGCCTCCCTCCCTCCGAATGTTGTAATTGAGACTTTAATCGTCCCGGGGCGATTATCGACGGCGGCCGGCGCCGCCGGTACCGAATTGAAATCATGAGCTGGAGATTCTTTAGGATCAACGCGTCGCCGGCTAATTTCGCCCAGTTATTAATTCCGCGATTAATCCCCCCGCCTCCGGCAGCAAATTCGTTCACCGCCTCCGGAATCCCCTAAGCTCACTTTAAAGCGCAATAGCCGCGCGCCTCTAATGCGCCCGCGAGCTCGCGTCAAAAACAAACATTAGTTTCCGGCCGAGTAACTTAGCGCGACCGGGAAAATGAACGCGGTTGCACTAAATCAGGCGTGAATTTTCGTCGAATTATGCCGATTCGCGCGCGCACAAGTCGAAAGACGCAGGCCGAAAGCCGCGGCGGCCTTTCAAAACCCCCGCGGTGTCGAGTGCTTCTGTACCGCCGGCACCGAGGGATGGGGTCCCGACCTATATCGAATTTATAAAAGCGCCAGCTAGTTAAATCCGGCGCGCCGGCGCGTTCTTTGGAGAAATATATTGGCCGGGCGCTTTCTCTTCGCGGCGCGCGATTCACAGCCGGGGGGTCGGGGCTTTATACGCGGTACGGATCGAAAGCCCGAACGCGCACAGGCGGCCGCGGAGGTGAAAGGGGTAGAAAGGGGTTGGCGCACCTGAAATCCACATGCTCGAGGCAGGCGCGCTCGTGTGGGTAGCCCGGCTATACATAAAACACACATCCGTCCGAGTCTGACGTAACGGGCAACGTAGGTGCGCGCGGCCTCTCGCAGGCCGTAATCCCCGGCAATATCTTTGGCGTATTTATGCCGACGCTACGTACGTACGTGCATACGCGCGGCGAGAGGCGAGGGAGCGAGACGGAGAGGAAAGGCTTGGCGGGGCGAGAGAGATCGATATCGCGTGCCGCGTCAAGTCGGCGTTTAGCACGCGAGTGCATACTTACGGCCGGGCGCGGAGGCGAGAGCTCGCTTGATTTGTGAAGCGAGAGAGAGAGACGGAGGCGGCGGGAGGGAGCGAGAGAGGGCGAGAAGAGAGAAGTTCGGAGCGCGCGGTGGGTAGCAGCCTCCTGAAAAGGAGCATTCCACCGTTACGATCCGTTAGTCCGTCTGAAATTTTCATTAGACCTCTCGCCCCGACTCCGGCTTTCTGGCGGCGGTAGCTCCTCGCCTCGCCTAACGAATGCGACTTGCTACTACTAGTCGGGGGGAAGGCAGACCCCACTCGAGTCTCTCCCCTCCGGAGCTTCCGACTCGGCGAGCAGCGGGACTTATCATCGTCTTCTCTTAACCCGCGCACCTTCCGCGCCGTTGAGTCCGCGCCGCCTCGGCAAGCAAGGAGCGGTAAGCCAGATACGAAAGGAGATCGCTATCGCTCGATCTGGAGGGAGGGACGGGGGGTCGCTCGATTCGACGCACCGTAGCCAAGCGAGCGCGAGGGCTATCGCGCCAACCCCATCTTTCAATCTCCCGCTCGCGCGCTTATCTGCGCGCGCGCTCGGAAAAGGGCCTTTTTCTAACGACGCGATGAGCGAGGGTGAAACGCACGGACGCGCGGCTCGAAAAAGCCGGGGAGCGCCGGCGACGGCGGGCTCCGTGATGCTGGCGCCAAAGATGCGCCGGCGACATAATGTCCGTCGGGTTTTGCGCCACCCTGCCGCGGGAGAGGGGGTAAAAAAGAGTAGCCCGGTCCGCGCTTTTCCGCACTTCGCCTTAATTCTCGCGCAATTCCGGCTCTCGCCGCTCCGACCCCCCAGATGGACGAGCGGAGCACGGCGGGGTAAGGATGCGTAGCAGCCGGCGCGTCTCGAGGAGTCCTCGCCACTTCTAAATGTCGTTTTGTATCTCCGCGGACTTGCGGGGGTGGAGGAAGAGAGAGAGAGAGAGAGAGAGAGAGAGAGAGAGAGAGAGAGAGAGAGAGAGAGAGTGAGAGAGAGAGAGAGAGA
>JAXIUT010000009.1:12360158-12398623 GCA_035586675.1 Eurytoma californica | reverse complement strand
GGGGGGGTGGTGGCAGAGAGAGAGAGAGAGAGAGAGAGAGAGAGAGAGAGAGAGAGAGAGAGAGAGAGAGAGAGAGAGCAAAAAGCCGCTTTACCTCGACAGCTCTACTGCGTAATTATGTGTCTCGCTGTATGCTCCGACGTTCCTTAATTTGTATTCCTTAAGAGGCTACTTTAACGCTAGCACACTTTAGTCGGAGTACGGGGTTAAAATAGAAGGGACTCTTTTAAATTTATGCGAATTTAATATTTTCCTTTTGCAGTTCCTTCTCGCTTCTGACTGTTTCCTTCATCGCGTCCTCTCTTTTTTTATCTTACATTTTTTTTATTCGTCTCTTTCAATTTAAGATGCGACTTCTCTTTTATTAGGAAATTTTTCATTAGACGTAGCTTTATTATACGAGTGGGTTTTATCAATTTCTCCAAAATGCTTGTTTATAAGGATTCAACGAGTTTCAGAACTTTGGTCTCCGGTTCTCCAAGTTCTCGAGCTCTGTATTAATTAATATTAATTAGTCGATGAACGAACGCGACTTTTTTAATTTTTTTAACAACAAATACTATTTACGGCTTCGTATATTGACGAGTATTTCTCTCTTTTTCAGGTAAGTCATTCACGATCCACTTTTCTCCTCGTTTAAATTCCGTAAGTATAACAATTTATCGATCTCCGACTTAATGAGGAATTATACTTTTTCCGAGAAATCGTCGTAAATATAGAAAACTACAGCCAGTCCAATAAAAATTGTCTTTGCCTCCCATCAACCGACCGCAATTAACTTGTACACTGTTCCCGGGAGGTTCGAAAATAAAATCTTGCACAATAACGAAATAAATTGCTGGAGCGAGATATATGGAAAAAGAGTTTTTGGTGTAAACACACGCGCGAGACGAGCGCGGAATATCTGACTCCTTCGCGCGCGTCGCACTTAAGTCAGGTGGGGGATAGAGAGAAGGAGGGGGGTAGCATAATTTTTGTTCGCCTAGTGTATCCTTATCCCTTCGAAGGCCGAGACGAGCGAGTCGCGCGTGAAAATATGGCTTTTGCGTCTCTTTCGCGCTGGTACTAGAACTAGCGCGCGCCGGGGGCTGGAGAGGAGAGCCTGTTACGACGTCGGAGCAGGCACTCGAGAGCTCCTGTCTCCTCGGCACGCAGAGGGGGATTTATAATCGTGATCTGGATACGTATGTACACGTAATAACGAAACTCGCTCTCGGCGCAACTCCAACTCCGGCGCGCGTCTCTCTATGTTTCTGGGGGGGGGCTTGCGAGCGCGCGCGCGGTCGTGTCGCCGCGGCTCGCCGACGAGGTGTGAGTGCACCCCCGCTGTGTCTCTCTCCCGCTTTCGTCCTCCGGGACGTAATCAGCCGCTCGCTCGTCGCTCGCCTCTTATACACGTCACGTATTCCTCCGCGCCCTCGGACTTACAACCGAGTAACAATCAATTTAGCCCAAAGGAGTTTACTCGAGTTTCTTACCGGCTCCTCTCTCTGCTCCTATACGTTTCTTCGTCGCCTCTTCTTTTTTTTTCTTCTCTCGCTTTCTTTATTTCGGAACTCACGGCACGCCTCTCCCGCGGCTAACTAATTCGTTAGGCCCTTTTTTGCATCTACCATCGCGACGCGAAAGAGCGCCGAAGTATGATAAGCACACGCGCGCCCGGGCAATTTTCCGGCAAACATTTCAGTTTGACAAATTAAAAAGTCCCGGTGGATCGATAAGATTAGCTTTCGAAAGGATCGGGGGCGCTTGAAATATTCAAAGTCGCACAAGGGTTGTTCGTAGTTTGAAAGTTTTACACTGGTCCCTATGTGATTCGAGTGGTTGCCTTTGTTTTTCATTAAAACGCGTTGTTCGCGCGAGCTTATTTGTAGTTGCGGTCTGAAGTTAATGGCTTTTACTACAAAATTAATGTCACACGAAATTTCTGGTAATTTTACCGCTTATACTTAACAGCTAATACCTGGCAACACGTGCTATTTGCTCTCGTGAAATTTCGTGAAATCGTAATGCCCGTATTTTTAAATGATTTATAATTGGTTTTTTTTAAAACGGAAAAACAGGAAACGTAAAAATTAATAAACTTCGTCAGCCAGGTTACTGTTTGAGTAAGTTTTATCAATAATTCTGATATTATTATAATATACGGGAATAAAAATATTTTAAATGTGATAAATCAATAGCCAAATAAATTTATACCCGGATAAATTCAGTTTTTAGTAATTCGCTTACTACTGTATAGCCGATAATTCAATTATTTTCTATTCAAGCATATCCCATTTAATTAATTATAAGTCACTTTTGAATAATGTATTACCCCGCGGTAATTGTATTTAATGTGTAGTAATTCCAACAAATGTTTTAAATAAAAAGCATAAATTAATAAATTAATTCGGTAAATTGTCGAGTAAAGAGCTTGGTTGCTCAACGTGTTTGTATTTCATTTCAAAACAAGTGTCGGTAAGTGCGCAAGCGGACGTTGTATTCTAAAACCCGAGGCCCAAGGAAGCGTTTGCGTCTCGCGGAAGCTTCAATTATGCAATTGCACTTGTCTCCCCCCGCGCAAAGCGTCCAGCGCATAGGTATTCCGAAGTTCCACGAGGCGCTCGCACTCGGAGTGCGACCGCGGAAATGACTTAATACGCGGACCGGAGACGCGCAGCGTCCTCCCGTCAAGCTACAAATCGTAAACAGAAGTATCGCGATAAAAGAAGCTCGAGGGCGTCGTAAAAGTCCTCCCTTGGACGTCCGACTTTTTACGCGCCAAGGTAACGCCGCTCGGGCGAGTTTCGTCACATTGGAATCGATGAGGAGCGACTTGGCGGAGAAATAGCTCGCGCGCGGAACCCGGCGGGTTCATTTGCCTCCTCCGCGTGAGTTTTCACGCGGACTGATCGATGCCTCCGCGGCGTTAATTCCGCGCTCCTCGCCGTCGGGCCGCCCGATGTGTATCGACTCGCGCGCTCCTTTCAAGCCCCGTGCGAGTACCCTCCTCGCGGCTAAATGTCACAGTAGCTTTCCAGCGTCACTCACCTTGAGAAATGTACTTTATCGCCGGCGTAGCGAAAACGTAAAAGAACCAATACTTCTGTTCCCTCGCGCGAGCTCTCGACGCGTCTTTACCCTCCCCCTCGGGCGCGTACTTTCGCCCTCGCCAGCGCTTTTTTTTCGCTCCTCGTCGGAAACGTCTGATGCAAGCTTCTTCTTCGATGCTTTCAGTCGCCCCTACTCGGCGCTCGGCTACTTTTCCGGGGCTTCCGCGAAGTCGGGGGGTAGGACGATTACACTTTTCTTCCCGCGCAGTATTTAATTTTCGATTCGCAGCTAATGTAACGCCCCCCTACAAGCGCTGATGCAGCGGAAATTTTTTAAACGACGGAGAGAATTGGACAGGAGAATGAAAAAACTCGCTGAAGATGTTGTTAAAAAGTGACGACGTTGGACTAAAAAGTAGCTATCTTTGTGCTCGCATAAATTTTCTGCAAAATTAATATTCGAGCCAGTTTGAATAATGTTGTCATTGTTTGATGTAAAATAATTACGAAGGTTGGAGTAATGTAATTTCGTTTCGAAGTTGATTAAAAGCGGTAAATAGAACTGACTTGACCTGAACTGACTTATATTCAATCAATTAAGAAAATCATATTATAGCGGCTTTGCTATGGTGTATTTTTTAGTGGAGTTGATAAGTCTAATACATATAATTGACGGCTTCCAGAATGTGAAAATGACGAATATTTCTTCGACTTTAAACTCTATGAAATCATTCAATAACGCGAAAGAATAAACATTAATGACCTTTCGGCACCAATTTCTTGATTTTATCGCAAACCGAAAGTTAGCTTTAAAACTATATTTGCGAAATAAATTTAGTAGTGTAACTTTAGCAAGGTTTGAATAATAAAAGGTTTGAAAGTTTTTTTATTTGTAAATCAACGAGAGCGGGGAAAGAAATGTTCTAGTATAGAGACGGAATTTTCAGAAACTATAATTAGATACATCGGTTCTGATTCCGTGTACTCCATCACTTTATATATGGCCGAAATCCTACGCAAACACTCCTGAGTTCGCGGAGTAAACGCATAAAATCAACTGAAATAAGAGACTCGAGTAAAAGTCAGCGCAGATGTATTTGATGTACTTTTACGGAAAAGCAAACTTGCGTGTGCTCTTCTGAAACTACAATACGTTAGTTAAATAAAGTACACAGCAACTCGTTAAATTGCTCAAAAAGCAGCCGAAAGCAAGCAGAATAAAGGCTAAAAAAAATGAAGGGAACGCGTTTAACCAGCAAAAAAAAATCGCCGAAAAAAAACTGCTGAAATCCACTAAAAACGTTTCAGCGCACCCGAGCGCAATGGGTAACAATCGCGGCCGTACTCGGTATAGGCTATTAATGGCTAATAAACGCACGAATCGTTAAAGTCAATTTTAGGGGCAAAAATAATGCACGGACGCGAGAGGAAAGCGGCGCGCGCGCATAAAGAGTTGTAGCAGCGCGGGGGTCGCCGCCTGGAAACAAGTGGCTTGCGTGCGAGTCGCGCGATAGCCATAAGCGGCTAACGATTGCGCTAAAATGTCTTTATCGTCGTTTTATTAACTTATTAATTATCCCCTTATTTATCGCGACTGATCGCCAAAAGAGGCGCCAAACTGGCGCCAACCGTCGGGATCGGCTTTGGTGAGCAGCGCGCGCACGCGGCTACATTGGGTCGCGCGCATGCTAATTTCTCCGTTCGCAGCGGCGGTGCGAAGTTTTTACGAGAGCGGGATTATGCGCGCGGAGCTCCCCGGCCGGAAATAATTGACAGATTTAACGCGCATAATTGAAACGGCCGGGCGGCGACGCCGGCGGGCTTTCGCCGCCTCGTTTTTCCCAACGAGCGTTTCGCCCCTGCCTCCGCGCACCCCCCTCCGCCTTTCTTATTGTGCAACCGGCGAAGGAGGCGCCGCGTTTTTCTCTCTTTCCTCCTTTCATTTCGTATTTTCTCGTGAGCGCTCGCGCGCCTTTTTTTCTCCCGTTTCATCCATCTCCTTCCGAGGCGCTCCTCGGCCCCTCTTCCTCCTCTCCCCCGCCCGCTCCCTTATCTTTCCTTCCGTCTTTTTTCCGCCGTCAGCCTCTTCATCCACTCGCGGTTTATTCTTGCGCTCTCCCCTCTGGCCACCACCCCCCTCCGGTGGTCTCTCCCCTTTATTTCGCCTCATCTCGCGGCGCTGCATAGTCGGCGCGAGGGACTTCGATTCGGATCTTTTGTGTCGAACGCTCCGTTTCGGGTTTCCGCCTTCGCTCGTCGGTGGAGCGCCCCGTTATCCGCGGGTCCCTCTACTTAGCGGCTCCGAGGGCTGACGGAAGCTTCTCTCCCCCGCGGGAGGCCAATCGGAGAAAGGCCGCGGCCGGCTTAGGAGGCCGGCAGAAGGCGATATCACGTGTCACACCCTCCTTCTGCCACATCACCTTGATGTAGTGCTGGGGTGATACAGCCTATTCTCTCTGTCTCCTCCCTATGTGACGGCCACCGGCTAGCTTTTCTCCCCCTAAAAGCGGAAACAGTGTCCATTCGGTCCATCGATCTATTTCTCCCATCCCGCGTGCGTTTTTTTTTTATTATCGCTTCGTCCTCGTTTCTCTCCGGTTTCCGGAAAAGTGCCCTATGGCCACGCGTGTTCGATGCGCCACGTTCCTGTATATATCCGCGTGTCTTTGCGCCGACTCTTTCGACGTGGCGTTTAATATCCCGATCGGATATTGTATACTGCGAGAGCTAATTCAATTATGTTAATACGTAGCTCGCATTTCGTGCGTGTCGACCGCAGCCAATAACGCCGAGTTTAATTTATTTCGTCCGGCATTCGGTTATTAACGCGTCGGGGGCAAATTACTTTTCGAGAACGAATTAACTTTCCGTCGCTCGCGATTGCTTTTATTCAGTGCGGGATATTCGCCCGTGGGCCACTCTTAAACACGCATAAAAGTACTTACGTTAATCAAATATTACCGTGGCAATGTATAAATGTATCACAGGAGACGTAATTCAATTCCCGGGACGTAGCTCGGCCGCGCTATGAAATATCCATTACCGTATCATCTATCACGATACACCGATATCGGTTGCTTATCAGCCCGGCGTAAAACTGAGATTCCTTCCTAGTAACAAGGGAAAAGGAGGCGCGTCGAGCCCCGCTACTCGGCCATTAATTCGTCGTTATAGACGTTTTTGCGCCGCGGTGTATAAAGGGGTGGCGGCGCGCGGGGGCGGAAGCGGAAAAAGTTACGTCGTATAACGGCGAAACAAGGGGCGGCGGAATACTCGATTGGTTTTGGCGAGGCGGAGTCGCGAAACTCGGGCGGCGTCGGGATGCAACAGCTAACCCGGGCGAAGTCGTCGTACGGCCGTAAATCCTCTTTCGCTCGCATATAATTTATCCGCGCGCGCTCGCGACTGCTATCTCGGCGTATTATAACAGTCGTCCGAAATAATGCATATTTCATGGCATCGTTCGCCAACTTTTATACGACGTCGGCGGCGACGCCCCGGTTTATACGACGTGCGACAATAAACGCCGCATGCCGATCGATGCCGCTATCCTGCCTCGAGTTCCTCCCCCGGCCCGCGCACTACATGTCCTCTTATTCGCGGGGCTTTTGACTCCGGGCGCGCGAGTGCGGTGGCGGGGAGGACGGCGCGCCGCCGCTCGAATGCTCGGCTTCCTCGTAATTATCTTGTGTTTGCCCGCCCGAAGACGCGCCGAGCGGATCTAATTGCCGACTGCGCGCCCGCGTGCACCCGCGCGAATTATGAAGCGGCAGCGAGGTCGAAAGTTTACTAATTATAACTAATAAATTGCGAGCGCGCGGTTAATGCCGGCGCACGCGCGCGTCGAATTACGCTTTATACACACGCCGGACGCCGTCGGGCCGACACGTGCGCTGACCGTATAAACGGCTACGGCCGCAGGGCCCGGTAACGTCGTAAAATCCGGAGGTACCCGGGGGGAGAGCGAGACCGGGCCGGACCTACTACAGCCCCGAATCCGTGCCCGATGGCGCGTTATCTGTCTTGCTCGTCGCCTTTTTTCGAGGTACGGGGAGGCGACGCGTGCCGCCTGCTTCCGCCCTCCTCCACCCCCCGCAGAGGGGCACATTCGACGATCGACACCCCGTCGCCCGATGCCGTATAACCCGCGCCGATTTGCGACGACCTTTTTCCCTCTGCGGGGCGGTGCTGCGTTCGCACTTTTTGCAGATCGCTACGGCGTTATCGGCGACCCACGCCACGCCGGGTTCGAGGCCGAATTAAGAGTACCGAATTGTCGACGCTGTTATTAAAGTTTATTTTTAGGAGGCGGTGACGCCGCTGGTTATTACCGTATCCTGCAATGGTAATTGAAAAGATTTTTTGTGTTTATTTTGCTTAAACTCGTGTACTTTCTTCGAGAATTAAATATACCAATATTTTATGAATAATCTGGATGTATTTTATTAACGTTCTGGTAATATTTCATTTGAAATTAATTTTGCGTTCTGTTTCTTCTTGTATTACTCATAAATGCTCAAAGCAATTAAACGAAGCCTGCTTTGCGATTGAATTGATTTTATTAATTCGGATATATTTAAATTCTGATTTATATTAAGTTCTTGATCATTTTAATTCGTTTTAATTCGTTTGGCAACGTTTTAATTAATATTTGATACAGTTTCGCGTATTGTCTATCGCGAAAATAATCATCTCCAACGCTTTTCTAAAAGTTATTTAGCTGCAAGAAACATAACTTAATAAAACAATGTAAATTGGGAGCTTTTACCGTTTAACTAGAGGGAAATTTTCTTCGTCAGCTATGTCTCTGACATTTCATTTTGTGAATTGACAAAGGAAGATGAGCGAAATATCTAATTCCGGACTATAAGCTCTTTAACACAGTTCAGGCCACGGTCATGTTCAAAATCTTGAGGCTTAGCTCTTCTCTCTGCCAGCCTCCGCGACCGGCCCTCGGAAGGCGTTCACCTCGATTACATGTTTTATTCAAGATGTTAAGTACAAGAGGAGCTTCAACGCTCGTCGCTCTATATATAGCTCGCAAAAACATGTTTTATTCTGGAACGCCATCAAAATGATTATCCTGCAGAATAAAAATTACTTCATTACCGACGCACTGAAATATTCACTGCGTGGCGCTTGGCTTACGCTTTCGAGATTGAAAGGCCGAAAATTATATTTCCCCCCGCTGTCTTTTCTTATGCACGTTATTTTTATGCATGCTTGTCCGCGAGAGTCGTCCGGCAACGATGGTAAAAATTGATTTCTATACGCTGAACGACGTGGCTGCGGAAGAGTCGCCGCGGCTTTTTAGACGAGGTGCTTGTGTTACGGTTGAAGGGCGGGCCCGCGGAGAAGCGGCGAGCGTTCGCTCGAAAAAATTATGGCTTGTTTGCTTTTAATTTTGCCCGGCGCCGATAAAAAGTTGATTAAAATGCGAAGCACCAAACGTTACGTTACAAGCAAGCCGCGCGGTCACAATAATGGAAAAATTTTTTCCTCCCGCGGAGCAAAGTTCGGCACCGCCGAGCCATTCAGCGAAAATTTCCGAACGCATTGTTCACTTCGGTTATACTCCCGGTCGCTGTTCTCGCTGCCTCTTTTTTTCCATCCGCCGCCGAAAAAAGCACACGAGCGAAGTTTCGCTTCGCAAAGGGCCAGACCGGTACGGGGCAAAATAGCCGGGTCATAAATTCATTGAAAGGCTTTCATTAGAATTTCCCTCGCTCCTGGGATCGCGCCTACACGTCGGTGTATAGACGTCACGTCAGCGCCGCCTCCGAAGGTGGGCCGCCGACTCGGGCGGGTAAAAATTCAATACGCCCGATATACGGCGGCTTGTATTTCTCTCTTAAGGCGTTAAAACGTGAATTTATTGTTTCCTCCGGTATGCGCGCGCCGAGAGGATGGAGATCCCCGCGCGCGAAAAGCCGAGACGCCCGCGCTCGCGCATGAACCCGGAGTAGTAGGAGACGATCGAGGCCGACCCCGTGATAAATAGCGTCCTTGCCTGGCCTTGAAGGACCGTCGGCGGGCAATCGACTGGCGTGCGCCACCATCGCCGGTAATCGATGGATCCGATTATGGGGATCGATCGGCGAGGCGCGCCGCGGGCGTCAGCCGAGCCGTGGAGGCGACGCCATCGATCCGCAGGACTATCCGTGTCCTACCCGCGCTAAACAACTTTAGCCTGGATTTGCCTTTCCTTGCGTCACTTTAGCCGAGATATTGACCAGGCCGGGCGATAAATTCTTATCAATAGCCGCCGCTAGTCCCTCCGCGTATTTATCCGGGCCGGGGCAATAAGTCTCGCGCACTCGGGGCGAGGCGCAGCTCCCCCGTGAAATACAAATGCCTCCGGCGCTGAGGCGCCGCTCTGCTTTTTTTTCTCCTCATCACCTTGAACGCGAAAATAGCGCTTAAAAAACAAGCGCGAGAGAGCGGAGAAAAATTGCTTATTCCGCGATTCCAAGGTGGCCGCAAAATTGAGTTTTTGAAAAACACGGCGCAGGGCTATCAACGATCGGCATCGTGGGCGCTCTTTTTTTTATCAGTCGCTAGAGAAGTAGGGGGATGAAATTGGTATCAAGCTCAATCCGATTCCCGAAAGCTTATTCGTTCGGACGGGCTTGGGGGGCAGTAGTCTCGGTGCTCTTATTAATTAAATCCCCAATCGAGCTCGAAGCTCCGACTATCTCTCCCGCTCGCCCCTTAGCGCTCGGGCGCTCGGTATCCTCCTCCTCGATATCCGCCCGCTCAACTCCGCCCGCGCGCGTACATCGCCCCGTGAGCCTTTGCGGAGAGGTCGAGCGGGGATTCCCCGGCCCTGCTCCCCCCTTTGGCCGGCGGCCGCGCGCCTCTCTCTTTGCGGCGCGGCCGTGTAATTTTCAGCGTCGAATAATCGCTGCGGCAGCAATCAGAGCGATTATGTCGCCGCGATTACGCTTAATCCGCCGGGCCGAGCAACGATTGACACGGCCGAGTCATTAATTAATCGCGTAATCCTGGAGACTAGCGGTGCTCGCTCGTCGCGCTCATTCGCATAGACGCGGCGGCGCGCACGAGCCGATGCGGTGTTGCACAACGGGCTTATCGTGCGGGGTGGCGGTGGCGGCCTGGCCGCCGGATCATCACCGGCCAGGACGAACGGCCTGCAGGAGCCGCGCCGGACCCGCGGCCGCCGCCCGATAATAATAATTCATGTTAATGCGAAGGCGGAGCGCCCGCGCGCCGATTGAATTTCGACGAGTCCTCGAGCCCCCGCGCGCCCATCGCGCACGCATGGATTTAATTGTTTTGCAGCGCTGATCTCTCTTCTCTTCCGTGAGTATCGATGACCTACATCCTCGGGCGCTGAAATATACAACCCACCGCTATACCCTCCTCTCCATTGGTTTATTATTCGGACACGCGGGGGAGCGGTTTTTTCCAATTGCTTTAGGAATGAAGGGGGAAATTGAGTTGGCTTGTTTTTATAACTATTTTTTATTGAAAGCGCTAGATGGAGAACGTTTAACGATCGACGGCACGCGGGCTATTGTTCATACCCTATTATGTTTTCTTTTTTCAGGCCCTCTTTAAAGGGGAAATAAAGTGGAAAAAAAGTGGGAGGTAAGAAATGCCCAGGGCTTTGGGAAAATTTATAAGGCGTTCGAGGGAATTGTTATTAAAATCCGCGGGGGAAGCTTGCGACTTCGAACGACCTCCGTCCGCTTTCGAATGGAATTACTTAACGGGTCGGGCAGCGCAATTTCCGGAACTGATTTGTCAAACGCACATGACTCACCTCGTGTGTACCGCAGCGCACTCTCGTCGGATTGAATTAGTGAAAAATTACGGCTATCATCGCGGACTTAATGCCCCGGCGAAAGCCATTAGGCAATTATTTATCCGTGAGCGGGAGCCCATCGCACGCGGCCTCCGCCGTTACTTAGCATATTTTTCGAATCAATCCCGGGGCGACAAATCGCGAGGATCCCCTCGCGTCACCCAACGCCGGGATTTCGAAAATAAAGCGAAAGTGCCGTGCGAGCGGAAAACCTACCGTCCCCCTCCCCTCCTCGGAGCCGGGAGAAGATAGAAGCGCGCCAACTTCCGGAATCACGTGTAATTACGGAACGCGTTTTTCTGCGCGCTCGCCACTGCCTCGTATAACATACGCGCCGCTCTAAATGAGGATTTATGGAGAGAGTCGTAAAGAAGGGGCGCGGGGGTGGATAAAGGTCTGGTCTCTTTTCGGGACGGCGCGGGGGTGCAAGCGTAAAAGCGCACTTCGTTCTCGCGTGTCAGTTACGTGCCAGAAAACACTTAAAATTCTCGCGGCACTCAGGATTTTAAAGTCCGGCGAACATAAGAAAACGAGCTCGCGCGCTAAATATGACGAAGTTTTAAAGAACGAGGAGAAAAATACGCAGTCGACGGGCTTCGCGAGCCGGCGCGGGAGCTTACGCCGAGGTAGAAACACGCCGATAAAAATGCAGCCGAGAGTTGCACTTGACGAGGTTGCGGCCCCACGTCGGGGAGCTTGCGGCGCCGGGAGTCGCAGCTGTTTTCGACGGAATTTTTCCGGCTTTCGGGGTGTCTTCCGCTTCCGCGGCCGAAATTTCCCATGGTAATTTCGCCCCAGCGGATTGCGAGGAAACGCGATAACTGCGCGCGGTATGCACAGCCCCAGAAGGAAAGTGTTCGTGCGCGAGGCGAAAAGAAAGATCAACAAGGGGGTAGGGACCTAACAAGCCCGCCGCGGGCGACGAGGAAAAAAATGCACCGGGGCTGCGGAGAAGGTAGGGCCGCCTCTTGTAAACAAAAAACCGCCATCAAGCATGCGAAGCTCGTTATTTAAGTTTGCCACGGAGTCGCGTCTCGAGCATGCCGGCCGCGCGCGCGCGCGCGAACTCTCCCATCTCCTCGACGGCACCCCACCGCCGTATCTTTTTTCCTTTCAGCTCGCGTCGCTCTTCGATCCCGGGGCTTTTAAAGATACGTACGAGCTCCTTCGGGCGGCGGGTTTATTCTTCGACACTTTGTTTGCGGGATTCGAGAGTAGCGCCGTAGCCAGTTGTACCGGGGGTGGAAGTAGAGAGCCTCGGAGCTCTTTCTACCCGGGCGCACACGCTCGGATAAACTCGGGCGTACGTTTGGATTCTTGATTGCGGGCCCTCGCCCCGGCTTTTCTTTTCTCTCGCAGCTCCCGGTATATACCCCGCGTGCCGGCACAAATTACTTTTATTGTTAAGATAAAGTACGCAGTCGTTTCGTAAATAGATGGCTGGGCCGAGGTGAGCGGGGCCGGCGCCTGTTCAAAGTGAAACCATAAAATCCTTCCAATAGATAATATTTCTCGGCACCATTACGGTTGTCCGTCGGGCGCGTCGGGGAATTCTCTTTATTTTCTCGCCTCGATCGAGCTCTCCTCCTTCTTTTCTCTCTCCCGACGCGGCGCCGCGTCGCCCGTCGCCTCCTCGCTCTCGTTCCACCTCCGTCCCGCTTATCCGATTTCATATAGGCGCCGCGTCGGTGTGAGCTCTCGGACCACGCGCGTATATATATATAAAGAGGGCGATTTCTTCCGGCCGGTTTATATCGCTATATACTCGTTCGGCTACTCAACTTTTTTCCTCTCCTCCCGGTCTGTCGCGCGCGCCCCGCCGAGGGCCGTAAGAGAGGAAGAGCTTACCGTTAAAAGCGAGCACATAACGACAAAGAGCGCGCGCTTTATATATATATAAAGCAAACTCGCGTCCACGTCGCATGACTTACGATCCCTATACTGCGCCGGGCTAGCTGCAGACGTTCCATTATTTCCCAAAAGTTCCACCCCTGTTCCAGCCGGCCGGTCGCTCGCTCGGCCGGCCGCTCGTGTCGACCGCCGTTACGTAACGCGTGCAGCCCCGTTCCCTCGTTTTAGTTGCGCGGCCGCGCGCTCATATGCGCGCTCTCGGCGCCGGGAGTACGGTAAATAATGTCCTTGCGGTGCAGTATCAAGGCGAGCCGTTTAAATCCCAGGAGCGAGATCGGACGGCAATCGCCCCCCAACCCCGGCGCTCGTTCCCGTACGGCGTGGCTCTATCTCCAGCGCGGGCGCTACCACCGATGGGTGCCCTGGCGGGCTCGTGACTTTCGGCGCATCCGAGCGAATCCCCGATAACCCCTCGCCGCCGCGTCCCTCCTCTCTATGGCTCGGGATGCGCCGCGGCAAAGGTCGCTTTGAGGAGCACGCGCTCACCGCTAACCGCCGCTCTTCAGCCGCTTGGAAACCTTCTTTATTCTACATGCCCCGGATGGAGCTCTGTGTTTTCCTATAATGGCTTATGAGAGGATAGAGGCCGAGGGGAGGGGGGACATTTTACCAAAACAGCTTTGCCGCGACGCGCTTCAAGCGGCTGTTTTCGCTTTTCATAGCCTGCTCGCTTACCGGAACGATTGATCGTTTATAGTCCTTCCTCTTATTCCCCCGACCTTATCTTTTTTCTACGAGCCACCGCTGGGAGCCGCGCTTTATTTTACTTTGCCCGGAAGGAACCTCGCTCTGTCATTGATAGCCCGTTGTTGCCCGGCACATGATAACTCTGCTATTGTCTGCAGATGAAACTTTATGGCTAGAAATTTATACGAGAGTCACGTCGACAGTTTGACTTTATTATTGTTTATAGAAAAATACATTCGTGGAAATGGCTCGTATTGAAAATACAAAATATCGTCCGAGCTGATTGTGAAAATGCAGTAAGAAATGGGATGCGGCGATATAGGCGGTGTGTCTGACGATCACTCGACCATGATCTACTTGAATCCGTCGAGCTGATCTCGATGTAACGAATTCAGCGAATTATTTTTCATATTCAAACGCAAATGGATATATCGGAAAATTTTCAACCAATTTTTCACTCTTGAGCATAAAAAATTCAGCTTTGTAAATATCGCCAATGCATTAGAATGTAACCTGTGCTCGGACTTTAAATCAAAAGTGTCTATCTCTCAGCGTCAGTGAATCCGTACGAAAAGGATTTTTACGCAAATGGAAAGTCGATCTGCGCTTTACCGTGTAAACTTTACTGCACGTGTATAACACGCGTTCATTACCCCTTCTCTCTCGAGCAGACAAAAAGGAAAACTTTGAAAATACACGCAAACATTTAAAATCTAAAAAATAAATGTTAAATGAGAATCGCGTAAAAACGAATTTCTCTCGTCTACCGTCCAATCGGGCTTCGACGGCGGAGTGTGCTGCAGAAAAAAGCTTTAACTGCAGTTTAATATCCGTAGGCGGGACGTGCAATTAGAAATCCCCGAGTTATCAATAATTCAAGTGTAAAGCTCCTTAAAAATTCATGAAGTTTTTGCTTCCTGGCTCACGAACACGCAAATTAAACTAATATTTTGCGAGTCAATTCCCGTATCAAGGCCAACCCCGAGCCAGCTCTTCCAGCGAAATAATTGAAAAAAAAATTAAAAAGAAAAAAAAAAGAGAAAAAGGAAATCCTACCCCGCCGGTAGGCAAAGAGAGACAGTGAGGTCTTTTATATATTTGCGCTCGAAATGGGCCGGGCAAAAACCTTAGATACAATTTCTGCGAAGGCGCCGCGAGCGAACGGAGATAAAGAGAGGGCGAGGGCGGCAGGCAGGAGGGCGAAGCGCGGCTCGCTTTTAAGCGCGCGTGTGCCACTTGCCTTGCACTTTTAGAGGGAAAAAGGAGAAGGGGGTCGGAGGCGATATAGCCGAAGTCGCGGCCCGTCGAGGCGAGTGAGCGCAACAGTAATTGCTCCGTCGGGATTATGTTAATCATTGATACTTTAACGACTTCCCTCTCCCCGGGTACCGGCGCCACCGCCGTATAATAACGGCAAGAAAAGCCACGGAGTTTGCGGAAAGAGTGGGAAAGACGGAGACGAAGAAAGCGAGGCTCGTTACCGCAAAAGGGTAAGCTAACTGGCGCGCGCGAGAGCCCCGCGATCATTTATTATACGAGGCAAATAGTCCGGTGAACGCTTTCAAAGGCTGTGGAAAATAACCAAAGACTGTTGATTTTTCCCCTAAGAGTGGATGGGATATTCAGCCGGGAACCGAAAACAAGCGCGTGGTACTAAGTAACGTCAAAGTAAACAAAAGTAAACAAAACACGGTGTATACATACTAAACTATTTTGTACTTTAATAAGTCAATAACTGCTTTTTCAATCATATCAGTTGATTTTCTTTGGAAGCGACTTTACCGATAAACAAAGCTGCTTCCATTAAGATATTCAAGTTAAACAAGACTTTAAAAAAACCTTCTAAATCTAAGTAATCTGATTTTCCGCTCAATGTATTCGACCGATAAAATCGACAAAGTACCGCGGACCATTTTTATAACTCAAGCGGATTCCCCAAATTACATTCCAACCCGATGGAACATCTCCCAGAATTTTAATACGTTAATGCGGATTCGGCGATTTGTAATCATCGCAAAGTAGAGGTCTAATCAAGGCAGCGGGGGAGGCGGTACGCCGAACGAAAGCCATTAACGCTGATGCGCGCTTGCGCGTTCAATGGATTCCCATCAAATATTCCTACGATAAACAACGCGCTTTGTCGGAGGTGTAGCGGGGCGCGCGGCGCCTCTTCCCCTTGACGTGTCCGCGCGGTCGAATCCGCGCGCCCGGCACCGAGCAAATGATCGAAATTGCGCTCATTTCCATTAACACGCCGCGCGCCGTGTCAAGGCCACTCTCGGCAATCGCGCCCCTCTTCTTTGACATTTTAAATCGTCGCCTGTTTTTCCAAGCCTCAAAGGGTAATCGCTCCGAGTGGATTAATCGCGACGCTTGTTGTTCGCCCGATCGCGCGCGAAGGGAGGGAGCGCATGCACACACTCGGCTGGCTACGCGTTCGCCGGAGAAAGGCGCGAGGTGGGGGAGGGGCGAGGCGTTTTTTTCCCGCAGTCTGCGGGAATCACTCGAATCTGGCACGGTTGTCCAATTTTTTTAAAAGCTGCAATCACAACGTTCGTCGCCAACAATAAAGTGTTACTGCCAAGAGACGCTGAGGTCGGGAGCATTACGCTCGGCGCGAGCGCCGGCCGACTTTTCGATATTTTTCATATTTTTCGCAATTTCGCACGAACCGACTTCGCATTATACGCCGAAAATTGGGAAAAACGAGTCTCCAAAAGTAGCACCGGATGCGGAAATTGAAGTACTTTCAAAATTCCTTCTTTTTTTTTAATTTTCATTTCCAGCGCGAATTGGCATCGTTGTTTTTATGGGTCCGTTATTGATCGAAATTGGGACCTAACGTTGCGCTTTATGAAAACGTCTCTTCGCCAACGACTTGGGACACATTCAGAATGGAAAACGGTCGATGGAAATGCGAAATTTAACCAAGTTTCCTAATCACGCACCGGCTGCTTGTAGCGTAAAATAAGTCGTTTGACCGGTATGCTGGGACGTTACGCTTACACAGTCACGTGACAAATCCTTCGATTTACGCACGAGGAAACTCGATATATAATAATCAACCGCTCACTCGGTAATTATTTCTGAAAACTCGCCGACTCAATGTCAATATGATTTTCCGTAAACAGTTTTTAATCGACGAAGAAAAATAAAATTGTGCGTTATCGATACTGACATCGCCGTAAAGGACATTGCGAATATCGACGCGGTTATTACTTTTACACTCAAAAGGCTTCAAAGCTGATTGTATTTATTCGTATCAGTAGTTTCATGATTCAATTTTCTCGCCGAACGACCTCTGTTTCATATTTAATACTCTTCATCTAAATTGAAGCTTCGGCTCAATAAAGGGATGTAACGAATCCTTTATGAATTTAATGTACCAATTTATATGTCATTCATTGCAGGTAGATTTACATGAATATATGCAATATCCTCCAATTCTATGCGAGCCTTTCCTCATTATCTATCAATATCATCATATTATATCTACATAATGAAAGATTAAAGTAGCAATTTCAATCCACTGGTCTAACTGTACACGGCTTAATCTACTGAAAATTATATATACTTTCCCCTCGGGAAGGAGACAAAAATAACAAGCAGCCGCAGGAAAGAATTTTAGACTATTATTACATTGAACATACGTAAAAGGAATCATTGAGTCGAGGCAGAGGCACGTCACAACCTTGCTTTTATAATTGCACAACTTGCGGCGAGCCGTAATGTCACGCCGCTTAACTTCGGTATGTGCGTAGATGTATTATGTATCAGAGGATTCAGGTCTTGCTTTGTGCAAACGGAAGGCTACTGTCTTAGTGCATTATTCCCTCGCGCAAATAAGGTCACGGTGAATCCGTGATCGGCTGGGATTCTCCCTGCTTACAGGAACTTAAAAATTGTTTGCATTTCATCATCGCAGACTTACTTTACCTTCGACGCGTAATTTATTTTTTCGACAGGCGAAGGGAGAGGCACCAATATCTTATAAGGTCGAGGCTCCCGTAAGGTCGCGCTATAAATAGACCCCCCAATGACGTTCGTCCTCTTTACCTCTCTCGTACTGGAACTATTCTGGCGGATGGAAATTTATCACCGCTGTACGCCCGAATAAAAGCGCTTAATTTTAGAATACAACGGAACGTCAATAATAATCGGCGGTGGGTCGCGGTCGAAGAAGGCAGGATTCCGGCGCGACAGGCGCATACCGAAGGTCGAATCTCCGTGTGGATTTCCGGGTGAGCGGATATCGCGATGCTCTTGTCAGAACCGTCGACGGAATTATTCCTCAAGAGGTACATAATCCGCGGCTTTGAGATTCGCTACTGTAATTTAATATAATATACAGCTGGCGGTTGAGCGCGTGCCGGTGCCAGTGACAAACGCGCGTGTGTATCGGCTCGTCCGCACCGCACACAGCGTCCTACCCCCGAGGGGGAGAATCGGCGGGAGGAGGAGGGAGGCGGGGTGGCGGCAAGTTCGAGCGCGATGGCCGTAATTACAGGAGGTGTGCATAGGCGCGCGCTACGCACCGGCTCGATCCTCTCACGCAGCCACCCGAAACGTCAGATGTAGGCCAGGCCGGGATGAGGCGGATCCGCCCCCGCGGAGATATGGATCGAAGCCAGTGTGTACCGGAGTATCCGGCGCTGTGCACTTAGACGCCCCGGCGAGGTAAGAGCATGTGTGTGCGCACGCACGGCCGCGCTACGTGACAATCCTGGCGGAGTGGATTCGACGCCGCCGAGGACGATCGCAGCCCGGAAAACGGATGAAGTCGCGAGGAGACGCGCGCGCTCATGAAATCGAGACCTATAGAATTTCCCACGACGGGGCTTCGCGCTCCACCGATTGGCGCGCGCGCCCGGAGAAGGAAAAATCCTGCGGCTCGTCAGCCGAGGGGACGAGGAGGGTCGGCAGAGACAGAGACGCGAGAAAGCGGCGGCTGCGAATCAGCGAGAAATGTCGCAGTCGAGTAATCCCTGTACGTGTGTGCCGCGCGCCCGCCGGCTGGGGGCCGTTCGAGAAGCTGCTATTGACAGACGATTTACATGCAAATTCCTTCGTCGACTCGCTGATTCTTCGCTGGGAAAATTTAAAATTAAAGCCAGCCCCTCGCTGCTCCCGTGAGAATCCGCGGGAGCGCTATATTTTTGGAAGGGGAAATGAATAACAAATAATCCGTCTTTTCTTTCTTTTCTCGTACTCCTCGGTACCCCCGCTCCCCCCCGCTTTCTTCATCTCGCTCTCTCTTCTCCCGGCTGTATGTAACTTTTGCTGCATAAAAGCCGAGGTCCGTTTGCATAATGTTTATAAAACTTGTCAGATAGTTAGGCGGGAACTCTCCAAAAGTCCCCCGCTCTCTTTCTTCCATCGCGAAAAGTACACTTTTTGAAATTGTGTTTCTTTTCAATGAGTTTCCGTGTCCCCGCGCGCTCCCCGCCGCTGTTTGAAGAATACCGGCCTCCTCAGCTGAATTCGTCCGAATCAAGCCGTATTTATTTAACGCTTCGCCGGATTTCCTTCGCCGCCTCCTACGGCCGACCGGATTCGTTAAATCGCCACGGCAAACTTTTATTCCCCCCTGCCCCCCGTGCGAGGCCGATCCGGGCGCTCTCGAGGCTCTCCTCGCGCGCGCGCATGAGGGAGGAGAAATTAAAGCCGCGGAGTCTCAGGAAAATCCGGCGCGCGAGTTTATTAGCCGATACGGAGTGCAAGAGGCCGAGAGGGGAATCCGGTCGGAAACTCATTAAACCGACGAAATAAGAAAAGGCCGAAACGTTCGATAACCAAAGAGAAGAAAAAAAACGCTTCGACCGGTGAAGAGGGCAGCTCGCGGCGATATCAAAGCGGAATATTTTTCTATTGCGATAAATTTCATCTCGACCCCGCAAAAGGACTTATCAAGTCCCCGCCGAGTGTCCGAAGGGGGTCTCTCTCGCTCTATATAGCCCGGGTGTCTCTTCGACATTGCGCCGGTACAGGATTTATTTCCCATTAAAAATCGTTGGCGAGCGGGATTATCGCATTGCTCGTAAAGTATAAGCGCCCGGGCCGGACTAAGGAATCGACGGGGCGGCGTCCGTACGCGCGCGGTCGTCTATATACAGGCGCTCGCGCGCAAGAGAAAACGCCAGCAGGAAACGACGGAAAAAGTATAAGAGCGGGCGAGGGGGAGGCGAGCGACGGCAGTCTCTCTCGTCCGGGTGCACGCGCGCGCTTCCGCCGTCGCCTCGGAAGCGCGCGCTCGTTCGTTTCGAATCCCGCATGATACTTTTTCGCGTGCGTTCTGGGATTTCGGCTCGTCCTCCCTCCTCTTCCTCTCCTCCCCCCCGCAAGGAGTCCCGCGCTCTCTCCTTCGCGAATTTCGAAACTCCTGCGCTTGATGTACGAGCAGCGCCGGTGCATTAGCATAGAGCGCGCGTTTTATACTTGTTTGTTCGATTCTCCCTTATTCCGCGCATCCATCTCTCCTTCTTTCTGCCCGCGTCGTCGGAGTCGAACATCTGGTTAACCCGCCGCCGCGCCGCTCGACAGCCGATGCGCGCACCGCCCGGAGAATAACAAATGCGCCTTTCGCCGGCCTCCCCCCGGTAAAGACGCGTTTCTTGCATGATTTACGCGGCTGAGTATTGCAGGCCACGGCATCCCCGGTAAAACGTACGCCGTCGCGATGCTTTTTAAACAGCGATAAAGGCACATCAAAGGAAATGGGATTGCCACGGTCCCCCGCTTATTCTCGCTCTCTCCTCTCTTCGTTTTTAGTATTCTGCAAAAAAAATACACCCGCGAAAATCCCGCTCCAGTTTTGCTAATGTAAAATTTTATTATCGAACACGAGATGCAGGAAAAAAGGGGGTGCGGGGCTACGTGCCAGAGAAAACTTCTGCTCAGGCAGTGAATAAACATTATCGTTACGTTTGAAACACGGCGCTCGCGCTCTCGGCTGGCTCTTTCACGGCATCCACCGAACGAGATACGAAAGAAAGCCAGGCCGCTTTTGCACCCCTGCCTCGGTGTGTTTTCGTTACAGTTACGGCGTTTTTAATTATTAAAATTTTTTGCTCGGATTGTTCGTTTTTCGCCCTCTCTGTGCTCCGGCGAGAGCGAGCCGCTTTCGTTGCAGCTTTGATTGTACGACTTTTCACAGTCGGCTTAAACGCAATTGCATATTTTTCGAGCGAAAAGGGCGGCTTATGCTCGCTCGCGCCTACCCTCCCACTCGAGCGTCGACGCTGCGAAAACGCGAAAAATTCGCCTTTACAACAATTAACGGGCGAGTGGCTGGGCTATTAACCCGTCGCTCGGAATTCGCCGGGCGCGTGCACTAGCGCTCGGTCTAATTCGGCGTCGAAGGGTGGCGTTGAGCGGTTCTCCCCGAAAGAAATAATAAGTTCCGGATGAAATTGAACGCAGTTCCCGCGCTCGCACGCGCCGTCAAACGGCGAAATTAATAACGCTTTATTTATTCGCGGCCTCCTGCAACGTAACTAGGAAAGTTCGCCGACGCTTATTGCGCCTCTCGCACACGTCGCTCGTAATTATAACTCGCGCGCGGGATTTTTCTCCCCCGGTGTGCTGCGCGCGCGCAAGTATAAAAGGAGCGTTTGTGCGCCGGCGACGGGACGCGAAAAAGAACGACGCGCTCTCTCGCGCGCGCACTGTGCAATTTTACACCGACGACAGGCGGGGGCGAGAGGGAGAGAGAGCGACCGGGGGTATCGATCGAGCTGCACGTGCAAAGAGGGAATATAACGAACGCCCGACGCGAGGGAAGTCAATACTAATGACCCGATAAATTAGGAGGCTTTGAGTGAACTCCCCGGAGCACACGGTGCCCGTAAAGCCGCGCAAAAGTCACTTTTGCGCGAAATATATACAAGCAGCCCTCGGAGCTTGATGCGCCTCGCTGCGCCAATTTCGAATGGATCGCGATGTCTTTGCGCCGCAGCCGGCATTCATACTAACGAGTACGATGCGCGCTTAATGATTTTTTCGCTAAACTTTTATTGTCGGAGAGTAAAGTGGTTCACGCATCCGCGGAACTTTTTAGTCATACACCAAATTTCCGGGATCAATTTGTCATTTTCCGAATCAATTTAGTGGAGATGACTTCTCTGATGCATTTTTCAGGTCTGTGAAGTTCGAGGGAGTAATCGAATTTTCCTATTCACAAACTTAAATCAGTTCAGTTTGTTTTTTGCATACCTAGATAATTGTATTCCACGGCGTTCAATATGTAAGTGCCCTCGATTTCAAACTTCGCCCGCAAGTTTCGTTACTCGTTTTTTTAATATTTTCGCACGGCCTGATCCAAGATGCTGCGCACACTTCCGGATACTTTGAGTCGCCGTAATGCCACGAAATCGGTCAATAATTTCTTTTCAAAAGCTTTCGTTAGAGGAAAAAAAAGAACGTTCGCTGTGCACAGCGACGACGAACGAGTTGACGAGTAAAAAAGTTTCGCTTCTACGAAAAAAAGTGAATAGTGCCAACTCATCAATCCAAAAACCATCGGACTTGCAATCGACTTTTAACGAATGAACTCCAGAGGCAATTTCTACCGAAAAAAAAATCTGAAATGAAAATAAAGTAACACTGGAAAAAAAAAACTTGCATCCATTCGGTTCCGAAAATAGCGAGCCAGCCACTTTCCCGTGGAAATCAAAATCAAGCCGCGCAATTAAACAAGGGTCAGTTTATTTCCACAAATCATCTCGAGGTGAAATTTATCGAAATGCTCGATCGCCACGTCGGCCGCACCTCGTCGCGCCGTCCGCCACAATTTAAGCGTCCGCTTCGCAGAAATCACTTTCACGCTGGTGCGCGGTAATGTACGGTGGCTCAATCTTGGGAGGGCCGCCGGCGCTCGGGGCTCCGGCAGTCGGCCGCACGCGAAACGGAAGTCCAGTCCGGCAAGACGCATAGGGAATACTACACTCTGGACACACCTACGGGCCGGGCGACGGCTCGGGGGTGCCCGCGACCTCGGGACCTGCCGGGGGCCGAAGGAGGGGTCGGGAGGGTAACCAACTGATTTCCGCTCCACGGACCGGGCGGCGGAGTGAGAGGCGCGCGAGGGGCCGAGGGAGACAGAACGAGAGGGACAGATTTATGTGCACACTCAGTGGAACGGAATTGCTGACCTACGACATATTCGGCAACTCGAGCGTACACAGCGCTTCTCCAACTCGAAAGCCCGCGCGATAAACGAAAGTCTCTCCTCCCACCGGTAGGGGCGGCTTTAGTCCAGAGGCTCATGATTATTTCAGAGCCCGCTTTTCATTACCATATTTTTTGCCCTCTTTTTCGGCCGGCGCTTTTTTCCGCGCTGCTCCTCTTTTTTCGCGGCTCTCCGCGCCCCAAAGAGCTTTATAGCCCGGCTCGCGCGACGCGCGCCGTCCGAGAGAAAGCCACCCACCCGGTGAAGAGGGTACGGAGTAGAGCGAAAAAAAAACAATTCTCCCCGGGCACGCCGATTAAATCGCTGGCTCGTCGCGCGGAGTCCCCGTAGAATCACGCGGCGGCGCCGCGAGTGGGAGCCGCGCGCCGGGAGGACCTCTGTGCGAGCGCGCGCTTCCCCGAGTGCTTTGAGTGCCTGCTAATGGGATAGCGACTTTGCATTCCGCGACACGCCGAGGGGGAGGAGAGAGAGAGTGGAGGGCCGTTTGATCGCCGGCTACGACGTAGTCGTCTCTCCCATCCTCTCAACCCCCCGCGACTTCTAACTTACCGCTTCCCCCCAGGCTCTTTATTTCCCTTTTCCCGCGTTAGCTCGTTTGCCGTGTCTCTGCACGACGTCTTGCGTACACGTTTTTCCAAGCGCTATAACGGCCGGAGCTTTTCTCCGCGTGCGGCTCGCTGCCTCCGAAAGCCAGACGCGTAAGTAAGGCGCGCTTCCCCGCGACCATACGCACCCGGTCTAACGACTGCGCCGCGGTCTTAAATCGCGTTTTCCCGGTCCGATTACACGCTCGCGGATCTGCCTTATCGGGGCAAGACGCTCACCGAAAGAGGTCGGATGAATGGGAGGAAGCACGCGAGGAGGGGTGAGGAGAGCCCGGGCGGCAAGCGGAGCTTGGCTTTCGAGCAGAAAGCGCCGTAGGAAGGTGGAGGACGAAGGTAATAAGACGAGCTTACTAGTCGTGAAAGGTAACGAGCCGGGAGCACGGGCGACCTCGCCTCTCTCGCAGCTCTTTCCCTCGGCTCCCTCTCGGGCCTGGGTGCGCGCCATGGAAATGTCACTGCAATCAGCGCCCCGCGAGCGACCGTGCGCGAAGAGAGCCCCCGATCTTCAAAGTGCGGCTTACGACCTTGTCGCTCGGCTCCTGCTTCCGCCCCCTCCGGGCTCGCCGCGCGCGAGTGCGAAAAGGCGAGGCGCGCCACCGCTACCCTCCGTTTTCTCTCGTTCCCGCGAAGTGCCGCGGGTGCCGCACGATCTTATCTGTCTCTCAATTTCGCAGGCGCCCTCGCCCGCGCCGTTAAGTGGCCGATGCGACTAGGAAGCGACTGCGAGTAGAACCCGGCATCCGGTAATTGAGCCGCGACGTACGCGAGTAATTAGAATGCCTCGCGAGACCGGTCACCGCTTCTTTGTGCGCGTTGGCCTTTGCGCCCGAGGCATGAGATTTCGTCCTTCTTTTTCTGTGTACGACCTTCTCAAAGGAGATTTTTTTCCGCGCGCGCCGAGGTCGTGATTTTCTGTGATAACGAGGGGCGAGGGAAAAAAGAGTCGCGGGAGCGGCGCGATTGCGATGGTCTATTAAATGTTCCTTTAATTTTCATCGCCCCCAGGCGAGAAAGTTTTGTCGATAAACCAACAATGCGAGAAGTAGGGATCAAGAAATTTGGAACTAATTTATATCGGTTTGATGGTTTACGGGAACTATTTTGCGTTAATCCCGCGCCGGAGGGTCCACTTTTTACTTGACGCTGTAATATTCGTCAAACATTCGAGATGTAACATGTTCCTGAACGCGGCATAAAGTTGTAAATAATTTAGTTTACGGCGCGATGCGAGTCTGTGTAAGTATGTTTTTAATTGACGCTAACTACTGAAAATTCTCACGGGTTGACAAGCAGACGCGAGGTTCCCTATTAAGACTTTCATAAGACTGTACTTCTCTAAACATTGGTACCACTCGCAAAGTATAATAAAGTTACGCATGACATTAAGTTTCAAGTTATTTACATTTGATTAAGTCATTCGAAAGTTATGTAAACGTTACTACTTTGAGTAAATAGTTTCTACGTCAACAGAACTATAATTATAAAATTAAAAATTTTACATCGAATATCTATAAAAGAATATCTGTAAAAAAAATATCTATAAAAAAAGTAAAAAGTAAATATTCTGGAAATAATATCGTTTATTCTTTCATTTGGTAAAATCGCTAACTAATCTAATTTCTACGAAAAAATTTATTTTTTGCTTTACTTTCCCGGAAAAAACAGTTATATTATATTATATTATATTAATTGAATTTCCAAGAATCTTTTTGATTGCAGCATATTAAAAAAATGAAATTGTTCTGCAAATGAAGTATTTCAAAGTTCGTTCGTTTTATCCGCACAATCGACCCACTCCTGACCATTTCTGCCAAACACCCGCCAGATAAATTTGAAGCACTCATCGCAATTTCAATTAAATAAATATATCCGCGGCACTAAGAATCATCCGCGCGAGATTTTAGTAGAACACCATCGTAAAAAGGCAATAAAGCGGGCGCATAAAGGCATGTACGAATAAAAGGAAAGCGCGCCGGACGAAAGTAATGATTCGCTATCCTCGCGGATAACCGGCAATATACATTTCTATCGTCGCAGCTCCCGCTCTGCGGAGCGACGCGTGTACCCGGGATCCCACTTGTACATATCGCGCAAGTTTATTGCACGTGCGCACGCTCGGCGGCCCCGTAAATAATTCCCGGCAGTTCTCGCAAACTCGCCCGGGAGACGCGTCGGGCCGAGGGTTGGAAGCGAGAGAACCGAGTCGTCGGGTGCGGAGACGAGCGAAGGGTCGTGAGGAATCCCGGAGTCGGATCCGCAGACTCCGAGACGCGGGCCAGATGAGGACGATTATGCATATCCACTTGCCGGTTAGGTTGGACCTTCCCGGAACCGGGGGCTTTCAGCCCAAAGGGCCGACTCTGAAAGGACGGCGGGGTAGTCGCGACCGCACGGGATAAAGAGGCACGCGCGCAGGGCCCCGCTGGCTGAGAGAGACAACTCGCGTGGGCGAGACGGGACGGGGGGTACGCGAGAATTGTGGACTTTGCTAATTACGTTGTATTCCACGCCGCGTATATGGGTGGGAGGCCGCGGCAGTCGAGGCGAGAGAGAGACAAGTTTGCCAAAGCTCGCTGCTAATATTATTCGTAAACAAGCCAAGTGATTATTCTTGTGATTAAGCCGGCCGGGGCGCGGCGAGGTGCAGGCTCTTTTCTGCCCGCCGCGACTGGTGCTAATTACAATTCCGTAAATATTGGGTCTTCGGCGAGGGTGCGGATGAAAAACACAAAATAAAAGGAAGGAGGAAGCGGGGCGGACTGGTGGCCCCGGGAGGAGATAGGGCGATATTGTTATGGGCCGGATTATTGCGGGGCTATTTCATGGTCGGACTTTCGCTCGAGCGGCCGCGCGATAAGGAGCCGGGAGATGGAGGAGGCCCGTGTCACGCCGGAGTAGAGGATCCTCCGGCCGGCGCGCGCGGATAAGCTCCCCTGTGTGTGGGCTCGCGGAGGACAGACAAAAAAAAGGGGGGGAGCGTGCGGCGCGCGATCGATGATGGGGCTCTTTAAAAAAGTTGGCGCCATTTTGCAGGCGGCGCGCGCGAAAGTTGGACGTATTACTCGCGAATCGTCGGTCTCTGACACCGCCGACCGCCGCCCTCATATTTCATCCGTCATTCACTCATTTTTCACGAATGTGGAGGAGGACGGCGCGGCAGCGCACCGTCGCGTGTGCGCGGGGCTCTCGCGGTGCCCGCGCATGCAGAGCTCGAGCCAAGGAAGTTTAGTGGACCCCCGAGACTTACTAATTGCATTATTCACTGTCACGCGCCAACTTTTACGGGGCCGCCGAGCCGAGAGCGGCTGCGCTAATTAATTATCGAAGCCATGTGTGAGGCCCGCCGGCCGCCGCGCCGTGTGTAACCACCCTGCGAAATAAATAATTCCGGGGGCTGGGGGAGGGGGCGGAGCGACGGCGACGGCCAAGAAGGCGACGCTTCGGTTATTACACCGCCGCGCCGAACGGGATTAACGAACGATTCCTGAATATGCATGTGTCAACTTGTCCGAGGAGACCTGGCGGTCCGGCCGTGCGCTCGCTCGGCTAAAAGCTCCGCGGATTCAATCTCGCAAAAGCGCCGCCGCGCGGAACAGGCATCCGGACTCACGGCGTTTTGCGCCTTTGCATTATTGATGATTTTCGTGAGGTGCGCTATTAATAAACGGCTCGAGGGACTGAGTGAGGGCCGATGATTCGAGTGAACTCTGCTGGCATTTGACATTTTTTTCGTATAAGTACTCTTTAAAATTTAAGATGTGTAACATAAAAGTTTTAGTGCGTTTCACTTTTTTATGGGGATGGGAGAGGAACATTTTTTAGCTGCAAAAAAATGAAAAAAATGAGCTCACTCAAACTCGCATAAAATTTTTTAATTTTTCTCTGAATTTACGAGTTTTTTTTACAGTCGAAAACAGATGAGCCCTTTACGAGGAGAAGCTAACTTACTTCAATTTTTTGTCACTTCTTACAATGTAGTCACGTCCGGTACTCCACGCCACCGATCGTGAAAACGCAAATAAATATGAAAAAAAAGTAAATTTCGAAACAATTCGCTGCATACAGTACCTCGCCCAATAGCGGAAGCGATTTCGCGGGAGTATCGAGTGCACAAGCAGATTATGCGACTAAAATGAAAACAAATAGTGGCGGTTTACGAGCGCAGTTGGAAGAACCAAAGCAATTTTCAGCGCAGTCCATAACGGAACGCGGTCGTTCGGCCTATTCCGAAAAATGAATGAGCGGAAGCAGTTCGCTTCCCGCGTCTCGGCGAATCCCGGGGTTCGCTCGCGCGCCCACCGACAATCCAGAGATTGCCAGGGAGGCGCTCGCTCGCGCGACTGTTTTTCGCAAATTAAAATAGAAGCTGAAAGCGCGAGTCGAGGGAGGAAGACGTGGACGGGGGACCGGAGGTGGAGTTGAGCCGCGCCGGAGGGAGTGAGAAATCGAGCGCCCGACGAGACAAGCCGGCCGTGTTCCTCCTCCGTCTCCTCGGCGTCTTGGAATTCGAGCGGAGGGACGGGAGGCGACGTAGCTCGGCGTAGAATCGACGCGCGCGGGAATTTCAGCGAGACGAGGGCGTTAATGCCTCCACCTCGGTTTCCCCCCTCTCCCACGGGCCGCGCGCGCTCTCCGTCCTCCAGTCTTCCTCGTTTTGGATTCGCAGCCCGCAATTACGGCGTCGCTTAATTCGTAAACCGTTTGAATGCCTTAATGAACGCTCGAACGCGAAGCGAAGGGAATATCGGAGGCGGGACGGCGGGAGGCGCCGCATCCAAAAGGGAATTCCCACGACAGGGTAATCGGGAAATCATATTTCGAATTCGCCCCGCGGAGATCGGAGAACGTGGAGTTAGAGGGACGGAGAGGTGGGTAGGGGGCCCGGGGAGACTGGAGAAGATTCCGCGTTAGGCGGAAATGGAGGCGCGCGCGCGGAAAAGGAAAGGGGGATGAAACAGCCGTCTAAGTGCTACTCTTATGTGACGCGCGCACGACGTCGCGGAGATCCCGAGTCGGCTGCAGCGCTCGGCTCCGCTCCGAATTCTTATTATTTTACTTAATAACGAATTTCATCCCCGGCGAAATTGCCCCGGCGACGTCGGAGACGACTACTCCTGGATGGAAGTTGGGAAAGCGCCGCGCTCCGGAAATCCCCCTTTCGCTTTTGCAAAACGCGTCGCCGGTTAAATGGATGCAAATTGAGCGACGAGTGTAAACGCGCCCGGCGCCTCGTTATACGGCTCGCCCCCGCGCGCGCACCTCGTCGGGGATAGAAAAACGAGGCTCTTACTCGGGGCTCGTCGCGTCGCGAGCGGCAATAATGCGTCGACGGATTTTGCTCTCCGCTGCCTTTGTGACCGTTTGACGCGGGCGCGTTGTGATTTTCGCGGCGACCGATATCCCAGTGCCGGCGGCGCGATTAATGCCGGATTTTTTCGTGCGTCGCCGAGAATTAGCGGCGGATTAATTTTCGTTCAAATTTATGGACTCGGACCACTTTATGACGAGGCCAGGGTTTACGGAAATTTGTAATTTTATGTATCGTTAATAATTCAGAGAATTAATTTTCAATTTTAATAACCCAACAGTTCGAAATAACAAACCGGACTACGTGAATTCTTTATGACAAAGTCGACATGGGATTATTGATCGCTTTGTTTGTATCACTTTTATTTTGCCTTTATCTATGTCCGATTATTTTTATCTTTAACCGGTCGTACACGCCGCGTATAGCTTTAGCCTTTTTAATTAAAAAATTTTTCATTCGCTAAATGAAACCTTTTTTTTCGTTTCAGGTAATGGTATCACGCTGATTAGCTTCTTTGACATTATAATTTCTTCCTGCCCTGAAGCTTCGGAAATTTATTCTATCGAGGTGAAGTAAAAGAAAAAAATTGATCTCCCGCATGATTGTGATGCATCTTTTTTACATTTCAAATAACCAGAGAAACAAAATTCTGAAATTTGTTTATGCCCTTTCTTTAATGCAAATGTTATTTATCATCGAACTATTAATTAAACTTAAAATATAATTTTAATGAGTTTTCTTAAAAAAATGTTATTATTTTTTTATACTGTTTTAATAAAAATTCGATTTATTGTTTAAATAAAATAGAAAGATCGTTATAAGCAAGTTTTCGTTTTCATATAACAAAGTCTTAATTAAGTGCATAATTAAATATAAAATTCTAGATTCTATTCACGAGCCTAAAAATCGAAATCATTTTTTTTATTAATTTATCCGAGACAAAGTCTTTTACCGACAGAGCATGAGTAACAACTCTGTTGATATTTCTCGCCGGCACTTGATGGCGCCACCAAATCATGCCGCTGGATTTTAATTTTTCTTTTAGTCAAGAGACGGTCCTCTTGCTCTCTTTTTTTTTGTTAAAGTACAAAAAGAAATTATTTTTTTATCATTGATACAATATATGTTAACATATAGAGAATTGAATTGATTTTTTAAGAAAATTAAAGGTTACTCTTGTGAAATGTAAATGAACAAATTAGATGTTTCTCTAATTGAATTTATTCATTAACAATCACCCATCGTAACTCCTCGAACAATTGATTATTTAATTACTAAATTTGCAGAAGCTCGTTATAAATGCACCATAAAATAAATTTTAATTTGGGAAATGAAATAATTAATTTCCTCGGAGTCAAAATAGCCAGCCTGCGTTATTATTAATCCACTGCGATAATGGAAACGCGAGTATCCTCGTCATCCCCTGAAAAATTGAGAACCGAACCAATTTGGCTGGCTCTCATTTGCCTCCTCGAGTTCCATATCCCGATTCGGTCGCTAGCATGTGACACTGTTCGCCCGTCGTTTGACGGAGTCAAGAAACTTAAAGGCTCTAAATTATTAATAAGGACACGACACTTTAGTCGCGAGACGCCGGGGGGGGGGGGGGGGGTTTCACGTCGGAAAAGGAGGGAGGCGACAGAAAGGGTGCGGGTCGCGTGGCACGTCGCGCACAACTTAGGCCTGGGGGGCATCGCCCTGGGGGACGAATCGCCGGCCTCTGCCGGTTGCAAGCCGCGCGCATACCCTCGCGTTCCGCTCTCCTATCTGTCGTGAAGTAGTCCCCCCTCCGGTCGGTCGCGTGCGTCGCGACTATCAGTGCCGCCCGGCCCATGTGCGCCTCAGCTATTCGCGCGCTTTACCGTCGTGACGAGCTATCGAAATTACCGCGCGCGAAGAAAACGCAAGGCTCTCGCGAGCATCGTCGGACGCGTGCAAATTATTATCGATTTCGCTCGCCGCGAGACGAGGCCACCGCGGGGACGACGAACTTTGCGACTCGCTTCCGCTTCCGCGGCTTGTTCTCTCGGTATATACCCCCCCGACATACGTACATGTCTGTCGCGGTGGGAAAATTTAGTTGGCTCGGTACGCCGTGCGACGGACGGGGCGGTCGCTTCAATTATTAAGTATCGCGTTTATATTGGATTCTCTCGGCTGGGCAAATCACCGGTAATTATGAGATTTTCGCGTCAGCTACACGTTGGGGTGGCTCCGCAATAAATTATGCAGCTGTTTTTTTTTTTTGTACCGTCGCGTGATTGTTCGACATCGATTTGGAGGGGACAGAACTTCGACAAAAGTTAACGTCGATTAATTTTGTTACTACAGGCCGATTGCTAGGAGACGTGTTGTTTATTCAGAGTTCAATAATAATAAAACATTTCGAGACAGCAGATTTATCAAACAGGAAGCGTCAGATTTGTCGATAATTTATTTCGAGTCGTCTGGGTCGTTGTAAGATCAAGTGCCTTGCCATTAACGAGATTTTAAAAATGTCGCGAGAATAAAGTGGAAAGTGGGATAGCAAAAGGAAAATCAAACTGAATTGTTGATATACAATGTATCGCGTATAAATCGAAGTATCAATTTCACGAAATAATATACGCCAATTTTCCCCAGATATTTATTTGAAACTGCCCGGCGAAAGATTTGTTATATATTTTTTTATCGGAATTCTTCAAAAAGCTTCGATGGAGACCCAAAATCAATTTTGCGAAAAAAAAGAAGCAAAAGTTTTCCGCGAGCACGGTACTCTGCTAACAAACAGGCAAAATCCATAAAAATGAATAAACATCGTAAAAATCATATTTCCATAAAATAATAAAAGGAGGGAAAAAAGGATGTAGCGGAGTCGCCGAGGGAAGGGAATCTAGGAAAAGTCCGACGGTCGCGAGGTCTAGCAACCAGCGCAGGGCGCGTGTTTTTTTTTCCTCCTCCCGCGGAAAAACCTGCATTTTTCCGCGCCCCGCGCCGCACGCTCGACTTGACTCGTAAGGCGCGGCAGCGTGCCGAGAGGGAATTTCGCGTGCTCGTAAAAAAAATATTGAAGTCACCGTATTAAAAAGCAAGATGGATGTAGCCGGGGCCGCTCGCTCGCACGCGCCCTGGTTTATTACCAATATATTTGCAGCCGCTTCTAACATGTCCTCTTCAACCCCCGGATACCTATTTCTCGCGCCTACAGCCCATCTCATATTCCCATATTCCCGGCACCCTCGGCCCATAAAAAAAAGCCCAGAGCTGCACTTCCGATTCCGAGAGAGCAAATTTTTTTTTCGCGCCTCGTCCGTAGCGCGCGGATGCGTATAAGCGCGATATTATTAAGCAATAAAAGTAGCCGACTCGGCGCGCCTCTCTGAAAGTGCGGCCCGTGTTTTACCGTCGCACGAGCGCACCGGAGGCGGGGCGCGGGGAGGGCGCCCGAGGACATAATGCATCGGGGGCGTGCTCGCGTCGTTTAAAGAAAAATGAAAGCAATGTTTCCGGGCGTGCATCTGCCATGCGGGAGCGGGACTCGCCGAGCGAGCGCCGCTGACTGATGTCTTTCAGCCGCAAGAAAGATATTTCGCGAGAGAACGCGCCACGGGAAATGCGAACTCGCCGGCTTTTTCCTACCTCCGCCGACGCTTCGCTTTTGCCTAACGCACGCCACGATAACGTGTGTAATTCTTTATTTTGAATTTTTTACGCTTTTTTTTGCAGATTGAACTAATCTTTTTATTTGCGCCGCCTGACGCAAGATTAATACTGCAGGCGCCGCGAGGAAAATGCAGTAATATTTGTTAATGGTGTAGTTTTTGTAAAAATGATTAATGTTGCTTTTTATTTAACGAAAATTAGAAATTTTTTATACACGGTTTGTTGTTAATACTTTACTTTAAAGATTAAAAAAATTTACACGGCCAATGTTTGTTTTTTATTAAAATTAATATTACATTTTAGTTTATCATAATAAAAGTCTACTAAAATAATTTATAAATTACGTGATGCAGGAGGTAGTACAAGTCAAAAAAGACATCTTTTTAAAACAGGTATTTCTTTAGAGGAAACTGATATAAAATTTAAAAAATTGTAATTAAAGTGATATACACCTTTAGGAAAGAAGATATTTTCTTAAATTCTTCAAAAGAAACATTTTTTTATGTAAAAAAATTCTTTCGCGCAAGTAATTTAAAACGTTTTTTCCTTCCATGGTAACTTCAACTTTAGACACTCCGGCGCATTTTAATGTCTCAAAATGAAACAGTGCTATGGAGGTGGGCTTTAATTAAAAAAGCCTCGTACGCGGCCCTCGGCCGAGCTTTTTTTTAATAACAAATTTATCACCATAACCGACGAACGTTCGACATTATTTTATCGCATAATAACGCCTTAATCCCATCGCCGTAGCGGGCGGTGGCCTCCAAGAGCCAAAGGAGGAACTTCATTACTCGCACTTTAGAATTTCCGATAATTAAGTTGGTGAGAAATGTTTATGTAAGTGGATGGAGGGAGAATTTTAAAGAAGAGCCAGTCAACGAGGAATACCGCACGTAGGGGCCAAAGCCTCCGTCCGGCCTCTCCTCGCGCATTCGAAAGTAGAGGGCGAGTCCGAGGGGTAGGTAAAGACGCACGGTCCGAGTCCCCTTAATGAAATTTCGCGCATCCCGCGCGCGTAACCACGCCGGCAGTGGAGGCGGGCGAGGGAATTGCCCGAAAAAATGCGGAAGACGGCGCACAGAGCCTCGGGGAAAGAGTGGCCGGCGCTGAAAACGGGATCAAGGAGAAACGGGCGAAAAAAGAGGGACGAAAGAAACGTCGTTGCGACGCGCCGCGGCCCATATTCTCCCGCTGCAACGGTCTCATTTTCGCGACGTGGAACCGCAGCTTAATTGGGGCTCTTTCCACCTCCCGGCCCCCCGTCGCTGGCGCGCCCCCGGCGGTGGTGGCCCGCGCCTCCTCCCCCGCCTCGACTATCCCGAATTTCCGGCGAGAGTCACGAGTGCGCAGGTAGAGCCTGTTAGAGTTCCCTCGCTTCCTTTTTTAGCCGCGCCACCACACTCTCGCCCGGGCCTTTTTCCTCCGGAATAGAAAATGAGAGAGCGGCGCGCGCCCCGAGCGAGTTTGGGAAGCGCGAAACTGCGCCCCCGCGACAATCGCGTTTGCCCGAAAGTTAACGCCCGGCGCGGCGCGCGCGGCCGAAGATTCGTTTTTCCGACGCGTTACGGCGAACTTTCGCCCGGTCTTCCGCCCTGTCTGTCTCGCTTTCGCTATTATTCTTTTTTCCGCGAAACGTAGGTGCGTGGAGTCCCCGGGGGGGCGCGGGCATGAATCACATTACGGGCGGGAGCGCGCGCGCCCGGCCCGGTATTGAATTCATTTAAGAAGTCGAATTTATCGGTAGACCGCCCGCCCTCCTTGCTACTATCTACGGCCCCCGCATGAGCTTCCTCGAGATTCATGGCTTTTTCGGGGAATGTGTGTGCCTCTCCGCTCACACTTCGCTGCGTTCGGAAAATCGTTTTTTCCTTTCACGTGGAAGTGGCCTCCGATCGCCTTGCATTTTTTCTTCTTTACGTTTGGTGATATAGTGTAATATTCAGACGCGCACGTGACACGGATACGGCGCTAACTAGGTTCTCCGAATCGAGTTGTAAAAGCAACCTCGGGAGAGGCACTTCGATTTCTTCTATTATTGATGGTATAAAAATACGTCGAATCGTTAAAGCTCACTTGCTTTAAGCGGCTTTATATCGCAGAGAAGTTGAAGCAATTGAGTTTTATACTTTTTTACGGTGTATTTTTTTTATTTTTTAGTTTATTTCAACTTTTGATTAATTCGAACTGCCGCGTCGGGTTCCATACACATTTCAATTACTTTTTTTCTATTTCCAAGGGAAATATAAAAATTTCCATCCGTCAGAAGTACTCGAATGAATTCTATAATGACTATTTTCGGCTAAGAGCATTAGTTTAATTTCGTCCTTTCGACTTTCAAATCCTCCGAGCATACGTATAGAAGAGTAGCGAACCCAGAGAGAGAGAGAGAGAGAGAGAGAGAGAGAGAGAGAGAGAGAGAGAGAGAGAGAGAGAGAGAGAGAGAGAGAGAGATCAGACTCGGTCAGCTTATTGCTTATCGGTAAGCTCTTATCAGTCGGCTCGCCTCTCCTCGACGGCCCTCAGCTCCTTTTTCCCGATATATCGGCTCCACGTACACCGGGGGCAGATAAGCATTTCCACTTTTCCATTGTCGGCGCGTCGCCGCCGAGGAATAAGCATCACCTGAAGAGTCCCGGGAACCCGCGCCCGTAGAAATAGAGAAGGACGCGACTGCACGTATACACACACACGATATAGACGGTATGCACCTCGCTATCGGCCAGCGACGAAGCTTGCTGCCAACATTTTTTGAAAGGATAGTAAGCCAAGTGGCCCGAGTTGTCCGCCTGCAGGCCGACGGGGGGCCCGAGAAAGAAGAGAGGAAGACGCGCGCACCTCATTCTTTGAGAGCGAGAGAAGAGCCGCTCGCTTGAGGCAGCTCTGCACTCCTCCTCGTCCCCGTCCGGAGAAAACTCGCGGAGCGCGCTCGCCGGACCCTTTTAGAGGTCGACGCTGGTAGGCGGTTCGCGCTCCTCCCGCACTCCGCCAGGTATTCACCTTTCCCCCCGCCTCTCGCCCCCCGTCGGCCCAGTTCGCTTCGCAAAATCTTAAGGCAGACTCGAGCTCTTCTCGAGCGCCGTCTTCTCTCCCGGTGGAGAGCGTCGACGGTCTGGGCGCCCTCCTATTCCGGAAGAAAAAAAATTCGTTGGCCTCTCGCCTCTGACTTGCACGCCGCGCGCTCGGATGTGCTCGTGTATATATACCAGTTGCGCGCGGGTCCGCTTCTTCGGCGCGCGAGAGGCGTACCCGCCGAGGAGAGCGTAAAAGCCGCCGCTGTAAACATTTAGCCGCCGCGCGTTTTTCCGCGGATTTTCCGCTAGAAGTGCTCCGAGCTTTCTCGCCCTTCCTTCGTTACGCGCGCTTTAATCGCGAACGACTGCAGCGCACCCAGGAATAATATTTAAGCGCACAAGCTGCCTTCCCCGCAGGATAATACTGGAAGCTGCTTGGGAATTAATTTGCTTTTCGATGCCGAGCTTTCAGTCAGCCTTTAAAGTATCCCTTTTTAAAGCGCTATGATTGTTAAATCGATAGACACGAGTACCGCGGCTCGGGATATTTCCGGTTTTCACGGAAGAGCAGAAAGTAGGAGAATTCAGAGCTCGTAGCTTTTTAATCGGCTGGATAATTTAATTTCTCTCGCGTGAGTCACTTAAGTTGTTAGTCTGGCTGGTTTTGAATAAAAATGTTGAAGTCTGTTTTGTAAACTTTTGGGTAGAGATTGTTTTAAGCCCGACTTTAGTAGTTGAAAACCGCTTCGGTGTAAAAAGTTACGATAATTTCAAAGTGAAAAGAGTACAGTGTTCTATAAAAAAATTCCTAAAACTTTCCTTTTGTGGCAGTTTTAACTTTTTAATGCTTTTTAAAAAATGCAACTCTTATCAACTCTTATCAATGGATTAATCCATTGATTTAACAAAACGTGAACATGAACGGAATAAAAACAAAGTTTTATGAAAAACAAAACATACGTGCATATCTTTATCCTTTTAATTTCTAAAAATAACTTTTAACGTTTATTCTATAGTAAATCGTTTCACATTTATCACCGTAATTTTTTTAACGATTCATTCCATTTAATCCACGCAAAGTTTCATTCTTCCAATATGAAATATAATTCCAACAAGAAACGTCCAGCCCCGACACTGTTTACTTTAAACTTTTTATCCCATCAATTAAGGACAAGCGCGAGCCGTGTCGCGCGCTTAAAGCCCGCACAATCATATCTCATTCGGGGCCCGCTTTGTTCGACGCCAGGGTAAAAGCCACTCCTCGGCGCGTAACATCCCCGCGCCGATGAGAAACGGCACGGGCGTGCAATGAAGCAGAGATTAACCGGGGCAGCGCGGGGAACAATAAAATTTTCCGGCGATCGGCGACGCGCTCCCCCGAGCGGAAGGAGCGCGCGAGATACGGAGGCGAGAGCCCGGCTCTCGAATCGCCGACCGATCGCGCCGGGACCAATCCTCGCGGCTCCGCGACCGCTAACCTTTTGTTTTTCCTCCCCGAGAGCGAGAATTCTCTTTTTCTTTTCGAGCGCGATATCGCTCGGCCGCGTTTAATTTTGCACTATCAAGAACTACGGTCGGCGAGCTGACGAGAGTGATTATTTGCGTGTCGTAAAAAAATTTCTGATAATAAAGAATGAACGATGTACGTGAAAATGCATGTTCGATTTGATACGAATATTAAAGTAATGTACTCTGAAGGTGTACAATAGTTATATGCAACAAAAACAGTAAAATGCGCGGGTGTACGTTAAATTTTTCTTTTTTATACTATTGGAATGATCTTGTTAAAATTGGAACAGAAAACATGGCTATTGCGATATAAAACGAAGCGTATATTTTTTTAATAACACTTTTTTCGTCCGTCGGATAAAAATTGACGTGCCGGTGTATAGGTATATCCAGTATTTCGAGTAATTGAATAATCTGAGGGGTCTTCCAAATCCATACGTTAATTCAATTTAAAAAAAATTGGTTGATTTGAAAAAAAAAAATCTCGCAAAGGTTCACTTGCTCGATTAAAGGATTTTTCTCCATTCCGGCTTTACGTATGAAACCAACCGCAATTAAATTTTATGCGCTTCGCTTTTAGATTACCACTCATAAAGGAATAACGAGTAGCAAAATAAAGCGCGGATTCGTTCGGGGAATAATGGCTCCGAAATTAATTGGTAGCATTTCGGATTTCGTCGGGGCCGAATAAAGTTATCCCCGCGCGACGGGTCACTGACCACTCCGCCTGTCGATCGCCTGCCGATATCGTACGTACGCGGCGGTGAGCCTGCCCGATTGAATTTTGAATATTTTTTTGCCGCCAATGCGGCGGAGCTTTGTGCGACGGCTAAAAGAGTTGCCGAGATAACATCGTGGGGAGCTTGTATACTTTGAGATCTTGGAAATGAAATTATTATTGGAAAACTCGGATCCACGTGAAGCGCGGCGTATCCGTCGCAAAAGCTCGGGGAATTTTTTTATTCGACGCGATTTTAACGGAATTACAGGAAAAAATATGTGCAATTCGATCATTTGAGCATTCACACTTTTTTTTTAATTCGAAGTATTTTTTATTTTTCTATGCACTCGAAATTCTTTTCCGCGGTCATTGTTACAGTAATAAACGAACGCCGCTTTGAAAATTAATGCTTTATTGGAAATAAATTGAAGTCCACTGAAAATTCAAGTGGTTGTCGAGTAAAGTGCAAACAATTTTCATTTGTTGTGAACTTCCCGTAAACTGTTTATCGAAAATTAATTAAAAATTTCATATTAGTCTGTTCTATTTTTGAAATTGACGAACTGTAAAAGCGAGCGGAAAGTGGAAAACGTGACAAAATTAAAATCTAAAACGAGAACGCTACTAAACGAATTCTGATTCACGACTGACATCAGCTCCAACTTCGTTCGAATATCAAACTTCTTTTTTCAGTGTAATTTACATGTGAAAAAGAAATTTTAAAAATTGTAATAGCTTTTTCTGTATTTCTGGAACTAGAATGTCAATCGCGCCACATTCAGCAGATTATGAAATTGACATTTTCGCAAATGTAGGTACCTTGCACAAGCGCCAAAATACTTTTAGCATCCGTAAAAAAAAAAAAAGAAAAGAAAAAAAATCCAGGTCATTTTAGTTTGGTAATAAACCGAGCAGTGGCAGCACATCACCGCCGAATTCAACCAGCTCCGTGGGGGGGGGGGGGGGGGGGGGGGGGGGGGGGGGGGGGGGGGGGGGGGGGGGGGGGGGGGGGGGGGGGGGG
>JAXIUT010000009.1:12336602-12360148 GCA_035586675.1 Eurytoma californica | reverse complement strand
CTCCGTTGCCCCCCCCCCCCCCCCCCGCGTTTCGACTTTGATTCAGCAGCAAAACTGAAATTGAAAGAGAACCAAAAGAAAGAGGCGACGGCGTAAAAAGCGCACCCGCATCCCGGACTCTCCGCCCCCTCATTGGCCGAGCGCTCGAGTGTCGGTCCGGACAGGGAAACGAGGTGGGCGCGCGATCGTGACTGGCTTTTGCGCCGACGCACCGCCGGGTGTAAATAAGATTTGCACGTAAATCGTTTGTTCGCCCCCCCCACGGCAGTCCGGGGAAATCTAGCGGAAAAAGGCGACTCCTCGCGAGGTCCAGGGGGTGGGGCGGCTGCGTAAGGCGGCGCAATTTCCAGGCCCGTGATAAACACGTCACGGCCCCGACGTCGCCTTTTTACGCGTTCTATTATTTCGCGCGTCTCGCTGCCGCTTTTTTTTTACCCTCACCACTCCAAGCTCGCTTGCTCTCGGCTTGCTGCTTTTCTCTTTTCTTTTTTTCGCCGCAGCTTCGCCACATTATGCCGCACGCGAGAATGCCTTTTCGAGTCGCTCTCCCGGCGAGCAGGCGCGCCGCTCTCTTTTTGTAACCCCGGCTGCCTCTTCCGTCTGCTCGAGTGCGAGCTTGCGCGCGTGAGCTCGCCTTCCTTCTTTAATTTTTTACGCGACTCTCGTCGCGCGCGCCGCATAAGCCCCGCACGCTGACACGTGTGTGCGTGTGTGTGTGAGCAGCGCGCGGAGACGCTTGGTACGTGCAGCGCCGGCCGAGGCTGACCTGATTTCGGTTATGCACGCGCGAGCACTCGTTCTTTATTGGCCGCTTCCGACGCTTTCGCTCCCCGGGCTCTCCTCCACGGCCCGGGGAATAAACGTAAATAATCGCGCCTCGACGTTTCTGCGCGCCGCACGCTTGGACCACTCGGACACCGAGAGTGCTACGGCTGGAACATCCCGTACAACGTGTAACAAGCTTTTTGGACTTCTAATTACATTTATCTCCGTTTTTTTGCCACTGGGATACGTGTTAGACGGAATATATTTTTATAATTTCGCTTTAGTTGAGCTACGGAGGCGATCAATCATGCATTTATTATTTTATTTCCCTTTTTGTAATGTCATTTCAGTGCATGTTCTCGGGTACTTATTAAATTTCGCAATTTGATGAACGAAAAGTTAAAATTTCATTAAAAGCTAATATGGTCGTGTGAAATATACTAATTAAAAAATTAAATTTTTTCGAGATGTAATTATACAAATCTTGGAGAGTGGTTTAAATATTGCAAATTCGTTTAATGCCCTAATTTCATAATACACTTGCGAAAATTTTAACGGATATTTAACATTTCATACATTTTCATTAATAAAGCTCCAGCTTCTAATGAGAATCTTCAAAGGTACATAATTACATTCCCGAACTTTGTACAGTTAACCAAATATCCACGTATATTACAACCTCTTTGTTATCATATTTTTTCGCTGAAAATTTCCTTGGCGAGTGCACGCGCGTCCCTGCAAGCCCCCTTTTCGTGAACCGAGCGAAAGATCATTTTCAATTTCGCCGACGCCGACTAAGCCCTTGCAGCGATGACTTTACAACAATGGTCGAGCGCCGAGAGCGACATTCGGAATTTCCTCTACTTATTAGCAGCGCCGTAATGTAGCCGCAAATATGCCGGACGCGTCAATGGCTCACTGTAGTTCGGAGCAAGCGCGCAGCCGGGAAGGAAAATTAAATTCCAACCGCTGAACTCCCTTGCTTATATTGCGCGCCGCAAAGTTCCGGGAGTGGAGCGCGGCACGCGCCTCTCTCCTCACCCCCGGAGCTTTTTTTTTCGCGTCAAAAGCGAGCCCGCGACAAGCGGCTTTTCGGAAAGCTCGACGCGCGCGCGCTTCGATTTCCCGGGCTTTAATTTCGCCGGGTCGGCCGTTAAACGGCCACTCGCTAAGTCGACAGCTAGGCTCCGGATAAACAGCGCTTATCTCCCGTGAAAATCGATCGCTGTTACTTCGTATATAAATTTGAAGCAGCGAAAAGGAGTTTCGAGTAATTTTCTACCTAAACCAGAGTAGCACACTTTGAATGATTAACAAGAGCTTTTCGCTAAAGGTTTTTAAAATATGTCCGCGTGATCAATTGTTAAGAGTTTTTAATTCATTGTAATTTATAACCACTTTATAGTACACCCGCGGCGAAGTCGATAACGAGAGGCGGGCAAGCACCTTCGGCGGTGGCGATACCGCGCTAATATCGATTCTTCCGCGGTCGCGGCCCGTAATTAAAAATGAACGCGCTGGGAGGGCTTCGTGGTCGACGCTCCCATTCCGCGTTTCGCGCCGGCGGCCTCCTCGGCTCCCTGAATAAATTACGTCGATTTAATCGATGCGTACGGAGCCGGCGAAATGAGCCGCCGCCTTCGGCGCTCCGATCGTGTTTGCTCGCAATCACGCGCCAGGAAGGATCGACGGAGGACCGATTGGCCGCGCCCGAGCCGCGCACCTATATACCCTTCCCTCCCTTCCCGGAGGATTTGGGAGGTGACGATTCGACGGGTAGGGGGGATTCGCCTTCGCCTTCGGTTTTTGTCTCGCCGGCGGAGGGGTGGAAAGGGTCTTGGCACTTCGCAAACTTGGAATCTCGGGGGCGCCTCCTCGAGTTAATCAGGCCTTGTTCAGGGGAGGGGGATACGCCGACCGTGGAGGACGACTTAATTCCTATTAATAGTGAATAGTGCCTCTTGCGGAGTTACCTTCGCGATTTAATGAAAGCGACCGAGGCTCTTCGTCTCGTCTTTTTTCTTACGCGTTCACTCGCTGTGATTAATGTATTGATCATCAATGCGGAGCTATAGTCGTTAGAGCAGCGTTAATTGTTTCTTTTTCTAATGAGGTTTTTTTTTGTATTATAAGTACCTGGCAGCACGATGATGAAGGGGTTCCGCAAGAAATAATTAAATACCTCATAATCGCGGTAACAGCCGATGTTAATTGGTACAGTACTTTTTTTTAGCTCTGTAAAATCTTAATTCATCTATTTTCTTTTCCTCTCGATCGATTCTTTAATATTTAAAAGGAGAGCGATTAATTGTCTTGTATTTTTAACGCCTTTTTTTGCGTGTCCGTTTTGAGTAATTAATCATATCTTTGCTTATTTATGGAAAGGTTCTTGTTGTTGAGCGAAGAAGTCGGATAAACCGTTTAGTTAGTAAAGCAACGGGATTTCGACTGCAGCAAGCCGGAGCATTGCTCAACTGTCGAACTGACAAGGATTGCATCAAACTTCCAGGTCATGGGTCTTAATCGAATCAGGGCAGAGCTTAATTTTGATAGTAAATGATGAAACCAGTTAACCGAAATGAATTTCTGCAAGCGATAACTACTAAGGCGGAAACTAAAACGTTACATTTTTAAAGCAATCAAAGGGGTGGTTTGACATTGAAATGACTGCCAATATTCTGTTTGCTCAAACTATTATAGTAGCGGCAGAAAAAAATTTCACACTTTCGAATACATTGACAAATAGTAGCTATACGTTTTGATGCCTACAAACATACTTATATTTAGGTGTACATTCAAGTATAGTTATATTTTACTCGTTTTTGTCGGCGAAACTAATTGACCGAGTAAAAGATTAATTACAGTAATTTTTCCTTTTGACGGCTTCTAAGAAAAGAAAAAGCTAGAAAAAACGTATAGTGCCTAACAATCCCCGAGGGGTTCGGAAGGTTCACTGCACGAGTCCAAGCATCGCAGGAACACGTGTCGGCAAATCGTGGCGCTAACAATGAAAGAGAGCCACCACACCGAACAAAAAAGCGTCTCGCTCCGAATGAAGGTGAATGTATTTCCAATTGGAAGAAGTCCTTGCTAGTCCGGACGCACTGACCCTCGAGAAAAACGCCAAGAGCTCGTGAGTCATCAAAGAAAGGACCGCGAGCTCGGGAGGCGTCCACCTCATCGGCGAGCGAGTGTCCAAGTGTCCGCGTGACGAATTATCGCGATAAATCGAGGAGTCAGGTGGCCTCTCCTAAGGGCGCTCGACTCCCGGCAAATCTCCCGGCCATTGAATCCTGCCCCCTCGAGATGAGGCGAGGCGACGTCTTGCCACGATTGAAAAATATCCAACTGCCGTCCGCCCTCGCGGGTGCATAAATTAATCCGCGACAAAAGGAGCCGATTATACACCGCCGGGGCTCGCGACAATTAGCCATTGTCGAGTCCGCACGCGTCGCGAGAATGACCGGCCGCGCACTCAATTGAAAAGCGCGTCGATTTATTTATTTCTTTTCCCCCGCTTTCTCCTCTAATCCCGCGGCAAACGCGCGCTCGTTAATCTCCCGGATAATCCGGCCTGCGCGTAACAAAGGCGCCGGTGTGTCGCGAGAAAAATCGCGCGGCCGAGCGGGGGCGCGTACACGTGTGCGGCGTATCGATTCCGCGTGCTCGTGACTGCAGCCGCCGCGGGGGGCCGGGAGGCGCGAACATTAACTCGGCGGAGCTTGTACTCCGCGGCCGTCTCTGATCTCCCTCGTCAGCGGCAGGAGTATCTGATGCGCCGCCGGCGCCACACACGCGACCGCGGCTATTTAGGCCCGCTCCGCACGCGAGAGAAATTAGTACGTCGTCCACTCGAGTTATGATTTCGCGGAAGGCGAGGTAGTACGAGCAGCGCAGCTGAATTTATCGGCGGCGATGATGGCCCCGTCCTTACTCGCGCGCGATATATTCGGCGCGATTTTTCAAGGGCCTCCTCGCGACGACGCCCACGCTGTAAGTACTTTGCTCGAGTGAGTTATCGGCCTCCGTGTATTTTGAGGGATCGCCCCCGCTGTAGCAGCAGTTGAGGGAAGAGCGAAAGTTGCGCGTTTGTCTTAAGCTGCAGGCATGCGTGAAATTCGCTGGGTTGTACAGGGGGGCTGGCGTGCCGGGGGCATTGGCACCCAAAATCCCGGTTAAGCATTCGCGGATTAAGCCGCGCAATGAATATTATCTGAAAATCCGGGAGTCTCGGATTCTACGAGCGCGACTGGGGTATAATACTGTCACAGCTGCAGGGGAAAATTGTACGAGCGCACTTACCGAAATCATGACGTTGGCGCTTAGTTTTCATCTCCGAGTGGAAATCCCGGGTCCCCGGGCCAAAAACAGCGACGTCTTACCTCGTATAAGGCGACCGCGGCTTTCAAGAAATATTTTTGATAAATAAACATGCTTTGATAATCAAAGAGAGTCCCCCGCAAAATACGAGGGACTTTTGCGAAATTAAAATTTTTCAATCCACTTTGTCCGACCCGATGAAATGTACCAATCATTCATTTCGTTATCATCGGGGGTCACTTATCTCGGATTTGTCACTCACAAAGGATATGCATTTATTTCGCTTACAATTTGTCCGAGCCAATTTATCGCGCCCCGAGTATCCCGCTCGCTTTATCCGGCTTCGGCTGCGTCTCGACCACCGCAGAAAAATCGCCGGCGTTTAGGAGAATCCTAATTTTACAGTCAAGGAGCCGTGGGAGGAAAGGAGGACACGCGGGGTCCAGTCCTTCCTTTTTTCGGACTCTTGACGTAGCGTCGTCGTTAAACGGAATCGCCGGCATTATTCTTCATTTGGCCGAGTTTTAAAATTGATCGTCGCGGCGTCGACGGCGGTCGCCTGCGGATTATCATATTCAAGCAGAGAGATTCGAGGGGCTCGCACGCGAGACGAGGACGAACCCGGTGGATTCGGCACAAACGCTTTCCCTCTCCGTCCCTCTCCCACGGTCACACCAGCGCGCGCCATCCGGCGCTATATATACGGTGAGCGGGAGTGCGGGCGCGCTCTTGCGCATCATCTCCGTAATGCGGAGAATTACTCAGACTTAGCGGGCAATTCAATCAAGTGCGCGGACGGAGGGCGCAGACGGGACGCCCCGGCTCCTCTAGTTGAATTTTCTGATTCAATTCGCTAAAGCGTTAATTCAATTAGCTGCCGGCGCGGACTTGTGAGCATCGCCGCTCGCGGACGCCGGATTATTAGGTGCCGCCGAGTTTGCCGGAGTCGCGCTATTAAATCCCGTGGACGGCTCATCGGACCCGGCTCGAGATTTCGCAGGATATCGGGGAGCCGGGTGCCGGTATACCTTCACCTTCGGGAGCAGGAGGGGGCGAAATTTTGGCTACTTATGCCACGAGGGCGAAACTTTCCTCCACGATTTTCGGCTTGTTTTATTATTTCCAGGAATGCCGTAGTCGGGGTGTTTTTTTAGGAGACTTTTGATCCTCCTTCCCGCCAGGATATCCGTGTATAACTTTTAGATAACTTCGTGAACAAGTTTTGTCGGGAGTGGAGAGGGTGTATTTTTTGCGACTGTTAGTTACAGGTAAATATAAATTCTGGAGAACTCCATAAATCGGATTGAGTCGCTTGAACTGCGTGCTTCGAAAATTTATTGCATTGTAAAGCGATATTTCTCCGAATATTTTTCTTTCGGATCCTTGTATACTCTGTTTTATTAAACATTGCTTTTGCTTCACTACGGCAAACAAAGCCTTCGATACGATAATTCAGCGTTTATTATGATTCTAAATAAAGGATTTTCGTTGTTTAATTATTTCTTTATTCGTGCGCAACGATAAAAGCCTCGGTCCGTATGGGCACATAATGTCAATTCAATTCGAATATTCGGGGCAACATTTTAATGCACATTGCGATGAGTACTATATTTCACGAAAGAAAAACGTCAGCACTTCGGCAAACAATGTGAATATCTCAAAATCTAATCCGGCCAAGAGAAACAAGCTATAACTCAAAAAAAAAGGAATCCATCAGCAGATTATCCGGACTCATTGGAGAGGCTCGTTCTCTTAATGACGATAATGAAGTCCGCATCGATCCGATTCAAGTAGGTTAAAAGTCGCATAATGACGAGGGGGTGGGTGGTCGGGGCGCCGTTGTCCCGGCGATAGCGGGCACGTTGCCGCGATTTCGTGACCGCCGCCGCCATCGGCGTCAAGCGTCCCGGCCAAGCGTGGAATGAAAGAGGACGGGGGAGACGGGGGGAGAGCACAGCAGTAGGAGCCGCGCGGAGACGATGGGATAGTCGGCGGTTCGGTGCATATCGCATGCATTATTAATTGCGGGGGAGGCCGCATCGGCTGCCCCGGCTCGCTCGCGCGTATATATGTTTAATGCATGCGCGGACCGTGAGTAGATAGCGCGGCAGCGTTGGGAGCGATTCGCGCGCGCCTGCGGACTATCCGTTATTACGGCGATAAGACGCGCTCGAGCGCGCGGCCCGCGTCGCGATAGCGGCCCCCGAACCGGGACGCTGCGCGGGGAAATAAGGAGACGCGCTCCCCGAGATTTTTCCTCGAAAAATAAACGACAGCCGCCCCGGCCTTGCTAAAGCTGTGTGTCATCCGCTATTTTTCCTAAGCGGATTTGCCCGCGAGGCGCGCGGGGACGGGAGAACAGCGCCGCCCCCCGAGCTTTTTAGCTTATACCCGCGGCGCGGGGCTTTACCAGAGTTCCGATAAAATTACGGCTCGCCGCGTGCAAACAGCTTTTTTATCTGTTTCGGGCGCGGCTCTAAAGTTCGCGCTGACGCGCTAGGTGACATTTATCTGCCTCCATAGGCGGAATTGTAATTTACCGACTGCGATCGAGTAAAAGTAGCCTTTATGTGCCACCCCGATGCCGGCGACGTTCACGGCTGCGCTTTCTTTTTTCCAACTTTTGCAAAACTCGCCTTTGCTCGGCAACTTCTTTGTTTACCATGCCAAAGCTGTTTCGCCTGTAGCAATAGTTTTGAAGCGCTTTCGAAAAAATTCTCTTATGAGGCAAAATTGTTTTACTGCCTTTGTAACCGAGTTTTCAGTTTAATCCGCGGTTAGAATAACGTCTTTATTTAACGGACTGTATTCCAAATTTACGGTATTTCCAGTCCCGTTTTTAATTTCCTTTTTCAACAATTTTTTTTTAGTTTAAGATTGTCTGGATACAACTTACGAGCGTCAATCTAAAAATAGGAAACTCAATTAAAAAAGTTGCTCATGCGTTTTACCTCCTATTATGTAGGTACAGTTTTATTGAATGGAAAAAATTTCATCTAGAAATTCCTCCAACTTGAGATGTATTAATTTTACGGAGGACATAAAAAATTCGAGTCAAGTACATCCGACAAAAAGCCCCCGCACAAGTACCGCCATAACACCCCCGAAGCCAAGGACAATCCGCCGAAGTAATAAAAAAGAGTAACGAGAAATCTCGGTCGGTGTAGGCGGCGGCCAAACAAAGGGATAAGAGAATGAAATAGCGATGATGCGACCGGCGCTCTTGCGGAGAAACAGGCGTAAGAGAGATTTACTCTCCGAGAGAGAGAGAAGCAAGCCGGGGGAGGAAAAAAAAGCTCTCGGCACGTGATCCAGAGCCGGGCAAATGACTCCGGCATATCGGGCCGGTGCGAGCCAAAGGGCTCCGATAGCCCGCAGTGTATCAAGCCATTGTACTTTCGCGGCGCGATTTCGTACCTTTCGCGCTAATCCGCCGGCCGGGCGTCGCGCTCACGCGATATTCCGCTCACGCGCGCCCACGGAGTTATCCCCGGCGGCTTTACCGATCCCCCTCACCCCGCCCTCCCACGCCACGGCGCTAAATCGTGGCTCGGGGTCGTATCGACGAACACGTAGACGCGTAAATAGAGAGATGGCCGCGAGCCGAGCTCGCACCGTCTTTCCATTCTTCTTCCTTTTCTCCTTTTTTTCCTCGAGCATTCCTTCCTTATCGGACTGGCTGCGCGCGGCTGAAAGCTCGGCGGCGGAGTGGGAGTGCGCCGCGTGATTTTAGCGGAGCAAACGTATGACTCTGTTTGCGTTGCACGCGCCGCCTCGTTATGGATCTCCGGTGCGCTCGTAAAATCATAGCGAGGTACGCGACCAACCCTCTCTCTCTTTTCCCTCACCGAGGGAAATTTTTGTTTGTTGCCCGAATTATTCTGTGCTTACGTTGAAAAGCTCTCGTCGAATTTGTTTTGCATATCCCCGTCCTTTAATCCGGAGCTTTACTTCTTTAATATCTAAATAAGGATTTAAAGCTATTCGGCGGGCACTTTTTATTTACAACGCAGCATATATTCATTTAACGAATGTATAATGTATCATTTCCTTTTTTTGTGTTACAGGTAAGCTGGAGAGATGGTTTTTTTATCATGGCATTTCAGTGAGTTTATGCGTTACGTCAATAATTTATGTTCATGAATTCTGCAAAATCCTATTAGTAGGCAGATTTCCATTTTCCATACTATTTGAATTTTTTTAATAATGTTGCATGTGAAATATGTCATGCGGGTGGCATAAGCACTTCAATTATTTATTAATATTTGAATATTCATTATTTAAAATAATGATCGAATCAATGAGGATACAATGTGATGGTATTTACATAATCATGAAGTTTGACCAGCCACTATAGCAACCCATATATAATACATTAATTTGCAAAATTTCAACGAGTTAAAAGCTGTGCCCATCAATATTGCGCAATGTTCTGTCATTGGTATTAAATTGCTAATTATACTACCAAAAGTAGTTGACACATTGCTCAATCTTTATTTATGTACTATTACAAATAAAACTATTCTCCACAAAATAGAGTATAGAACAGTATTGTAAATTTAGAAATCTTGCTTGTACATGCATGTGCAGAAGTATAAAACTATGAATGATTTTCAGTCACTGTCTTGCAATGAAAACCGAGAAAATACACTTGATATGCTGCAACAAAAATAAAATGCGGTAGGAAACGTCCGAAATTGATACAAATTTGATTGAAATACCATTTTGCGCCCAGTAAATCCACCCTCTAAAATAATCTCTTAAAAAAGGGGAGAAAAGTCGCTTACTTCCTTGAACTTGATACAATTTATTTTTTCCATTATTATTAAACGGCATTTTACCGGGGACAATGAAGCGCGGGAAACGTTGAGTTTTCAGAGTCAGGGCGGGATCCGGCAACAGGGGGGGAATTTTAATCAATGCTCAGTGTCTCTGCAGAAATTGAATTCCTGCCGGGGAGCGCCTGCATTTTAAGAAGCAATTGCCAGAATGAACTCCACGGCTATGAAGTATTAAGAGCCTATCTGTAAACTTTCGTCTCTGACCATGGAGCGCGGGCAGGCCGCCGCGGGCCCGGGAGCGTCTGCGCGATGCGAATGTAATTATAAGATGGAAAGTTTCGGCGCACGCTCGCGCCTCTCTCCCATGAAAATTTCATCCCACTTAACGGGTGACATGCAAATTTCGCGCGCGAACCGGAACTTTGTTTTTGGGATGTCGGCCGCTAATGCGCCTTCTAATTATGTGCGTTTCCCGTCGCTCGCGCGGCACCTCCGAGTGCAGTGTTTTCGCGTGCACGCGACCGCCGCTAACGAAACATTGTGTCCCGCGACGCGAACAAAAGCCCCGGCGCGACGCGGACCGTCCGTAAAAATCGGGCGTATCGGCCGCGCGGCATAATTCGACCGGACGCGCGCGCTGCGAAACATTAATCCCGCTTCGAGGATCCCGGCTGCCGCGATTTAACTTGCAAAATCGCCGCGCCCCCGAACAAACGAGCTAAAATCCCGGGGCGAGTTCGCTTTATAAATGTGGCGCGCCGGAGCAAACTTGCCCGATACGCTCATCAGCATGACAATTAGCGTCATCTGGCGCGCGCGTATGCGCTAACCGTCCGGGCGGCCATCGCGCGCCGCCCGGAGGTACGTCGATGCCGCGCGCTGCACAAAGCGCGAAGGGTCGGGATATGGAAGTCGCGCGGGGCTGGGATACGTACCTATACGTGTACTGCTGTCTTTGCTGAAACGGGGCGGCTAGACCGAGCGAATCGCTGATTCCGCCGAAACGAAAGTATATTCCAGCTGACGTCGCCGCGACGCTAAGCGCCGGGTCCCCGTGCCCCGCCGCCGGCGGGTCTAGATAAGCGGCCTCGACTCTTCCGCCCCGCGTATAGGCCTTTCTTTCTTCTCGCTCCCATGTGTCTCGCTGTCTTTCTCTCCCGCTACTTTTTTTTTTGCTCGCGACCGCCTGACGGACTGAAAACGAAGGGTGAAACACCCGGGCGTTGCACAATGGGGGCTTTAATCTACATTTTAAATGAAAGGCGCCGCCCGCTGCAAATTGCAAATTGTAAACAAACGCTGGAGAGGCGATCGTTGTCGCCCGCTGACGCGGGCCGAATTTTTGCCCGTCCGAGCGCGAGTCTTATGTGCAGCGGCGTGTGCGAGCCGCCGCCCTGTGATGAAGCCACCCTCCCAATTCGAAAATCCGTATGGCTTTTTTGCCGGGATATAATTTAATTAAACGATCGTAACGAGCGACAAAATTATTTGCGATGGTGCGAGGGGTAGCGCGCGACCGAGCGGACTCCCTCTCGCGTCCCTCCTCCCCTCGACTCGAGTGAAATCCGCCTGCACGGCTGAAAGCTTTGTTAAAGGGAAAATTCCGTTTTGTTCGGGCTTCCAGCAAATCCCCTGCTTTTCTTTTATTCCTCAACAACGCGGCCCTTCGCGGAAAAATTTTGAAAACGCCGCAGCTCCGATGTTTATTAAAATAAAAAAATTCTCGTTGATTAATGAGTGCGGTCAATTCGAGCTCGAAGATGGAAAGGCAATTTCCACGTGCACCGGTGCGTATTCCCATAATACTTTGTTTGATGCTACGGTCGAGGTGTCATTGGTTAAACGCAGCACACGACGGTGTGGCACAAACGAGATGCGATCAATGACCGCTTCCCACGCCGCATTGTATAAAAAAAAAGGAGGGGGGAAGAGAGTACGAGCTCGCGGGCGTACAGCGGAATAAAAATCGCCGGTATATTTTTCGCGGAGAAAATAAGTTCGGTTTCCCGTGGCTCGCTAGTTGGAAATCAGCCGAGGGTTCGAATGGTATATACGTATGCATGGAAAAGTTGGAAAGGCCGGTGTGCGGCTGGCGCGTCGATTCGCGCGCGGAGGCGTGGAAACGCGCCGCTGGATTTTCGTCGATCCCTAGCAGCCTGGCCAATGCATACATTGCATTAAAATTCAGGAAAGCCGACGCACACGCGAATCGATCTCGTATCGAGATTACGGGCTCACCCCCCTGCTCCCCCCCGCCACCCGCATAATATACCGCACGCTCGGGCTCGTTCCCACTTCCGGGCCGCGGCCGATGTTCTTTTTGACAGGCGACCTGCCGCCGGCACGTTTTGCACCGCGGCTCGCGGCTGTTGTTGGCATAAATGGACTTCGTGTCGCGCTGCCAGCCAGTAGTATTCGCGTGCCCGCTGCTATTACGACTCCGCTCCGTCGCCTCCATGTATATGGACGAAAATCTAAAACACGAGCCGACGGCCCTTCGTGCATGTACCCATCACGCCCCGCCGATGGCGCTTTGTTTCCGCCTCCTCCTCTCTTTCTCCCTCCCTTGCGCCCCTCGCTCTTCTTTTTTTGTAATTACCTTGGCTAATTTTTATTCATGGTTTTTTGTCGCGTCTCCCCGGAAAATGTCGCTTTCCCACCCCCGGACGTCGCCTGTCGGATGGTTAGGCGATATTAATAGGTCTCACCGAAGTTCGCTTCGTTTGGAGTAATATTTTATTTTCCACTTTTCGATCTTGTGCTTCGAAGGGGAGAATGGAATATTTCGAAAAAGAGAGTATACACTCGCTTCAATTATTCAATATTCTCTTGGAAATAGTTCTTTGTTTATAAAATTTTAAAAGGCAAAACGAAATGTTTTTTTTTTCACTAAATGGTTCGAAGTTTATTGAAATAAAGAAAGAGCTGGCTTTAAAAAATAAATAAATCGATGCTAATTTTTCATGTATTTTTTTCCGCCCACTCAATAGAACACCGCAATGCCTGCTGTATTGCATTTTTGCGATTTGAATAATCAATAAGAAACAAGCAAGCTTTACGCCGTGTTTTTAAAAGAGATTTTTTCCGGACCAGAACGAAAAAAAAGTCAGTTTGTTCACGAGAAAGACTGTCGTTATTCCTTACCCTTTTTTGAACACTGACCCATAAATCAAATGGCAATCAAAACTCATCAATATTCCGGCATATAAATGCCGGTTTTTACGTTTGGTCCTGTTTCCCTTCAATTTCATGGTATGACTGCCTATCGTGTGCCAATCAACAGGGTATGCCCCTCGGACGAACGATTTTTTTTTTTTTCAAATTGAAGGAAAAAAATACCAGCGATCTGGGAAAAAAATCGAGCTACCGCTCAGTGTCGAGGTATTTTTTTCCCGTCCACGTCGACGACGATCTCTTCTTTAATAAGACAAACAAGCGCGACTTGTTTGTCGTAATCGGCTCGGGCAGAGGAAAGCGGACAAAAACTCGTCGCGGAGACGAAAAAAAAAGATGACGCTTTTTGCGGAATGAACAAACTTTGATAAACTTATGAAATTAATTAAACTGCTAATTTATCGAATTAGTGGGATTTAATTAAAAAATTATCCACCCTCCCAAGATTAAACGGCGCTCAGTCGGAGAAGTCAGGGCAGTCTCCAAAGGAACGGAATTCTCGAGCAATAAAAATCAGCGTTTTAATTTTTTCTTCTCTCTCCTTTTATACAGCTACCGCGCTCCTTCCTTTATTTACCCGCCGCGTTCAAATTAGCGAAACTTTCATCAATGCGGTCCATGCGAAGCCTTAATAAGTGATAATTGAAGTCGATTCTAAGACAGTATTTAATATCCAGTTAGCGGCGGAGTATTAAGCATCTCGTAATTTCAATAACCCTTTAAGCAATTTACAAATTATGTAACAGTAAAGGGAAATACGGTTACGCAAGTCCATCGATATTCAGGCAAAGCTTATTCCAAGAAATTGGATTCCCTACATTAAGTTTGTGGACTGGAGCGTGAATATCGGTCCGTCCGTTGCAGAATCGAATTTTTCGAGTCTAAACAAATACAGATAAAATTTAGCGTTTATAGGAGGGGGCTCGGTGCAATAAAGACACCTTGGCAATCTTTATCAAAGGGGTAAATTGAGTAACGTCGTGAAGCGTCAACGTAAAAGTGAAATTCTCTCCGGGGCCTCTCGGCTCGTTGACTTTCTCGGGGCTAAACGGTTATTCCAGCTATACCCCCGGCGCCGGGCGTGACGGCAGCTTCTCCGTAAAGTTTTCTTACCGAGCTGCAAAGTCATGAGCGGGGACGCCTTTGACTGCATAAATAGAGGCTGGCGGAGTCGCGCGAAGATCGCAACAGAACCGGTTTATCTCGAACGTGAAAATCGACGATCGGAGGCTTTGAGGGAGGGACCGTCGCCGGAAAATCGGATGAACCGACCGAAGTGAGATCAGAAGGAGCTTAAACTTTGCTCTGCCTCCTTCGCCTCCTGGGAAGGAAGGGGGTGGGGGGAGGCCCCAAAGGTTGGCGGAGCATCGAAGCCCGGCATCGCGGAAAGTGCAGAAAGCCAAGCAGAAAGAGAGAAACGGCCGAACTTACGAGGCGCGCGCGTTGCGCCCCCGAGTCTTCGGTAGGGTGGGCGAAGGAGACGAAAAGAAAGGAGCGAGAGGGAGCGAGAGCGCGGGCCAGAGATAGGCAGATCCGTCGGCGGATTTGCATTTTGATAAGAAATCTCTCGGAAAGTTCCTCCCACGAAGATAGGAAATCTCTTTACGTCTCTTCGTCGTCGAGAGGAAAGACGGAGAGGAGGACGTTATAGGCGAGGGGGTAGGGTGGTTGCGCACTGGGCACAACCCTCTCGCACCGTCCCTATCCTCCTGTTTTATTCTTACCTCATTACGCCGGATTAGCTTCCTTCGACCCGCGCCGCACTTACCAAGGCGCAAAGTTGTTCCTTCCTCCGTGCGCGTGTCTCCCGCGGCCGCGCCACTCGGGACGGAGCGGGCGGGGGGGGGGCAAAAATGTCAATTAAGCCGGGGCGAAACTAAAACGCTGGGCCACGGATTTAGAGGCGCGGTGCATTGAACGCAAAAAAGTTCCCGTCTCCTCCGCTCGGGAAAGAAAGAAGAGGGAGGAAGAAGGAACAGGCGAGAGACAGAGAGGAGCGGAAACTTTGAGAAACATGTCAATTAAAGTGAGAAAAAGAGACAAGAACGGGTGACTCCGGCTCGCGCTCCTCGCCGCGATCCTCTATTTTTCTCGCTTATTTTTTTCCGAAAGGAAAACTTACTCGCTCGCCGAGCAAGATGCATTCGTTCTCCAAGTCTCATAAATTTACTTTTCGCTTATTCCCTCCTTCTACGGCTCCTTCCGCTATCTCCTACCGGGCCGACCCTCCCGCACGCGTTTACAACGCTAATACACATCCAAGGACGGAATAAAAATCGCATAAAGCGCGTGCATGTGTCTTAATGGAAAAAATCTATAAATTATTTATATTCGGCCGAGATTCCCTTAGACTCCCGCGGCGATGCGTTACAATACGCACGGCTGGCCGAATCTTTTGTACATTATAATTAATCACCGCGGCGGGGCTATACACGAGAAGAGAGGGTGCGAGTGAGCGCGAGAGCTCCGTACTCGAGAATCAATCTCCCCGGCGGGCTCGCTTTTTGCCGGCACTTTCTCCGTCTCTCCCATCGCGTCGATAAAAATATCAGAAGAACTTTTCCTGTGGTAAAGGGTCGATCGACAATAAGTCCCCCGCTATATATCTCCACCCCCGGCGGCGCTCGCTCCCCTTTTGCGCCCGTCTTTCAGCCATTCACTCGCGCCCGCGGGCGAAAAAGCCGAGCGGGAGTTTTTTCGGGCCCCCGCGTAACGCGCGCGTCCCACAGCCCGCGAAGAATTCGAACTTTCCGTCGGATTATCGCAATTAAACTTTCGCCGCGTATACGTCAATCGAAGTCGCGCGCGAGCCTACCGAGTTCGGCGAGCCGCGGAATTATGTGCGCCGGGCAATTTCGGGAGCGCCCGTCGGCCGCAGACAGGCGCGTTAATTACTTCGATCCGCGGTCGGCTACGATCGACGTTCCAACCACCCCCGCCGCCGCGGACGCGGAATTCGCCGGGGCGGATGGCGGCGGAGGCGGCCACGGCCCCCGTCTCCGCGTTACCTTGTTACCCGATCGACGAGCCGTCCCCGCGGTTACGGCCGCGCCCGATCGTTTGTCATCTTCGGAGTGCCGCGACGAGTTTTGCCGGTGACAGCCCGAGAACACGCCCGATTGCCCCCCGACTCGTGCGCGCGCGCGGGGACACTTCGGGAGGGCCCCCGTCGCCCATCCCTTATCCTTCTTTACGCCTTTCTGTCTTAACTATCGCGAAAGCGTTAACCGAGCGAACCCCTCGCGGACGTCGTTTCGCGCCGAACTTTTGGGATCGTATATCACGTGCTCGCTCGGCTCGCCTTTTTTTCCCCCATCCGCTCTTTCGCTCCGTGACGCGCGGGATCCGCCGGGAGCGACGCGAGCGCACTTCGCGCGATTAGATTGTGGAGCGCGCGCTGGACGGTAATGCGCTCGCCTGCATTGTGGCGCGATAATTAAAGCGTTAAAGGCGATCGTATAGAAAACTAACGAGCTTACGCACTGTAAATTATCTTTTGAATTTCGACGGCGTTATTACCGATGAAAACTCTTGATTTACCGAACTGCCCGCTAAATTAAAAAGCTTAAATAGAGGGTTGATCGTATTTATTATCGTTAAGTAATTAACCTTTCGTTAAGCCGATTTAATTTCCCAATAACAATTTACAAAAAAAATTTTTATTATATATCCGATTGCTTTTCTTTTCAGCCACAATGGATACTAAAAACATTATTCGGGGTTGTATTGTATTTATTCAATATTGAATCGATATCAGTAAATAAGCTCGGGAGCTGCATCGTCCGCTCGGAGCATAACATTAAATAAATGTTCCTATAGAGAGGCAAAACTGTTGGAGCACTACATAAACGTGAATAAGCGGATTTTCTTATCGCGGAATCTCTCGTACACTTAATGATTCCAGTTTTGTTTAGAATTAGTCCCCGGGAAAACGATGAGTCATGAGAGTGGCTAAAGGGGAGCTCGTTCGAGCGACTTAAAAAGGGCAGCTGGTATTAATCGCCACTTCCGCGCTCGAGCATCGGGAAAAAAAGCTGCGAGCCCAGCACTCCCGCCGTTCCATTTCGCTGCAAGAGCAGGCATTATCAGCGCGGGCGCGCGAGTCACGATACGTAATCGATGCCGATACTCGCCGAGGGTGGGAAAGATAGCGGAAGGCCGCTGGGGGTGGTTATTAAAGCGACGTAAGGCGGCGAGGGATGCGGCGGCGTCCCCTTGCCAAATATGCGCCGTGGTTCAGTCGCTTAAGCGGCGATCTCCGGATGCTTAATGACGTCACCGCGACGCGGAGGCTGCCAATTCAAGTGGCACCACGCGGAATCCGACGCGATAAATTTCGCGGAAAAAACGTTATGCTTTACGACGCGAGCGCGACCCGGGGGGCTCTTAATGAAAATTATTGCAGTTCTGGCTTCCGCCCGCGATCCCCGGACAAAAGAGGGTGTAAAAATGGCGCGGCCCCGAATTTCGCGAGTCTTCCACTCGCTGCGGTGAGTTATGCCCCCGGCTGCGGAAAAGTTTCGCGATCGGGATTTTTGCAAATTGGCCGGAGAAAAAAGACGGCGATGGAGCGTGAGTAATTTTAAATTTAGAGAAAGTGCCGAAACTACGGCATAAGAGGACTCCTGCCTGACGCGTACGCGGACTTTGTCGCGCGAGCGACAAATTCGAGGGAACAAATGGACGAAATTCCGCGGCGTTATATCGCTCGAAACGAATATAGTCCTGATCTATGCCATTCGAAGCGCTGCAATGTGAGTGCGTCTCATAGCGCGGCAGTACAGTGACACAGTGTTCCGCCGAGCTTCTACTGCCGCGAAATAGATATGCAACGAAATTTCATGCTTTCGTGATGACGCGACCGAGTAGCTATAAAGTTCCACGTTTAATTAAGCGTGTTCTATTAGAGGGAGTCTAAACTTCGGTGCATTTCCGATGCACATACATCTGCTTTCGGTATTTCGTTTGCATAATTGAAAAAAAAATTGACGAAAAAATATACCGCTGTAGCGCGCCGAGTTAGGTTGAATCTCTGTAAATAATAGAAAGCGAACGGTACATTGCACGAAACAAAAGAGGATTATTCCGGTTAAAAATAATCGCGCACCTCCCCCTTCGGACGATGAAAAATTTCCCGGGCACGACTAATGTATAAATTTCCGAGCGCTTAAGGGCAGCGAGCGCGGGGGCTACCTCTTTAATTCCGTAATTTTTAATCTCAAGTACCCCTTTTTTCGTATGAAATAATGGAAATTCTCCTTTTTTACATTCATCTCCCGTTACAAAGCTGGAAATTCTTGGCCGGAGCGAGCTACTCTCCCTTTTTTTTTCGTTTCACGGACCTCGGGGCCCACCCCCTTTTCCCCGGTAACCAGTCCGCGCGCGAAGTGGCAGTATATATAACAGCCAGCCGGCGGGCGAGCGAGGCTACCTAATGCCCGTCAGCAATGCGCGAACTGTCATCTCCGCAGCGACTGCGTGCTTTGGCCCTTAAATTGGCAAATATTGAAACAAAGCCCGTTAGTCGCCTCCATTTCTTCGCCCGCCCCCCTCGGCCTCCCCGTCCCCGTCGCTTTTGGACGGAGCCGCCGGGCCGCCGGAAGCCGCGGGAGTCGCGCGCGGCCAACTTTTGCAGATTCGTGAGAAACGTTATATTTGTGGATTTTCGTATGATTTATCCGGGCGAGAGGTCTCTTTGCTCAGCGAGCATTCATCGCCGTAAATATATGAGCCGGGCAGGCGCCGGCGTTACTCTCTCGCTCTGGCACGCCGGCCCGCGCTCGCCTCTTCTCCGTCTCCCCCGCGCGCGGCGGGGCTGGTCTTTCTCTCGTTTTGCGCGGGGCGCATCGTTCGTTACCCTGAAAAATGACATATATCTCGCAGTGGAGTCTCGCGCGGCGGCGGCCCCCGCTAAGAAAAAGAATGATAAAACAATGCGTCCCCCCCTCGCCAACCCCTTCAACCCCTCGTTGGTCGAGCGCGAGAAGTAGGAGCTCTTGCTCCGCCGTCCCCGGCACTTTATCAGGTTCAACCCTCGCTCCCCCGGGTACCTCGCGCGCGACTTCGTCGATGAAAGGACGCCTCTCGCTCTCCCGTCTCTTTATCTTCCGACACTCGCTGCATAGCGAAGCGGGCCTATCTATTAGATCTGCGAAATTAAACATTCGCAAACGACCTCCGCTCCTTCTCCGTCCGCTCTCCCCCTTTTCTCTCTTTTTCCCCATTGTGCCCCCCGCCTCGTTACACCCTCCGCTCGATTCCGCGCGGACGTAAGTAGCGCGCGGAGCTCCGGCTCCTTCGTCTTGGCTAACTTTGCTCTTTCGCCCGGAGCGCGCGCGCGAGCGCAATGCCTAATGCACGCGAGGGCGCTGTTGTCAATTTTTCAAGTGCCCCCCCATTGTTCTCCGGGAAACTCGCGATCGCCCCGCTAACGATCCACCGGCATCGGAGGGGCGAGGAGAGCCTCTCCCTTTCTCTCTTCGTCTGCGCTGCGCCGCGCGCCTCGCTCTTTGAATTCCCGAGTGCGCGCGCGGGCGCCCGGGCCGCGCTCCATTGTCAATACGCTCGAAGGGGGCTGCTTTATGAATGAAGTGTCGCCGGAGTTTCGCGCCGCCGGACGACAGCTGCGGCGTATCGGGCCGCCGGCGGGGCCAGCGGTGCGTTAAGAATTCAGAAATCGCCCTGCACTTTCCGCGAGCCGCCGCCACACAAAAGAGATCAATAAATCCGCAAGCCTTGCAGCCGCGGCGAAATTCAGGGCTTCCGGTAAAAGGGTCCCACCTGACACGGCGACTCGATTCCCCGCGCCCTCGATCGATCCGTCCACCCGCTTTCCGATACATCGCGCCAAACGAGCTATTTATATATATATATATGCGAGGGACACTTTTTTCGCCGGGAGGCGAGGCGCAGAGCCTTTGCCGCCGCTAATGGAGGAACAGCGTTCGATTTTCCGCGCGAGCGAAACGCGCCTCTTAAATATTCAATCTGCCGCGCGTTCGCCTTCTCCCTTTCTCTCTTTCCCACCGTCGGCGCTACCCGCGAGCTTTTCCGTCGCTTTTATGCACGTATACACGGATACGCGGGCGACGCGCGGCGCACGTGCCAGCAGCCGGGGCTCCACCTCATCTCTCTCATTTCTCACGACTTATCTGGCGTTTTCCGACAGCTCGCTTCTTTACCGTTAACTCCTTTTTCGCCGCGTGAAATATGCAGCGTCGGACCGGATGCGCGGCCCGGAGAGTCTTTGATTCCGCAGTCTCTGTATCGCCCGCTCGAATCGTTGCCCTTGCAATATTCAGAAACCGCCGACGCGCGCCCCGAGAGTTTCCTCGGAGAGGCGTCGGGTACTTGTATCTCCATCGAGGCGAGACCCTGCCCCCGCGCGCCCCGGAGTAAATTAGAGGAGGAGGACCGGCCTGGATCATATCTCGGAGGCGCTCCGGCCGAGCGCGAAACCCGGCCGAGCGTGTGCGGAGGGCTCTCTTCCCTTCCCTTTCCGCCGATAGTCATCGAGCGCCCGGGAAAAATTCCCTCCCTTCGGCCGGAGCGCCCCGGACGAGATAAATCCGTTTAATTTGATGGGAGGACGCGATTCCGCGGCCCGGCCCGTCGCCTCCCGCGAGGGTTATCCCACCCGCCCCTTTCTCTCGGTCCTCGGAGCAAAGATTCAGAGAAGCTGGGACGCGCGATGCACGGGAGTCTGGCCTGATAAAGCTCGGCGAGACGGAGGAAAAGTCGCTGCTTAAGTGGCGAAAAAATTGAAGAAATTACGCGCGCATGGCAAGTAGATAGCGACTTTAATCGCCCGGGGGCAGAGTTTTGAAAAATTGCCGGGAGCCCGACGCGATGTACTCTGACGAATTTATTAAGGCGCACGACTTTTGCCCGCACAGAATCTTCCTCGAGGCGGAGTTGAGTTACCTACATTTCTGGAGGTGCTGCTCGCTCAAAATAAAAAAGGAAAAATTCTTTGTTCGCTTCGTTTTATGCTCCTTCTCTTGTAAACTGACGAAGTTCATTATTCATAGAATATAGAATAAAATATAGAATAGTTTTATTGTAAATTCCATATTTACAAATTGTTAAAATTATAATAATAGAATATATAGAATACATTATATTTGAAAACAATATTTAAAATATAAAGAAAAGTCATGATACTGACTAGTCATTTATAAGCACTTTTTAAATCATCAAAAAATTGAAAATATATGAATCGAGAAATAAATTTCTTTTTATTACATTGTATTTTTAAACGGAGGAAACTTTTAAAGAATCATTTTATAAAAATAAAATAAATTTTTTATTCAAAACTTTTTAATCTAAAAAAAGGCAATCTAATAAAAAAATATATTCTCATCTGACAGTGATATTTCCTTCAATTCCACGGAGCTTTTAAATCCAATAAAATTTTTTAATGCATGGATTGAAAGCGTACGTACTACTTTAACAAACGAGAAAATGTTGAAATTCAAAATTTTTAAAACAGAAAAGAGTTCGGATTCCACATCCCTCCAAATAACTTATTATTAGGTGTCCGTGCAAATTATGCAAAATAAGAGCGATTTGAGAAAAATCGCGCCAACTGAAGCTTGAAGAAGACAACGGCTGGTGTACTACGGCGGTATAATGACGATCGGGGGGTGGCGAGTGCGACTCAACCGCAGCTGCATTATTTATATTTCCGACCGACCCCTTCATAAATCTTTCATCCAACAACGCGGGAATTTTGTCGCGATCGCTCGAGCCGGCGCCACGACGTTGCTCGAAATTAGCGCTTTCGCGTCGTCGAATTTAACGTTCCGAAAAGTGGACGCGCCAGCACATCGCCCGATTCGGTCTCTCCATAAATTTCATAATAATACCCTAATTACCTTGCACTTTCGCGCTGTCTCCCCTCCTCGAAAACTCGCGATATTTATCATTTTTCCGAAAGCTCGTAGTTTTGGCGCACTTTGCGCGGAAAATTTTATCGAGCTCGTCAGCGGCGCTTTTTATCGCCACTTCGGCTCCGATAAACTTTGACGAATTAACTTTGTTTCCCTCGGCGAACTATTAATCCAAAGCGAACGCGCGGGCCCTGCGCTCGAAGGTCATTCAAGCTGAAATAAAAAGTGTTGAATGCGCGGGAAAGAAAATGCAGGGCGTATTTTCCGTGTTTAATGTAGGCCGGCAAAGTACCCAAAAACAAAGTTCACTCGATATCTGATTGTAAGTGTCGTCGACGCGCGGCGAGAGGGGGCGAGCACCGCTTCGAAAGGCCCCGTCCGATATTTTATTTTAATGACACTCTATTCACCGGGCTATCTCGGCTCTCGATCACTGGAATTTTCGCGAACAAAATAAAACAGCGCAGCGCAACGCGGAACAGAAACAATCGGGGACGGGGAAATATTCGACTACTTCGAAACAATAAATGACCGGCTAAAATCGCGGGAGCTCTCGGGGCGAGCGTTTAAACAGCCATTATTTCTCGCTTCCTCCCGCCGGGAAGTATACTGTATACCGTACTTCTTTTTTTCTCTCCACCACGGCTGCTAAAACACGCGCGATCCGCCTGATGAATTCCCGGTCGGCCGCGCTCCCTCGGAGGAAAGTAAGAAAGTCCGAAAGAAAAATGTCATCGCAGACGGCGGCGAGCGCGGAAATAGCCAATTCATGCGTAAAAGTCTCTTCCTCACCCGGGCTCCCCCTGTTTTCCCGCTCGATTCGGGATTCCTCGCGCGGAATTCGAAATTGCCCCGTCCTCGTTTGCACGTGCGAATTTAATAAAGTATCGTCTAGCGCGCAAATGTTGGCCGGGCCAAAAAGAAAAGAGCGCGGGGCAGGGGCGATAGGAGAAATAGAGCCGAGTTACACGTACAGGGGTGCAGTATCAATAAGAATGGAAAGAGGAAGGGTGGCCGGGGTAGGGAGAGGGTGGGGAGAGGATGGGGCAAGAATTCGACAGGCGCGCCGATGCAGGGCTATAGTTAAGCAGGCGAGAGACGGGGGTGGGCAATGAATGGGCGCGCGAGGCAGCCCGACGAAACTCGCCGGGAGAAGGACGGGCGGACTGATAGAAAATGAAAGGCTAGTCAGGAAATTGTGATTTCATTTGCCGGGCAGAAAGGGAGAGAGACTGGAACGGGGCTGCCGGACGGGGGCTGAAGGTGTCCCGATCTCGGCGAACTTTACGGTCGCCAAGTTAGGATAGCGGCGGCTGCCGAGTCGACAAGCGGCCGTCTCCCGGGAGAGCGCGGGGAGCCCCAGATAGAAGAAGGAAAAGGAAGGCGGCTTCCCCGAGAAATCGGGGGTGGCAGTGGTGGTGGCAGCGGTGGGATGCATTCAATTGGAAAGAGATTCTCTCGTCGAATACTCGATCGAACCGGCCCAATTTGGATATCGTCATTACCTTTCATTTTCCTCGTCGTTTGCTCGCGCTTCTTTCGCGGTCGCGGCGTTTGTTGGGGGGGGGGGGGGGGGGGGGGGGGGGGGGGGGGGGGGGGGGGGGGGGGGGGGGGG
>JAXIUT010000009.1:12311755-12336592 GCA_035586675.1 Eurytoma californica | reverse complement strand
GCGCTTCTTTCGCTGTCGCGCCGTTTTTACCCCCCCCCCCCCCCCCCCTCGCGCCTTTGCCCGCTCGCCGGCCAACTTTCCAGGCCGCCGTTTCTTCTTCTTATTCGAGCGAGCACTTACCGCGATTTTCTTTAGCGCGTTTCTGCAGATATCCGGCCTTTTACCTTACTTATATCCTTTAATACCTTTGAGCCCGTGCAAACTCCCCGGGTATTTGTCCCCTTCGAGCTCCGGGTAATTCTTGTCCCGAACTTTTTGATTCTCCGAGTGTGGCGTCGCCGGCGGTGTCTGAGCCTGCCCAAGGCGACGCCCCGCGTCGTCCAACTTTCGCGATGAGTTTTGAATTTTTAAGGACCAAATGGAAACTTTTGCCTCTTCGCTTTACAACGCACGTAATTGTTGGCCCAACTCGTGTACACTAGCAGCTCATTCCTCAGAGTATCTCCCCGTTACCTGCGTATCGTTTCAACGAGCTGGAAAACGAGCCGCTGAATGCCTCCTCGTCGCGGAGATTTACACGTCACCCCCTCCCCCGCTAATGCGATTTCGCAATCGCCTCCCCTTCTACTTTGCGCCGTTCCTTTTAATCTGCCGCGGAGCCTCGCAAAACGCCCTCCCCCCTCGCCTTCCCGTCGGTATAATTTCAGCTGCAAAAAATCGCATTAACAAAGTTATTCATTCCATCGGATCGTAACCCGAGATTGAGCGGGGCGCGTAGTGTCTTGCCGGAATTAAAATAGCAGCCGCCGCTGGTACCTTCGTCCTTGCGCTGCTGTTTAAACTTTGAAATTCATATTAATTAATCCGGCTCTGAAAATTGGTGTTACAAAGCGCCGGCGACGCGATAAGCTCCTGAACTATGCACAGTCGCGTCGTAAACGCGTCCAGCTTTTTAGAGACACTGAACTCGACGCTGCTGCGCTAATAGTCGATTAAAAATTTTTCCGCGCGCGAAGTGCCGCCTTTTTAACTTTCATCGGGGTGTAAAACAAAAATGTAAGAGATTTTCCCGGCAGCGCCCGGTGCTTCGAGCCCTTTATCGACTTCTCTACTATTCTATATGACCCAATAATAATTGTTAAATTGCGAATTAGCCCCGGGTACGGCGGGACTCTCTCGCGGAGCGAATTTTCGCGACAGCCGTAATGAATCGAGCCCGTTAAATTCGCGCGCACGAAAAAGATTGCACTATTCAGCGTAAAACGCGAAACAATCGCCGCCCGTCGGAAGGAAAAATAATTACTTTGAACGTTTAAATTTAATCGGTACGGAGCGAACAATTCGACGAAAATCGAGGTCCAACGCAGCATCCGGCGCGCGCGCGAATGGGTAGGAATCTGCCGGCGCGCTTTTACCCACCGCTTCGACGGGTCGGTAGCTGTGGCCATCTGGCGGCGTTTCGACGCACCCCCGCGAGCGGCACCGGCGGCCGTTCGCGGGAAAATATTATGTTACAAAACTCAATCATGTCGCAAAACCCGCGGCCACCGGGTAATTAGCTGAGAGTCAATTTTCCCGGCTGCTCGGGCCCGGCGTTAACGAGTCTCCGATGGAACAAGCGCGGTAATCGCGTTTCGCGAAAATATTGACGTTGAATTTGGCCGTACCGACTGCTACAACGTTATCAGCGCAGCCGCCCGACGCGCCCCGCCTGCAGTTATCATCGTTTGTACAGTAATAGAAACTTGAATGATATGTAAATATGGTTGCTCGGGCGTGGGCACAGTCGAAAATTCAAATCATCCAATTACCGGGCCGTTACGCCCGAATACATTTTGCAAGTGCTCGCCGCCGGGGGAGGAGGGGTGGGGGAGAGAAATTTAATCATCGATTATCGCGGGGATTAAAGCCGATTCCCAAGTCCTCACGGCGAAATTAACATTCGAATTAATATCGCTTTCAATTACTGCTCGCGGCCTGTAAATATAAACGTCCTAAGCGCGGCGTTTATTAACAAAATAATGGGCGCGGCGTCGCGGTGGCAACGGCCGCGCCGTCGGTTTATTAAATTAAATTTCAATCGATTCCCACAAACGGGCCGAGCCCAGTCGCGCTCGTTTAAAAAGCCCCGGAGTCGCGCCGCCGAGCGCTAATGTCCGCCTGTCGGTCGGCTACTCCTCATTTTTCAGCGGCGCGTTCCATCCTTCACTCGTGCCGCCCGCGAGCTCATTACCGTCGGAGCGGCGCTCGCGCGCCGTAAATCGCCTAATCGGCCTCGATTTACGGCGCGATTTATTTCGCGCGAGGAATATCTATTTTCGCGCGCGCGGGGAACATTGTTTTTCTCCCGCGGCGAGCATAAGAAAATTGCCGGGTAACCAGGCCCCGGCGAGCGGTTAGCGATTGGAAGCGGCACGCTCGCGCGAGTTAAAATTATCTAAGCTCTAAATATAATCGATAATAGCGCGAAGAAAAGCGTCTGCGGTCGGGCCGTTATCTCCCCGCCGTGTATAGACGCAACCCGGTCGTCGAGTTTCTACGCACCGCGGCCGATCAATTTTTCACCGGCGGAAATGCATCCGCGAGGCGGATTATATTCGAACCGGAGAGGGAGCCGCTCGTTTGCTTCGCGTATAATGCAAACAGAGGCGGACCAAAAAAAAATCCCATTTATTCCGCGCTCGTGATGGGATGCCGCGCTCCCGCGGGGATCAGCGCAGGAGAGTAGTAGTTTCTCGCGAGGAAAATCGCTCGCCTTCCATTTTCTCCGAAATTGCCCCTCGCTCGCGGTGCAACGCCGCCACCGGAAACAATGACGCCGCGAAGGACGACGAGGAGGAAAAAAGAAGCGCGAGCTCCGAGGGAGAGAGGATCCGCTGCTGGGTAGTGCTCCGCGGTAGCCTTCGTCATCGCCGCCCGTTCCGAGCGGTAAATCGTTGTGTTTGTCAGCTTTAACTCCCTTTGTCTCTTTCTCCCGGCCGTCGCTCGCGCTCGTATCGCTCGCGAATCTCACGCACCGCCGGCGAGCGGATCAATAGACGGGATTCTGCGCGCAGGCCGCGCGCAGCGCCGACGCCGCTTGCGAATTTCCACGACCAATGCCGAATCGCGCGGGGTGCGCCCGAGTTCGCGAAAGCGTCGACTCAGGGCTGTGCGAACTTTCGCCCGGGCCCTGGCGTTTCTGACGCGAGAGCTAACTTTTTCTCCGGGGGACGAGGTGCTACTTTTGCGCCGAATGAAAAGTTATTTCGCTGAGCGGGGAATTTTCGGACTTTTCCGAGCGCGAGGGATTTTTGATACTTCCGTGCGGGGGTTCAATTTTGAAAATCGCTGAGTTTTATTGGCGCGCTCGTATGCGAAGTCATTTTCTCGCTCCGCTCTGGCTGCAAGCTCCGCCACGGAGTGACTTTCGGAGATGAAAAAGTTTCGCACAATATGCAATTTATGTAGGGCGGGATATCTAAATTTGAAATAGTTTTTTTTCTATATTAAAATAAACGTGGTTGTAATTTATTTAGGAGAAACTTTTATGTCTCCTACCCCCTATTTTAATTTACAAATAATGAAGAGCATAAACCACGCGCAAATAAAATTATTTTACTGCTTATAATTATCCCCGAAACTGTGCTCGCTCTCCTCGACATCGCGCCAGCCTCCAGTCGTAAAGCGCAGTCGTAGTCGGGGAGACGGAATATCGCTCCAAAATTACCAACGTTTCCCCGACCGCGAGTACGTAGTTACGATGGGGTCGGACAATGCCGCGGCATTCGACGATACTCCCGTAGTATTTACATTATCCCCCTCCACCGTAATTTGCGCAGAGCCTCGCGGACGTATCGGCCGCCTCATCTCGTAAACATTCGGCGCTAAACAAATAAGCCATTTGTACATTTCGAAATGACGCGCGCCCCGATAACGTCTGGGCGAACTGCAATCGCGCGTGTCCCGGACGCGATTGCATAAAAAAAAAAGACCGCGCTGTCGCGGCTCGGCGCATTTCGCGTGTGTGTACGTGCCGGAGGAGGCGCTGCGAAAGCAATTAAAAGGCGACCGGAGCGCGCGGAGGCGGGTGAAAAGCGCCGGCCCCACACGATCCGGCCGATGACTTTCACGTGCCTCGGCTCGTGACAGCTTCAATTTCGCGGATAATGCAGGCGAGAGCGATTCTACGTCTTTCTCTCTCTCGGCCTCTGCCCGCGAAGCACGACGAAAACCGAGGATGAAATCATTTCCCGACAGCCGGGTGAAAGATGAGCCGGCGCGACCGATAAATCAGCCGGACGAAATAAAAGTCCCCCCTCCCGCCCGAAAAGAGCGGAATTGATAAGCATGCACGCTATAATTCATGGGATAATTAGCGGTTCCACGACCGTTTTTTTCAGTTATCTCGAGCGCGGCTGGGAATCAGCGTAATTATTCGAGCGAATCGTGGATTATCGCCTGTCGCTCGATCGCTTTAATTTTAACTGTCGCTGCAGTTGCACTCATCTTCATGTACAAAAAGCACTGACTAAGCTGTGACCCACAGCTCGGATCACGGTTAAGTATGTTTCATCCCACCTCCAGACAAAGACTCGAAAGCCCGTAAATTATTCTGATTATACCGTAGGAAACGGAGGTCTGCAGTGATAAATCCTGCAGATAGTGTCAATCAAACTGTCCAATTACCTAGTTAACCCGAAAAATTCAAAATTTCAACGACTCCACGGGCAGAGTGCACGACTCAAATTCGACATTAAATAAAGTATGATCGAGAGTCGCCCGCTACTTAACCCGATATCAATCGCTCGCCGAACCGCCAAATTGCGTAAAAAATATGTTCGTTCACATGCAGTGCCTCGCGGCGGGCCGGAAGATAATTGCCGGGGAGGACGTCGGCCGAAAGCGCGCTTGCGCATATCGGTCGCGCGATCTCGGCGTAATTAGCCGCGGCGAGTGATAATCACGCCAACCCGTGGCGAATGCATGATTTACGGCGGGCAGAACCGATAGGCCCTCGGATGATGCTGCGAGTCAGCGAGCTCGCGCGCGCCTCTCACTCGCGACGCGAGTATCGTGGATCAAGGCCACGAGTCGGCTGCGCTTCCGGCTCACCTGTTCTCGAAGTAGCCGATCGCGCCGATGATAGGCGCCTCGCGGTGTCTCGAGAGGGGCCCCGGTATTGTTTCGCAAGACGCGCTTAGAGGCGGGGCGAGCCCCGCGCATTTTTCCGCCTCCTCCCCGATCGCTACGATCGAGCGGATTACTATATAGGTGCCTCGCGCGGCTTTCGCAAGAAGCGTCGATGATCTAACGATGCCGAGGAGATACTACATAACGCGTGTCAAATGAACTTATCGAGATCGTTCGTTTACGCGTGTTTACCGTACTTTCTCAACACCTCGTAAATTATCCGCGCCTTCGCGCAGTATCCGCGCGGTAAAAAGTGCACACTGCTCTGGCAAATTGGAGAAATTGAGAGCGCGCTTAACGGATCGATCGAGCGCAGAACGGAGCGCGCGCCGCTTTTCACCGCAATTGAATATTGACGTAAGCGCGTGCATTTCTTTTGCGCAACGAAATCTCGCGCTCGGGATGAATGGTAAATGCGAGGGTAAAAATCGCGACCTGACGCAAGCGCGTAATTCTCCCCGGCCGCGGTATATCTGATAAGCGGGCGAGGTGTATCGGGGAGCGTGCGCCGCGGATCGGCGGTACGTGACGCTTGAATAATTGCCTCTCGTGCGCAGCGCCGGAGAGGACGAGCGAGCCCCTCGGGCAGCGGAGATACGACGCGCCTCGATAATTATTACGCGATAGCTGCGGTGCGCTCCCGAAGCCCGGAGCCGGGATTTCTCGCGGGGCCCGCGTATACGCACGCGTGACGAAATCGACGGGCGCTCCGCGAGGTGCATCGGACCATTGTGATTGTTTACCCCGACGCCGTTGACGTTTTCGACTGCAGGCCCGATGCTCGCGCGCAGCCGCGCCGCAATACTCTTTTTGCCGGGTTTTTGCAGAAACGAAACGCTGGAAGAATGGCCATTGTGAGAGGGAACCTGCGTAATGGAATTAATCGCGAGACTCGCGCAATTTACGTATTTGATTTGGCCAATTATTTGTGAAATTATAGGCATTATAAATCATTAAGAAAATGAAGATATTCATCGTTCATTATGCAGCTAAAAAGTAATGCCTCATCGAAATCGACCGCCGTTTCATAAATTATCCGTATTCAATGGAGCATTAAAGATTAATTCTACAAATTCGATACAGAATGAGAATTGAAAATTGCCAGCTTTTTTTATCTTGAACCAGAATCTCATATGTACCAATAACAAGTGTTTTGTTACGCAAGGTACGCTCGATGACTACAGATTTTTATAAATCGCATCAGTTAGCAGAATGAATAGTCCATTAGAAAAAAAAAGAAACACATCCTGATAAGAACCTGATAAAAGTCTAGCTTGCAGTTGGTAGGCGAAGGCTAAACAGGCGCGAGTGGCCTGCGTTCGAGCAGGTGCCGTCCCTGAGCGCCGGGGGTTGGCGTGCGCGCGCGCCAGTTTGAATTTGCGGGCGCGCGAGCCTGCGCGCCGGCGCCGGGCTGCGCGACGACGACGACGCCTTCACCCGTTGTTCGCGGCGAACCTCCCTCCCACGCCTCCCGCCGCGCTCGCGCAGCAGCTTCGGGCGTGGAAGTCGACGCCGCGCGAGAAAGAGAGAGAGAGCGAAAGGACGAAGCCGCGCCAGAGCCCGAGAGCCGGCCTCGCCGCGTTTTTTAGCGAGAGGTCGCACCCCGAGTCCGCGCCCGGATCTTTCCCTTAGTTCGCGGGCAGTAGACCTCGCCGTCCGTCGTCGCGAGTGCCAGGAGTCGCCGGGAGGGAGAGCTCCCCCCGGGAGGCGAGGCCGCGCAGCGAGCGGAGCGAGGGGAGCCGGTGCCACGCCTCGAGGCCGGAGCGCGGAGGAGGCTATACACGTGCGGGCTGACGGTGCGGCGCGATGACGCCGTGACATGTATCCGCGCGAGCACCGCTGGCGCGAGTCCGGCAGCGTCCAGTTCGGCGCGACGAGGCGGCCCCCGGTCCTCGAGCTTCTGCCCCGGTTCGCCCAGCTGCCCTACGTCGTCTGGTGGCGCGGACCCCTCCAGCTGCAGACGAGCGTGCACCACCACCATCACCACCACCATCACCACCATCACCACCACCACCACCATCATCACTACTATCAGCAGCGAAGACCGAGCGGCACCGTGGACAGGAATCAGCCGCCGTCGCCCCCGGTGCCCCGGCGTCGCCGCCTCCCGCCGGAGCCTCGGGCACTCCGGGGACGCGAGCACGAAGCGCAGCAGCTGCACCAGCCTCGACGCTACCCGCCGAACCCGAATTTTCGCAGCATGAAAACGAGGTGAGAACTTCGGGAGAGGTTAAATTCTCGTGTACCTATACAAGACAACTTGCTTCATTATAAGGTACTTTGTTTACATGTTGGCCCGGACAATAGCAGACTGGTTAGTAGGGTATTGACAAATAGTCGCCAATTCTGTGTGACAGTTTGTCTCAAAATAATCAAAACCGGATTGAATATTCGGCATAAAATGACTTTTGAATTATTTAAATGTACGTATTTGTGAATAGCAATTTAGTAAACTTACAAATTAACATGAAATTATTTTTTATTTATTCTGAATTAAGATTGATGTCAGGGGTGTGACAGCATTAAAAACTTGCATGTCTGCGTAATACGTAAAGTGTATTAATTTTTCATTAAAATTGTTATGTCGTTTTCACCCGCACTTTAATATTACTGCAAGATATGTTGTGAGCGTGATTATTTGTTATTGTTGACAACCATGTTTCGACTAAAAACGCAATTTCCCAAAGTATCGTCATCGTGTATTTCGGTGAATCTTTCGCAACGCGATCAAAACGACGATAAGAGCGAAGGAAGGGTCGGCCGACGTGACTCACATGTAAAAAAGGAGAATATGGGCTAAGCCCCGCATCCGAAATATCTCGCGCGCGCCGCTCTCGAGTCGCATGTGCGTCTTAACCTTCGGCGACGCAGCGGGATTCGTGCGGGGCGTCACGGTAGATCCCTTGCACCTTCGCGCGCGTAAAAAAGAAAAGGGACGCGTCACCGCGCTCAATTTCGAAATGCATCGACGCGCAGCCGCGATAAGCCCGCGACTCCCTCGCGGCGGTGCACAATGGCACCCGACCTCGATCCCATTGTCGCGGCGCGCCCCTCGCCGCGACACTTTTCGCGATTTCGACTCTATAAGGGAGCGCGCCTCGCCCGAGAGCCTGAGCGTGGGTCTCTTCAGAACCGGATCGCGGCCGGGAAAACTCCGCGCGAGCTCTTAATTACGCGGCCTTTGTGCGTCGTGGCTCCTATACACGTAGCCGAGCCGAGAGCTTCGGCCGCGCTCGGGAGAGGCTCTTCTCGCGGCAGATACGCCAAGGGCACGGCGCGACGAGGGGGGCGAGAAAGGAGATAAAGAGAAGTCAAAGAAAGCGGGGAGATCAATACGCGCGCGAGCGGTTAGCGCGCGAGGAGCGACTCGAGAACGCAAGAAAACGAGTCTCCTTTTTCGCAAGGCCGTTTCTGATTGGCTAGGCAGCTGGGTGAAGGCGAAATTGCAGTTGCGAGGAGAGAGTCGCACGCGCGCCCAAGGAGGAGAGGAGAGGAGCGATATCCCTTGTTATTAAGCTTCTCCCCGCGTCGCCGGCCTCCCTCTCCCTCTCGGCCGACCGCTGCCTCTGACCCTCCGAAGGCCATACCCCTCGCTCTTATCCGGCTCGCGTCCTTCGCCGTTAATCGCACGCATCTTTCTTTCGTCATTTCGCATCGCGTCGCTCGGGGTATGCGCGCGCGGCTAATACCGCGGGGCTGCCGATCCGCCGTGTATAACGCGCGAGGCGAAAGCCGACACCGCGCGCAGGTGTCCGGCGAGTCGCGGCACAATGGCCCCGGCGAAATCGTCAATTAGCCCGTGTCGCTGCGCGGGCCGCCTTTGTGCGCGAGCTTGTTTGATCTCGCCCTCTGTACACACGGCTCTCCGAGTCGATCGGCCTTCCTCCGAGACTACTGTACACTCCGTTGTTCCCCGGGAGCGCGTGCACCTTTGACTGACTTTAACGACTCGCGGCAAAAGAAACTTTAACGAAATGTTTTCGAAAATAGCAACCCGAGGTGTCGCTCGCGCGACGAGTAAACGCATTCCAGCGGCACTGCATGGGCAATTTTCAGCCTCTAAAGCTCTAAAAAGCTCCGAAATAGCCGCCTGGAAAGAGAAGGGAGAGAAGCCACGCGGTTCGCTATTAATACACCAGCTCTACGCCGCGGTGCTTCTCCCGCTGAGATTCCAGAGCACAGGCCGACGATGAGAAAAAAAGGAGGTTGACGAGCGCCCACCGACGACCTCCCGCTACTCTCGCGATGCAGCCGAGCGAAAGCGGTGGTACCCGCCGTCGCGAGCTCGGCTTCGAAAGCTTCGCCGCGGGTAAAAAGATGCCGGCACTGCGATCTGTCGCCTCGCTCGTTACTTCGCGCCGGAGGAAGGCCTGAAAGTACCTCCGCCGAAGAGCAGCAGCTTGCATTTTACATGCTGTCAGAGGCGCGCCGAGCAGCGTCGCTTGAGTGATTAGTTCCCGGATGCTGCTCTGATGTACTTAAGTGGTTAGTCAACCATCTCGCCTCCCCGTTCTCTTTTTTTTCATTTGAAAAATAAAAGAACCCGAGGGCGGAGAGAGGCTTTTATGCACGGGCAAACTGACGGGAGCTTTCTGACATAACTAGATAACGGCGTAAAATTATTGTTAACGCTGAAACGGAGTTAAGAGAGGAAAGCGTCCTCGCCCCTGCGCGCGCGTTTGTTCCGCGTCGACCGAGCGCGAAAACCTCGCGGCTGGAAAAATTCCCTCCACTCGGACGGCGACTCGCTCGCTCGGCGAATAATGAAATTAATTCATCGGTCCGAGCGGCTTCCGCCCTTTGAGTCCCAGTTCGCGACGGAGTCGATGAACCGAAGGGCGACCTTTTGAACGCGCCCCTGCCATCTTTTTGCCTCGGACTGTGGGTACGGTACGCGCAGCAGGGGGGGAGTCCGGCGACAAAAGCGACTTTTGCGAAAGAGGCTGCTGCCCGATTTTGGCAGGCTCGGTTGGCCAGCTTCCACGTCGAAGTCGCGACGAATTTGGAAATTGGCGCGCGGCGCTGTTTTTTTCCTCATCGCGAGGCCCAACCGAGCGACGCGCTTCATCAAGCACTTTGCGAGCTTCGCTTCTGCACGGGAGTTTCCTCGTAACCTGATTTTGGCGTTGTTTTTTCCTTCTTTTCGAACAGGGCTCGCATTTGGAGAGAACGATAATTTGTATCTTCTTAAATCAGACGTTGAGTAATTGTGGGCATTATATACGTATTGATCTTTGCATAACCTGAATGCTCTTTAATGATACTCATATCGATTTAAATAAGTACGAATTATTTATGAAGATAATATTTCACTGAAATTATTGTCACTGTTTCATTTATGGATTTATTGTTACTGTTTAATTTATTGTTCATACAAGTGTATAAAAATGCGAGCGCATTTGTAAGTAACGCAAAATTTTCTTTTTTATTCCAGGTAAGTCAATCCCGCAGCTTCCAGCGAAAAGTGCAAGTCACTCGAGGAAAAGCACGTACGGTGGCACATAAAAAGTAACGCGCGCCGGGTGAGTAACACAATTTTCGCATCAACTAAATTTACGCCGACGACTTCCAGCTCGCGCGCTGGAAGTCGGGAAAGTAAAATTCCGCGGCCGAGCGATATGCGCCCCGGGAGCCGCTCGCGGAACCGGCGAAATTTCGGCGCAACGTCTTCCTCTCTCACGGGGCCTCCAGTCATTTCTCAGGCTCGCACAATAACCACCGCGAGGTATACCGGGCAGGAGGGTGGGAAGCGCATTTTTTACTCCCGCTCGTGGCTGTCGGCGAATATTGCGCCGCTCGCGAAAGTGGAATGTTATCGATCTTGGCGCGGAGAGCGAGCGCGCGCCGTAGCCCCGTATTATCGTTGCTTCTCAAAAAAAAAGAGAGAAGAAGGGAAGCGAGGCCGGCGGGCGCGCGTGTGCGAGCGCAAATGAAAACCAACTCTCTCGCGAGCGAGAATCTGCTACTCGAGAGCTTCTTTCCCTCCTTCCCGCGGCTTTTTTTTCACTGCCTCTCCCTCGCTCTTCTTTCTCGCCTTCTTTTTCCCTCCTCCGGAGCCGAGGCGCAATATTCCGCGCGAGCGCGAGCGCGCTCGCCCGCGCAATTACGCGGCGGATAATTTAATCCGAATTTAAAGTTTGCACGTGGGACATTTTTAAAATAGCCGGGGCCCCCCTCGGGCGACCTCGAACGCGCGCTTTACGACGACGCGCCTATCTGCAGTCCGGCAATAAAGATGATTCGCTGCGCACCTGCTGAATTTACTGTTATTAGCTTTCGAAAGCTCGCTATAGAGTGCGTTTTTTCTTCCCTCGCCTTCTCGGACTTGCGTTATCGACCGAATTATTAAATTTCTTTACGTCTTCATTGGCTGCCCCCGAGTGCGCTTATAACGCCGGCTAATAATAATATACATGTCAAGTAGATAGCGGGCTGTATAGGTCGCAGAGTCATCGGACCCTCTCGCTTCCGTTTGATTATTAAAATTAAGTATTGCCCTGTCGTGACGCTCTCGCGTTCCCGATCACCGCCAGCTCTGATCGCCTTTTATACGCCATTAAATTTACATTTAAGAATTTTACGAGCTTCCACCATGGAATAACGATGAACGCTCGATATTTTAAAAAAAAAAGAGAGGTAAAGAAATCACGGAGACGAAAATAATCGTTGTGCGACCGGCTTTGAAAAAAAATTGCTCACCCGCGGCTATGTTATTCGAGTCCCTTCAAAAAATCATTAGACCGTCTCTAATGCCCCTTGCGCCGCGGCAGCATTTTCAAAATCACATTAGCTAAGGAGCACAATCTCATGCGAGTATTTCAAAATTAGATCGCGGCTGCCTGACGTTTCACAATTAGAGTTGATTTAATGAGCGAGTCGCGCCACCTCGCGAGCGCGTATAAATTATTTATCATCCGCAATAATATGGAGGATCTCGTAATATCGCGCGAAAACGCCTTTTCTGCATGGAGCGTGCGGCCCGCGGGGTGCGGGGGAAAGGGGTGGGGAAAAAAAAGGAGCGCACACTGGCGGACGGCTGCAATTACGCGATTTCGCTGTAAAAACTCGCATAACCATTACAAGATGAGTTACGCCTGGGACTAAATTACGGCCCGTGGTGGGCTTTACTTTTTCCTCGGCTTTCTGAAATGAGCCGAAAAAAATCCCGAGCATTCTCGCGCTGATGCGTTAAGGCAACTATTTACTCTCGAAAAAAGAAAAGGAGAGGGCGGAGAAGCCCGAGCTTTTATCAAGGTTTTAATAACAAACTGCTCTTTATTACTCTCAATAACATAATTTCGCGTTATTACGCGCAAAGTGTAGATTTTATTAAAGATTTCAAACACTTTAGTTCTCGATCGAGGCATTAAATAATTTAACACGCCCGAGGATAATATAGCGTTATACATTTTCTTTGTACACATTACCTACGTTAATTACGAGGCTGTTAATATACTGAACGTATGCCGGCGTGTACTCCACAATGTCTCTTTAATCTATTTGTGAGGCATTTAAAGAGTCACGCAACTCGCCGACACTCGTTCCTTCATCATCAATTATTTTCACCAACCTGTCAGGAGGTAAAAATAAAAAAAAACTTTCGAACCACCGCTAACTCAAATTCCATACACTTGCAGTCCATAATTAAAAACCTCATTTTATTAACGACACCGTAATAATTATTAGCTATATTAATAAAAATAATATTCGTACGGTGTAATCGTCCCTTTAGCAACATCGTTTCAAGCCGGGGGGATGGAATTTCACTCGCGCTCCAGAGCAACAACGGCCGCCTGTAAATCCCGAATAACAATATTCATTAAAATCGCATTAAAATTAAAGCACCGTGCACGTGTAAGAGGGAAAATAAAAAGCGGAGAAAGCATTCCGGGCGTAATCGGCGTGACGTGGGGGGCTCCTAAAGAGGCCAGACCGGTATAATATCGACGGGCGCATTATTTCGTAGGTCCTGCCCTACAATAGGGTCGCGTCGATAAGGGCGCAGCAAAGGGTCTGCGGCGTAGACTGCACCCGGGGGGTAAGTAAGGGGCGGCCGCTCGCGGGAGCCCCCGTTTGAGAGACGCTGCTTTTAAAGCAGACGCCTCGCCGCGGCGTTGCCGCGCCCTCGTGCGCTCGCCTATCGACCGGGCGGCGTTGCCGACTCTCTCTCGCTCACTTCAACCACCGGTCTCTTTCTCGCCGTAGCGCCCGTTATCGCCCCCTTTCACCGGAGCAGCCCTCGTCTCTCATTCTTCCGATCTCTCGGCTCCGGCTCCGCCGTTCCTTTCTCTCGCTCTCTTCATTTTACTTTCTATTAAGACAAGAGCGTCAAAAGAAGTCCGAGAAAAAGGGGGACACTGCGAAGGCAGGGAGGAAGGAGGGTAAATTGCAACAATAGCAATGGGAGAAATGGATGGAACCCGAGAGAAAATAGATAAAGGGAGCAAATAGTTGTGAGAGTAAACGCCGGAAAGTATGAGGCAATAGCGTGTGGCGACGAGCGATCGCGGAGAAAAATTGTAATGGGAGGGAAGCAATTGCTTTTGTTTTCCTCGCTGCGTCTTAAGCCGTAAGCGTTTAGTTGCGTTTTATCAGAGCTAAGATTAAAAATAAATCAAAGGATCAAGATGGAACTGAGTTCGCTCGTACAAAACTCCCGTCCGAAATAAAAAGGAAAACGAATCTGTCAAAAGATCCAATAGGTCCGTGTAGATTTCTAAAAAAAGGAGGTAATCCAAAGTTGAATTAATCGCAAAAAGAAAGTAGTGAAATCAGTAGCCCCTTTGAATTCGTTCAATATCGACGCTACGAGATCGGACCTTCCTCGCTTTTTTCCCCAGTACTTACCCAATATGAAAAAGTTTCTTAATTCCCCCACAAATATCAAAGAGTCGTACATTGAAATTTTCAATTAACAATTATCATTCAAATATTCCGTGGTCCGCGATGTTCGTTCGCGTTATTGTAAGACGCCGGAACTTTTTAATTCGGAGCGAGCAGAGCCCGCAGGAGCGTTTCAATAAATGGAATTCGCTCCGCGGAACTTCGGGAATTACGCTCGGAGCGAGTCTCGCGCCGAAGTTTCTCGCCGGGAAAATTAATTGAAAGATCGCGGCCGAATAAAAAAACTCATTTGGCGCGGGTGATTTTTCAACGGGGCGATGATATTTTAACGCGCGTCCCCGTAGCTCCGAGCGATTACGATCGGGCGCAAATTACACGGACAATAAAGCCGAGGCGCGCGTAAGCTTTTCAGAAATCCCGTTTGACCGTTTAAGGCGCGAAGACGCCGCGGCGATCGGCACTTTCTACGCTGTAAAGCATCGGTTTGCAAATGAAAGCTGCCGCTTGCGTGCGCCGGTACTGACCTTCTTACGCGAGGATGGGCATAAAATTTAAAAATGCGCATAATCCACTTCAGCAGGTACTTCGCAATATTTTCCACGTAACACTGCGCGAACGTCCACGATGTTCCCGCAGTTTTTATTAAACGTTTAAAATACTCTTTAACTTCTGCCCGCAATTTACAGGCGATATCCCAAGTGCGTGCACTTCGTCGATGCTCGTCGTTATTATCGTTAATAACTTCTGCGAATCGTCACGCTTACATAAAAATGTGGATATTAATTACGATTTAGCAACTCGAACGAGTACTCGTGGATGTTTCACGCGCACCCCGCATTAGACGAGCACGTCGCATTGAAATCATCCCCCTGGCCCGGCAACGCTCCGTATGGCTTTCTTATTATTCCAGTTTTTTAAGTAGTGTACATTCATGCCAGGACAAATAAAAATTATTCTTATTTAAAAAACTGTGTATATGCAAATTTAATCATCAAGAGCTCGTTTGAAATTTTATAGACCATCACGTTTTTTTATTGCAAAACAATTTAATTTCATGTTCAAAATTAAAAGTTTTAAAATTCAATAATCTCCACGAGTAAGCTTAGTGCCAAAATAGTTGGCAACGATTTTATAGCGCAACATCCCGTAATGAAGATTGATCCGGACGGGTGAGTCCTGGCCGTTCGGCAGTCGTAAATCAATCGAGAGCTCGGCGCATCCGATTAGAATCGAAATTCGAACGCTTCAATGAATCAGCCGCAGTTACCCGCTCCCGTCATCTTCCGCGCATCTGTTTTCCGCCCCCGTCCGTCAGCTTTTTCTTCAATTTCGAGTAGTCATTAACGCTCGGATTTAGTGCGGTATCCATTCATCGGAGCCTAAGATTTACGTAAAAAAATCATCGTGGATAGGTGAGCGTCGTCTTTAAGCCAGCCGTAAATCGAGCAGCCAACAATGCAGCGAAGTAACGAAGTAACAAGCGGCTCCCTTCGTTTTTCGTCGAGAGCCTCGTTAACTTTTCCCGCGGCGCGGCTTTTCTCGCGGGCACGTGCGGCTCGCGACGCGCACGTGACTTTTACACGCAAAATAAATCAATCGCCGATACCCATCGGCTCTGCCCGAGCACTCGGTTCTTCTTTATCGTTGGGCCGGTACTGCCTTCATCTTTTTGTCGACTAGGCTCCTCGACGAATACTGGAGATTTCGAAGTTCCTTCTGCAATTGTACTCTAGGACTTGCATTAGCTTTCTATTTCTGTCCATGCGAATAAATTATTTGAACGATTGTTGGTAATTAGGCGGAGGCTATCAATTCGCACAGGTTTTTAAATGCGTAAGACGTGTTAATTACAAGCATAAATACACATTGTGATGAGCGAGCGTAATCAATGAAGTTTTACCTTACGTAATTGTTTGCGAAATGTTATTCTTCCATTGATTTTCGAAATTTCAATGCCTGTATAAAATGTAAATAATCCTTATACTTTTTTGCTGAAAAGCCTTAATGATTAGGCGCCTTCGGGAAACTTGAATTATCCACGGGTAATCTCACTATTTCAGAGAAGTTCGCTTCATTAGCGATTTACAATCGACTTTGCATTGTAACGAGTTTAGTGTAATGAGCTCCATCGACATTTATCGAGATTTCCAAAGGGGGCTACAACTCATTTGCAACGTAGTTTCCAAAGTCCGTCTTTATAGCGAGTCTTTGGAACTGGAGTTGGCGCGCACCAAGTAAAAGTCGTACATTCCACCGTTATTATCTTAAAGCAAGTCGAGCAGTTCTGCTTTGGCACAAACTATGCACTTGTAGATAATTCAGAATTCTCAGCTCTCGTTTTCAAAGTTTAACAATATACCGACGACAATGCAACAAAAGGAAACCCAATTTTTCGCCGAGAATTTCACAAAGGTCGATACCCGAGCCGCGCATATAGGAAATCCGAGCCATCGCGCGAAGCGAGGGTTCGGTGCCGGGAGGTCGAGGGCGATCCGCGCGCGTATGCAAATCCTCGTCCCTCAACCCAATGACCGCAAACGCGTAGACCATTTAATATGTTAATCCAGCGGCGAGTCTCGCGGGAAACCGGTTCTTCTTCTCTCCCGGCGAGCCCGCCGCGCCGCGGATTTGTCACCGAGCGGAGAAATTGCACGCGCTCCCGCGTCCTTGCCTCGTCCGTGAATCTCGCTCGACTTCGCTTTTTCCCCGATCGAAGCGAAGTCGATTTGCGCAATTTGCTCCCATCCGTCGCTTCCTAAGCGGCGGCGAGTGTCGGGACTCGAGCGATCACTCGCCGATTATCCAGGAGTATATATAAACTCGAGCTGGCGGACAATGGGTAGAGCGCTAACGAGTGGTGCGTCTATAAAAAATGCCTCGTTCAAGGTGTGCAGGCAAATCGCGCGATTCAGAGCCGAACCGAGACGGTATGCACTCGCTAGAGTCTCGATAATTAGCGCTCGACGTTTTAACGCGCTTCTTGTCAGTCGGCGCATCCTTGGCCGATCTGCACCTTGCAACTTTTTCCCCATAGTGGCGAAACAAGCCTTTCGAAGAAAAGAGCGCCGAGTGCATGCCAGATGAAAAAAAAAAATCTTGCAGGGTCACGCGTAAGCTCCTCGAAGGCTGACCTTTTTACAGCCTCGCGGTATCGTTTCTCCGCGCGAGTATAGCAGAGAGAAAGACCGCCGCTCGACAAATAATCGAACGGAGCGTGAAAAAGGGGTGGGGGATAGTGCAGCGATAAAAAAAAAGACGGGAAATGGGAAAATTCCGCGGGGACTTTTATTTTCGAAGGTGGCGATATTTATCGGGCGAGTTGGGGAGGGGGGTGGCGCGCTCGCGGCATTCGAAATGGGCTTGCCCTTGTCACGAACTAAATCGCGCTGCATCGGCGGTTGGCTGTGACGCGCGCCCGCCGAATGGCGCAACGGCGAATCGAGAGGCGTGGGCGACGACCGGCAGAATTTAGCGCTCTCGAAATGTCAAATGTCGAAGATAAAATGTCGCCCCGCCGCGGGACACGTGTGCGCCGTCGTACGTGTGCCGCCGGCCGAGTTATACCGATTGCGGCCACTCTTTGCTCTCCTTCCTCCTCCTACTTCCATTTCCTCGCGGACCTTCCGAGAACCCCCCCTGCGGTAATCCACTATACCCGCCGGTGCTACCTACGGTATACAGTAGATTTCTTACTGGATGAAAACATTATTTGCGGGAAAATCAGTGCGAAATATTTGAATAAATCCGATTGGATTGTGGTGTAATCTACTTGCGGCTTAGTAAGTGCATGTAACATTCGCTCGCGCGTGTCTCCCTTTGTCGAGGTGCGTATGCTTAGGCGCGAGGAGAAAAGGGGTTACAATAGCGCGGCAGGCGGCAGCCACTCACCCAATGTCCGCTGCGGCTCTCGCAATAGTCTCGTTTTACCGCTGCGCGTAATTTCACGTATCAATAAATAAGTACGTTCGATTCTCGCCAATGCGCTGGCTTATTTCTCGCTCGCCTATTGTTAGCTCGACCGGTGTAATTCTAGCCGAAACTTTTGCCTCTCTCTATCTCTCTGACTCGTTCGCTCGCTTTGACTTTTTGCGCGCGCGGGGTGAACAGGGAATTCTGGTTTGCGCGATTCATTGGAGGTATACAGACCGAGCGAGGCGTGTTGACATGGGGCCTTTCGTGACACTCGGTAATGCGGAAAGATTTTCGTTAAATAATATAGTAAGGATTAGGCGTGCGCGTTGTTTGCCCGCAAATTGCACGTTCTTTTTTTGTTCGTAAAAAATTTCCTGCGCTACGCTCGGGATTAATTGCGCGTTTAATTGAAACAAACACATTAAACGAATAAACCGTTATGATTTGGAGAAAGTTCAGAGTCAACGCCCAATTGTAGTCTCACGCAACCCCTCCAGGAGGTGTGCACAAAAAAAAGTCGACGACCCCCGGTAATACCGTCAACAAGAGGGTTTAACTAGAAGAGGGTTGGAGAATATCGAAAACAAGCTTCGCTGGGGCCGCCGACTGAATTTATGACTCGTCTATTCTGTGTTTTTGCCAGTCTCCTCGGGATCGCTCTTCCCTTTTCTCTCCGCTCTCCCTCCACGCCGCATCAAAATCTTCCACGGCTTGGAAGTGCGCGAGAGTGATTCGCATGAAGGGGTGCATTGCGCCCAAGCTTTTCCGTGAAAAACGGCCGACAAAAGGGAAATGTTGGAAAAACGAAGTCGCATTAAAAAAAAATGAAAAGGATCGAAACAGGAAGCAGCCAGTAGTATACGTATAACGAAAGTGCATTAACCTTAGGAGCGGCGCTTAGGTCGGAAAAAAAGGGAAAAACATCGCGCTCGGGCGAACGCGTGCATGCATGCATCTAACTGTCCTTATCCTTCCATCGATTCTCGGACGTCACGTGCCGCGGCGTAGACTGGTATGTGCGCTCGCTCGCGCACGGTAAACTAACAGCTGTTTTCCAACATCTGCGCGCCAAGAGACGGCTAAATTATGCGGAGTCTGGCCCAGCTGTGATAAATGCATATCGTTCTCCCTGCACCCCGGACTATAGCTCCTCGCAGTGCACGGCGCGACTCGCTCGCTATTGGCTTTGGATTTTCGAACGCCAGGCACAAAACGTGTCCGCCTAAGCACATTATCTAAACGCCCATTGTAGCTGTTAAGTTTATTTATTAACGCGCACACTGGTTCCGATCGGAAAATATAACAGGGCCGCGACTTATCGCGCGTAAATCATAATTCAACGCGTTGGCCGTTGCTCGTGATTTTTGAGCGAAATTTTAGAATTGGATTCGTCATGCGAGCGCTCGATATTAATGACCTCCGCAGTCGATTCGTATCAATTAGGCGTGGACGCGCGAGACAAAAAAAGCGAGGAAAAGGAATGTTTTTTTTCGCCCGAACGAAAAATCACGGCCGGTCATTTATAGCCCGAGTGAAACGCGAACACTCGTGAGCGTAGGCGCCGAGTAGCGCAAAAGGGTACGGCGGGTGTCGAAAGCCGGCCGAACAATGTACACACGGCGCGGCGGGCGCTCGTCACCGCCGGAGGGGGATTTAAATCGCTGAATCGAAGGCACGACTTCCGCGCAGACGCGCGGCGACTGCTCGCTCGCTCGTTAAATTGTCGTAACAGTTACGATACACCGGCTCCGCGATCGCGTTCGAGTTCCCATTCGATTCGAGCGTCCGTCGCGCGGCGACCGTTATGAATTCCCGCGGACGATATTTATTTTGCATCGATCGCCGCGCCGTCGTAAAATTAGTCCGCGGCTCTGTTTATTTTCCGCGCTCATTGCGACTGCGAAGTTTCGCCTCGCGCTCGGGAGGAAGCGGGGCGGCGCCGCGCGCGCGCGCTTATCGGGAGAAAATGGGAATTATGTATACGTGGCGCCACGGACAGCGCGGCCGGCACTCTAGAACCGACTGATCGCGATTAAGGAAGCGTAAATAATGCTCTATTCCGGTCTTGTAATTCATTAATTCTTAACGCACGTCCGCTCGACGCGGCCTAATCGTGATGTAAGCACCTGCTTTCGGTATACCGTGCCACGATTTTAACAGTCGCGCGGTTCTCCGCGTTGGTAACGAGAAATAAACTTTCGAGTGCCTCGCAGGGGCCGATTCCACGCGAATCAATACTCGGTTGAATCGTCGGGCTGGTTCGTTAGAAATTTAGGTTTCATCGCTCGGTTCGGTCCAATTGAATGAAATAAAGCAATTTTTTAAAAATTTTTTCTCGCGGACTCATTTGCTTTTGTCGCTTTCGCCCACCCCCGATGCCTTTTTATCAAATTAACAATGAATCCCAATCGGAACATAAAGGTTCGCCGACAAAAATTCGAATAGGCGAGCTCATGATGGATATCAATGAAAAAAAAAAAAAAAAAAAGCCAAACGTATTTAGGCAGAATTTTTTAACGAAAAAAAAATATCGTTCCGGCGCTCGATCGCAATCAACGAGGCGGTTAACAACGGCGCGCCAAGAGGGTATCGACCCCCGTGCGCCCGAGCACGCCGGGAAAAGGTCCCTCGAGCAAAAATGGAAAATCAATAGGTATTTTTACACGCGTAAAATATGCACTCCCTGACTGCTCGGATGCAGCAGCGACCATCTCGCTCTCTCTCAAAGCACGCGCAAGCCGACCTCGCTTCACGGGCGATTAGCGCGCGAGCGCGCTCCCGACCGAGTCGTCGGAGCTTCCGAGCTTTACCTGCGCGACCCCCGGGGGGGACGTACAGGGCAACGCATCGCAAACCCCGCGCGCAAATGGAGAGATACGGAGGAAACGGTGGGGTCGCGCGCGCGCGATACACGTGCTATTGAGAAAGTTAGCGGGCAACGGCGTCGAATGGCTCGGCGAACGACCTCGTTGGGCCGAGTTGTGTAGTTTGATGCGCGGCACTCCCCTCCCCTTTATGCATATGCAGCGGCGAGCGCATATTGTGCCGCGCGGCGGTGCTTCGCAGCCGATTGGCACATTGTCGCGTCGCAACGTCGCGCGTAATTTGGATTCCACCCCCGGCGGGGCAGCGCGGCCCCATTGGTCGTCCGGCCGCTCGATGGCACGGAACGCGCCCGCCGCGCGCATTAGCCCCGAATTCGGCCGGGCGCGAAAGTTCCCCGAGCGAAACGGCCGCGATTACGAGTCGTCGCGGTAGGATTGATTTCACCTGGGCGGCGGATGGCGCGAGGCGGGCTAATGTCGGGTTATTAAAAGCGTCGGCGGGTATACGCTAGCATAATGACGCGCGCACTGCACTTATCGGGGCAGTAAACAATGACCGCAAGGAGGTGTACGCGCGCGAGCTCGCTCCCAGGCGCTAAAAAAGCAGAACCGGTTCGCGGAGTGTCGATAAATGGAACAGCGGCGCGCGACCGATTTTTCGGGTACGGCGCGTACTCGCCGAAAATTGCCGCGGGATCGGGTCTCTCGCCTAAGAGCCGGTTTCTCGACTCTTATGGTAAAGGGCAGGCGCGGATGACAGAAAGCCAAGACGACTCACAATGAGAGCGTCTCATTTCTTTTCAATTAGCATAATTGTCCCCGGGACGAGTCGGCGGTATGCGCCGCGTTGCCACGGTATCGCTAATTAATTTGTACCCGTTTCTCTGGCCGCTTGAAAAATTGGGCCCCTTCGCTCGCCCGGCTTTTTGAAAGTCGCGCTTGCACTTGTTCGCCGATTCCTCCGACCTTATTATTCCGAATTTGTAAGGAAGAAAAACGACGGCTCTTCCCTTCCCGATTTTTATCGTCCCGGCTGAATAAAGAGACGCGCCGTCCTCCTCGCTCGCGGAAGCGAGCCCTGACCCACGCGAGGCCCGGTATTACACGTCGCGCCTTAATTTACAGCGCGAGATCACGCGACTAGTCGAGCCCACGAACGAAAGAGAAATCGCCGGCTTTTAAAGAGTCAATCGATGGTGGGGACGAGGAAAAAAAAACGGAACGCCACTGTTTTACACGCGGACAGTACCGTTACAGCCGGCGAATTTTGATTGATTTCCCGGCGAGGAACCGGACCCGCTGGAATGCCGATCGCCCGCGCGATTTTTCAATTCGCTTAACGCTTTTTTTCATCTCCCCAGCGAGATAAGGCCAAGTGGGCCGCGGCAATTCGGGCCACAGCCCGTTCGAGAAACGAAAGAAATGTAATGTAGTGCCGAAGAGGAAATCTTATTTCTCTATCTGCACAGGCAGTGTATTCCGGCGGGACATTAATGAGCGACGGTCTCGTTGTAAACATTTTCGTTATTGATTGTCTGGATTGCGCGGAGCCGCGAGACGAGCGCGTCGCGCGCCGCCATGGCAACGATCTCGCCGAATTTCCCGGCAGAGGCACACATTTCGCTTGATTAATTGCACGAGTTGACGTGATCCCCGCCCGATGTATCCAATCACCGTAAGTGTATTTAACCCCCGCGCGTACAGCCCCACACCGGGGCAGATACATTTTCATGAAAATCGAAATATTATGATAATCGCGGTCCGGCCAAATCTGTAATGACGAGCCGCCGTGGCAATATCGCTAATGCCCACTGATTAGGCGGATACGACGAGGATACACCAGTAAGTCACTATGTGCTTGTCGCCCACGGAGATTTCGGAGTTCGCCACCCCGGAATAACTCTTCGCCGACCAAAGTTTATAGCTCTTTGTTCGACTTTTTCCGAAGTTCGTGAATAATGAAAGTCACCCGCAAGGACTTTCGCGCAGTCGGAGCTTGCCGATGACGTCCCCTTTCTTCACCGGGAGCAAGTTTTTGATGGATGCATTTTTTTTGTCGTCGAAGATGACGTGATAAACTTTCGTATTATGCGCTGAATTCGAATTTCATTGAAATAAGTAATCCGCAATCTATATCTCCCAACGAACAAGTTTCTTAATTAATCATAATGCCCACTCAATTATCGCCATGACTGACAAATCAAAAATGAAACCAAAGTTGCCGGTTATTATGTAAGAATCGCTCGAACACATTCGCAAAGCGTTTACGCTGTCGAACTCGAGTGGCAAAGTGCCTTGGGAAAAGTCGGCTCGTCAGATTGTCCGAGAAGTGGCAGCGAACGAAAGATTCCATTAGGGTCCCCGACGAGGAACAAGGAGAAGAAACTTGACGCGCGAGGCGAGTGTGGGGAATCGCCTTTGTGCCGCGATTTTTCTTCAGTAGGAAGTCTAGCTCGTCCCTCGGCGCGTCCACTCGGAGACTACTGCCGCGGAGCGACACGTAGGAATGGAAATTCCAGGCGCGTCCTTCTCATTACGGGGCTTCCACGGAATTTTCGCCTCGGCCAGATGTAGCGCACGTGCGCGGATGTGCCGCGTCGATCGCTCTCTCGACTCGGCGGGCGCGAGAGGACATGGCTGTCGGCGGATTACTTAATTAAAAATAAATACGGGGAGCGCGCGAGTCCCGGCTCTAATTCGCGCACCGGTCGAATTATTTTTTTAAGCGCCGGGCGCGCAAACGGGAGGCGTCAATTTTTAAACGTCACCGCCGAGCGCGCATAGGACAATTGCCGGGCTCCGCGCTGAAAAGTAATTTTAGCTGCATTTGAAATTTAAATCGAACTAAACGTAATTAACGATCGCGCCCGCCACTGACGGCGAAAATAAAATCAATCGATAATTTAATTAATTCATCGTTAACGGGATAGTAGCGGAGCAACGCGACTCGAATTTGCCCGCGCGTAGCTTTTCGCAAATAAAGGAGCGATTGTTTAATGATACAAAATTTAATTTGGAGTCGCATTAAAAACATAATTCATCGCCATCATAAAACGCAGCCGTCGGTGGCCGGGGCTAATGGACGAGGCCCGGGCGCAGTCCCGGTCTCACAGTTTATTGCCTCATCGGCGCTTCGTAGTCGCATTGTCCGTCCGGAGGGGGCATCACCCCGACTTTTTCATCCACCACCCTCTCCGGAGCCTTTAGAGCTCGGGACTTTGCTCGCAGCTGACTCCTGCAGCGGCGCTCCTGCCTATTCCCCCGACGACCCAGATGGACGGCCGCCCGCGAGACTCGCTCGGCGAGTCGCGAAGTGGAGCAACGCGGCGCGCTGCGATAAGCCCCGCTCGGTATTGATCCCCCGCGAGGCGAGGGTGCCTGGCCCGCCCCGGCCGTAGCGTAGGGAGCCGAGTGCGCCGGGGGAGCCGCCGAGGCGCAGAGAGAGAGGAAAAAAACGCGCGGCGAACGCGATTGATACGGCGCGCGTAGGCCCCGCGGATCGATCGCCGACGAGCGCAAAAAAAAAGTAGTTGGCGAAAGTCAAATAAGAGACCCCCGGACTCCGGCGCCCCTTTGCGCGGCGTTTCCTTCCTCTACCGTGGCCCCCTACTGCTCGGCCCCGGGTAATTGAAGTAGCTTTTCGCGATTCCCTTTAGTCTCTCGACGTTGGCCGTTGCCAATTTCTTTGCCGTAGTCCCGCTGCCCGAAAGTTCACCCGAGTTACGTGGGAGTACGCCGGGTTACGGATTTAGCGTACCGCCTCGCGCAAAAGTTTCGCGACTCTTCAAAAAATTACACTATGCAAACATGCGAAGATAATCAATGAAGTTTTTTCGCGACTTTAGCTACTTCTTCGAGAAAATAAATAGATAAACATGCTGCGTGGCAATCATAAAAGGTTGCATTGAAAGTTAAAGTGGAAATAAAAAATACCACATAGCGATGTTAAAATTATTCAGAAAAGAAGAAATTTTAACAATCCCTTATCAAGTAGTGAATACTTTTAAACTGGTCACTTGATCCCAAGATTACTAAGCGTATAATAATTTTTGTAAATAACATTCATGTTTGTGAAAAAATTCTCTCCGCGAATATTTTTGCGCAAGCTCCTGCACAATTACGCCGTGCTCGCAAAAAAGGTTTT
>JAXIUT010000009.1:12301169-12311655 GCA_035586675.1 Eurytoma californica | reverse complement strand
TTTGTGAAAAAATTCTCTCCGCGAATATTTTTGCGCAAGCTCCTGCACAATTACGCCGTGCTCGCAAAAAAGGTTTTTCCACGTAAAAAAATTTATTGAATTCGCCGTACACCAGGCCGCCCTCGGCAAGCGCCGACGTTCATTTTTACGACGAGCATCCAAGCAACGCGTATACGCGGAACCTGCGCTATCCATCCAATTTCTGGTCGGCTCGACGAACGGCGCGTAACCACGCAACGCTCCCGCGGAGCCTGGCCATTGAAAAGCACGGCGGGCGCAAAAAAACACGAGCGGGGGAGAGCATAACGCGGAGTAAATAAGAGAGTGTCGTACAAAAATGGGAAATAAAAGAGCGGGATTAAGCGATGAGTGGTGCGCGCGTGTGCGCACGGGGTAGCCTACAGCGCGGCGCGCGAATTCACCCTCGTCCGATGTCAATGAACTGGCGCGCGCGGACGCGTCGGTTATGGGCACGTGCGCACAATGTGTACCCCTCGTATAGAAAATCATCCTTTGATTCCCCCGGGTTCGAGCCGGCCTCGCTCCCTCCCCCCACCTCGTCCCGTCCGCGCGCAGCTACTGTCTGTCGAATGCAATTCAAATTGATCCCCCGTGCGACAAACCGACTCGTCGCCGCGTCATTTTTTCGCCATCGGGATTTTCGACGCAAAAAAAAACGTGCCCGAGCGTTATCGAGCCGCCCCTCGACCGTGCCGCGGCGTCCGATCGCCGCTCCGCTAGTTCGACGCGCGATTAAAAAGCGAAGCGACGCCGAGGCTTTTGGAGCCCGAGCGATCCTCGCATTTATTTTACTTCGAAACTCGGTGCTCGCCGGCTGGCTCCGTAATTCGCTGCGACGCTTTTTGGCGGAAATTTTCGGAGCGCGCGTGACGTCGGCGCGCGTTACAGCGGCGCGCGAAACGGGGGCGGGCGAGTTTATTTTTCGAAAACAAAAATTTAATCCGGTGACACAGTGCTATGGGAATAAAATGCAATTTCGCCCTCGTAAATCACGCGCAAATGGAATTCCGCGGGAGAGCGGACTCGAATAATCGGATCAGTGCACGTAACAGGGAGATAATTTCGGGGCCGTGTACTCGGGGAACGGCGGCAAAGGTCCGGGGCTCTGATACCCCGGCGGAGAGTCGTTGTACAGCGCCGGTACGACGACGGCGACGTACGTGTAGCGGCAGCTCGAACTACGAGACACGGCCCTTTATTGCCTAGGCGCACCGTATACCCGCCTCGCCCGGTAGCCGTGTCGACTCCAGGCCGCGTAATTATAACGAGGCAGTCGCAGTGCGCTACTCGAGTTTTCCTCCGTTTCGGCGTAGATGTATATACCTTTCCTTGCTCTTTTTTTTGCGGAAGTACGTACGCTCTAATGGAAGGTTTTTCGGCTACTCCATTCACGCGTCGGGGTATTCGAAGTGCAGGGAAAAAAGCTGCAGCGGATTGCAAAGGTTCAATAGCGCGTCCGGGCGAGCTTTTTATCGCTTCTTTCAATCTGGACTTTAATCAGCGCTAATGTTCTCCTTTTGTAACTCGGCGCAGGGAATCAATGGGCTTTAATAATAAATATGGCGTTTATACACGGTATACTGGCTTGAAGTGGTAAGCAAATGAATAAAATGTAGCGGTGGCCGAGGTAAGCTCGCTGGAAAAGAGCTACGGTAGTCGTAGAATACTTGCTCTAGCGATCTGGCAACGTTCGAGCCAGTCGCTCTGGAATTAACGCGGCAACAATCGACCAGGCTAATTTATTCCGGCAATTTGGTCTCGATCGAGCACTAGGTGTGCCGCCGCGAGGTAACGCCTTCGGCGAGAGAAAATACATGAAATGTTAGTTCCTTCAAGCTCTTGTCGCTGCCTTAGTAAGGATAGACGAAGCGGTTGCGGTGGCCTTACCCCATTTTCGGCTCGGGAAAAAAGTGAAGATGAGGGAGAGGGATCTTTGCAATTAGGCAGCATGTTTCGAGACAGTTGAGCATTATCATGAGCAGGAGGGAGAAGGTCTTACGCAAGGATTACGACGCGGAGGGAAATTAGAAAATTAGCCATTTATGAGGATTGCAATTCGTGGCCCCGACGCGGCGTTCGTTACTACTGCTACTGTATAAAGATCGCGAGTTGCCAGATTTTGCTTACCGCAAGTTCTTTCTAAATTATTTATACACTGCACGAGTTTAAAAATTTCCAATCAACGATAAAAAAAAAGGAAAGCAAAATTTAGATATAAAATGAAAGATTCTATTTCATGTAAAAGATTGAAATAACCCGAGCAATCTGACGGAACGACGATTACATTTTCCTTTCGGCAAAAATCATGAACGAGCGAGCTGCAAAACGAGGCCCCAGCAAAATGGAAAACTGATGAAAATGGCGGCGGGTTATCGTCGTGACGCGGGGTTCTGCGGTCGGCTCCAATTTCGCTCGATTTGTCGAACCCGAGAGAGAACCCGAGGATCCTCACGTAGCCGCTCGGCCGGTCCCCGCGTCCCGCTATTAAGCCGCAACGGGCCACCGGCACGGACGGCATCCTCTCGCCCCTCTCCCCCCGCAGAGCTCTCCGACATCCCGCGCGCGTAAAAAGACGAAGGCGGCCCCGACTCGTCCTTTCTCCCGATCGCGCGCATCCTCCTTTTTTCACTCCCCCCGATGCACGTACACGCGGACCCCGGGACCACGCGAAAGCCACGAGCGCGTCTATAATTTTCTCGCGCCTCGTTCCCCCGTGTTCCCGATTCCCCCTCCGGCCTTTTTTTTAGCCTACACCGGCCCTTCGCGCGCATCTCCTCGTTTCCTTAAAAAAATTCGAACTCGTCGCCGGCGCAGGTGCCGGCCGCTCAATTAATTCATTACCCGCTCGGCTATAATTTGCGCGAAATCGCGACGGATCCGGGGCAGCGGGGCTACCTCCGGGCACCGCGCGATTCGATTAAGCGGAAGATTTAAAGCGGCGCCGAGGCAAAAATAATCCGACCCGTCGAATTGAGACCGGCGCGCTCGCGAAACTTTCGTACCACTCAGTGGTGTGTGTGTGTTCGGGCGTGGGTGCCCGCGCGCTCACCGAAAAGTCACCGCGGAAACGGTGGCTCCTCCTCGTCGGGGACATGACGCTTTCTCGGTGATCCTTTTAAAAAATCCTAGACGACGAATCTCCCGGCGAGCGGGCGCTCCTTTCTTCCCGGCCTTTCTCTTTCGCCGGCCGAAGCCCCAAAATTCCCCGGTGAATAAGCGATAGAATATTTTTCCCAACCTGCGCTACCTTCCTCCTCCGCCGCCTCCTCCTCGCCGCCGCTCTCCTTCCTCGACCTAGCGCTATTGCAGGCAACGAGGTATTCAAATATTTAAACACGAAAATACGGCGAAGGCACGTACATGAATTATGCATAAGACGTTAGGTCTCTCGCTCCTCTCTTTCTCTTCCTCCTCTCTCTCTCTCTCTCTCTTGCTCGCCTCCTCTCTCCTGCGTCTCCGTCTTTATACGTCCGGGCACTATACTGTCTCCTGTTACTTTTTCTCTCTCTATCTCCCGGAGCGCCCGGCCTATTCTGCCTCTCCCGAAGTCGTGTATGCGAGCGTGTCCCACGTGAGAACGATTCTCCTTATTGTTATTTCCACTCCCCGACCTCGGCAGGTATATAAAAGCACGACAATATCTCGCGCGCGTCCGACTAGCCGCGGCTTCCACTCCGAAATCCGTAATTTAATTTCGTCTCTTTGACGGTTTACACGCGTCACGTATGAAGTCGTGAAGCCGAGCCGCGCCGCATCTTTACGATCGCGGGAAATCTCGCTCTCCTTTGTGCGTCACTTTCGTGCGTCCTCCGGTAAAAAAACCGATTTCTCGGGGTGGATAAAGTAAACGGGCGCTACTTTCGAACGAGTCGTTTTGCGTCAGTTGACGCTTATTTTTCCTTCCCCGCTCGCTGTTATTAATAATTATTTAAACGTCACCGGTTATAGCGAGCGTTTCTTTTGTACTGTAAGCCGTCTGAGGCGTTTGCGCGCGTTTCTTTACAAAACGAGCCACCTGACACCACTTTATCCGGGTAAAAATTAAGTGCTTTCGCATTACCTTGCTGCCAATTGAATGCTGCACTGACAACATAAATATAAACAATTACCTCGTAATGAGGTAAATGTACGATTTGCCAGGACGGAAAAAAAACAAATTGAGCGTAATAATGGTCTTTATTATCGAGGATATTGGATATATCGGGAGTACTTCTTGGATGGCTCTTCGTAGTGTGGCCACAGATTTCCTTGAATCCCGATGCGGCGACAATCCAGCGTGCACACCAAAAAAAAGTGGCGTCGCTGAAGGGGAACCTAGTTCTTTTTTTATTGGACTGTATTCTCGCCTCGGTTTTGTAGAAAAACCAATTTTGAAAATCGAAATTTTTCGATGCACTTGACTTTATTAAATTTGGAGAGCTTCAGTAAATATGAGAAAATTCCCGAAGCTCGGAGCCTTCGAAAGCGACAAAACTTTTATTTCGAAAAGGTACTGTTGACAAAAATAATTCAATTTGATAAAATAACTCTGGAAGATTTGATCAAACAACCGGAGCGAACTTTTTCGAAGTTGTGAATTTTACAGCAAAAAATTTAATAATTTTCCAAGTGCTTTCTCTCTAAATGAAGACAAATTCAAAAGAATAACAAAACAGTTAATTAAGAGGCTCAAAAATTCGTAGTTCAGTCCAAAAAAAAGTGAAAGAACGAAACGGAGCACTCCGGGTGAATTCCAATTCGGCGAAAAAGTTCTTGAACCGCGAGGCGTAGTTACTCGAGCCGACAGGCTGAAGTTTCGAGGCAACGGTAATCACTGACCTCTCGCAATTTCACCTCGGCATCGGGCGCTTCTTGCGGCGGAGTTTAACGGCCGGCGCGCATCTTCGGCAGCGGCTCGCTCTCCCGCCTCTCCTATCCTTGAGCTTGATCGTGAAAACGGCGGCGCGGGGAGGTGGAGAGCGCGGGAGGAAAACAAAGTACGAGGAACTGACCGGCCGGCCCTGCGATCGACCGATCGATCGGCTGCTGCTGCTGCTGATCGCACACACGTGTAACCCATTGCCCGCGAATGAGAGAGAGAGAGAGAGACAGGGGGCGGCGCGCAATAAATGCACTCGCGTGCAAGAGCCGCAGCCTCGGTGCATCGATAGAATTAGATATCGCGTTTATCTTTTACTTTGAAAATTCCTGCGGGAGAGAAGGAGAGCTGCCGCTCTTTATGTATCTCTTCATCGCGCCGGGCCGCCTCTCGTGCCTACTCCGCGTTACCCAATTACGCCTCCTGCCGGCAGCTTTACCTTGACCTTTCGCTCGGTTTTTTTTTCTCTCTCGTCTCGACGAGGTGATTCGAGTCTTTTTTTATCGTCATCGATTTGATTGTTTTATTTGGTGATCGGTTGTCGGCTTTTTTCGTCGACAGGCGGATCAGCGATGATGTAATGGCTTTACTGGCTCGATACTAGATTTTCCTCTATCTTTAGTTGTGATATTTACGATTATCGCCGACTGAACATTTATTGCTCTTGCGGTAAGTGGTAGACTGCGAGGATTGGCTATTACTCGCTTTTTCTATAATCCGACAACTTACTGTTCGCCGAGATTCCACGGATAATTGTGTTTATTCGCGCGCTATCAGATGGCACTGATGCGCCGTCAGTGCGACTGAAAATGTTTGCCCCGTGTCGGTGCTCAACCGCGCGTCACACAAATAATAACACGTTCATCGATAAAGTGGTTTATCCCGCGATCGTTTTGAAATCGTGAAAAACGCCGAGTCACGTTAGAAAAACTCGCGCTAGCCTTCGGAAACGACCAACAAATTATTGTGTAAATCGCGACGGACGCATAAACAACGTGTACGCAAAGTCCCCCGTGGAAAGTTACAAAAGCTACTGCATTTGCGACGCGCGCGCGAGATTAGAAAGCCACTTTGCCGATCGGCCGAAATCGTTATCGGGACGCGGAACAACGGGGCGGCACGGGCAAAGATCGCCGTAAATAGACGTAAATGAAATGTTTAGCGTCGGCCGATAACGCGACATTTTAGCGCGGTGTTTCAGCGGCGCGCGGCCGGCAGCTGCCGCGATGGCTATCTCTCCGCGTTTCTCCGCCTCTACTGCCTAGCGCGCGGCGCGAGTCGCGCGCCTGCACGTGTATCGCTAAATAATTTACACCGATAGCGCAACGAGCGGACTAATAGCCCGGCCGGAGAGTCGTCCCAGCCGAGCCGTACGGCTAACCTCCCGGACTACGTGTATACATATACGACGGTCGAGTTTGCGCGAAGAATGGCAAGCTTGCCGACTCTGCGGAAACGCCGTAACGAGTGGCTGAATATTTAATAAGCCTGCCGAGCGCGAAGTATTTTCCATTCCAACGCTCTTGTGAGAGAGAAACATGTTTTTTTTTTCAGACTGCAGCTTTTTTTCTCTTTATTCTTTCGAGTGCGCTATTCTACGCAAAGTCGCTCGTGCGTTTGTCGCTCGATCTCTCGAACTCGGGCTGTTAACGGTTTGCTGCCCGCGCCGTTGTTAATCCAGCGCGCATGTCGGGAGGTCGTTCCGAGAGCGCGACTTTTCCCAAGCGCCGCGGCGTCGGTTGCACTGGTCGTTAGCGTTTTTACGTAATGTCAAGGGCAAAATCGAAAGTGACATCCCGTGCACAACGCAGTCTAATAGTCGTGCGCGAGTGTGCTCACCGAGTAATTTTTATAGAATGTACTCGTTAGCCGCGGAATTACCTTTGCCAGGATGTTCGTTTTATTATCTCGCCGTTGAGCAATAAAACTAAAATTTATTTCCGAGGCACATTGAAGCAATGTTCATTGTACAATAAAAAAAGGAAGTAACAGGAACTAAAATTTCAAAAGTTTAGACAAGCCGCCGCGATAGATTTACTATGACCACGTAGACCTTTTTCTTCGACTGTGCTGTAAGCCGATACCTTGTGAAAAAAAAGTGTCCAAATTACACGAAATTAAACAATCGCAGACGACCTTGAGCCATTTTTCATAATCGGCCGGGACCAGAGCAACCGATGGTCGCGCGAAATCGTTTCCCAGGCCGTATGTACACACAACGATCGCATCCGAAACTGACCCCTTTTTGTGACCCGGCGCTCGAGCTAATAGCCGTCTAGCCGCTGCGGCGGGCAGTGGGCCTAGTTCCTGCGAGAGCGCAGCGTAATGATCGAGCCGCTCGCGCGCGAGTGCGTAGCCTTGATGATGTAACTTTCACAAGGTTTCCCTCTCTTTGTTCGTCCGGGGTATATCGGCTGGCCGCGCGATTGCGCATCGCCGGCGCCTACGCGCCTCCTCCTCGCCGCGCGTATAATAGTCTACGTGGCCGTCGCGGTGCTTATACCCACAGGTCCCCCGCGTCCTCCGGGCTGGAAATTTTCTCCTTTCTCCTTTCTCGAATTAGGATGCGACGCACGAACGGAACGACATCGCTCGGGCATAGGAGAAGAGGCTCACGCGCTCGTACCTTTGACGCCGGTGAAAGGACAATAGACAGCTTCGACGGACGAGCCGAGAGGATTTTTCGTTCGGTTCAATTAGCATTAAATTTTTTTTTTTTCTCCTTGTCGTCGGACGGGGCCAGCCGGATCGAGGAATGTTTGCGGAGTTTCGCGCAGATTTATGAGCTCCTACATCGAGATTTGATTGCTCAAAGAAATGTGAAAGGATCGCTGAAAAACTTGTGGATCTTTCATATTCGTTTATTAAATCAAAACAGCGCGTGCCTCCTCGGCGCCATCAACCTAATTGTTCAAACACAACTTTAGACACTTTCTGACAATTTCGAAAAAATTAATCCACTGCACAAACTTCGGACTTGCTTGAAACTTAGAAAAAGACATTCAACTTTCACATCCCTCACCCCCGGAGCAAACGAAAAAAAAGTGACACCGCGAGGATGCTTTGTTTGCTGTGCGCGGGCCCCGATACGGCTCTGCGTGCACCTCCGGCCCCGTTGCAAAATAAAACATTGCGAGCGGCTAATTACGAAAATAACAATTTCGAGATTACGATACTTCACGAGCGAGTAATTGCGCGGGGCGGGCGTTGCGCCGGCAGCGCGCAAGATGTGCGATGATATTCCCCGGCACCGTTAGGCTACGGGGAGAGAGAAAGTTTCGGGGCCCGCCGCCGCCGCTTTATTGCCAATGTTTACGAGCTGCGAATCATTGTGATTTCGCGGCGCATCGCCGCGGAGCTTCCTCATGCGAATATTATTAACTAACCGATCGTGCTTTACGATCGGCCGCGGAGCGCAAATTTTGCGCGAAAGCATGTAATTCCACGGTATATTTATTGTCGCTGCGCGAGGCGAGGCCTCGCCGGCCAATCGAGTGGGTTTTTCAAATTGATTTTCGCGCGCATATTTGCACACGCGCGCGAAGCTCGCGGATAATTTTGTTTCTCCCGACGATTACCTTCCTTTAAGCGAATTGTTTATTAGGTAATAAAATTAATCTTATGAAATTTTTTCTCCTCTGTTTCAGGTAAGACAAGCCGACGAGTGCGCCCGAGCCAAGCGTCGATTCCGCCTCGAGTGGGTAAACAAACGATTTTTTCCCGTCGATAAGCTCGCGCTTTGAAATAGTTTTCTCTCTCCGCGCCGCGTGCGAATGAGGAAAAATAGCCGGGGCCGCGCACGGCAAATATGCAGAAACTTGCGCGCTCGCTGAAACTTCGCGGAGTTTGCAACACGTTCCATATTTACATAAGAAACAGCGGCGTGTCGCGGCGAGGTGGAGAAGAACTTTCCATTCGCGCGTGCGTTATGTACGTGCCCGCCTCGCCGCTACACATCGAGAGTCGCGAGACCCATTCTCCGCGAAACTCGCTGCGCGAATAATGGAGGAAGTCCGCCGCGCGCGCGTATAACCCGTACATACACGGGGACGAGGCAGATGCGGCGCGTCCCGCCCGGCGCCGTTGATGTAGGTCGCGAAGTTCCCATATCGATCGCCCGAGCGTTAGAGGAGAAAGTCGTAAACCCAAAAAAAAAACTTTTCGCCCGAGTGGAATTTCGACTGCGTGGCTCTGCGGATGAATCTATTCCCCCCGCGGCAATTTCACGATCGCGAAGTCGCGAGGTTTTACATCATGCGTTAGACGGTGGCGCGCTCGCCGCGGGATTGAGCAACGGCGCCTCTGACCTTGTGACACGCGGGGCTCTCCTGGCAATTACCGAGCTTCACGGAGCTGGATCGAGCCTTGAGCTCGGCGCGCTTTTTTTTTCTCTTCCACGGGGGGCAAAAATACACCGTCGAGTTAGACGCGCCGCGGGACAAAGTCGAATATCACCTGCCCCGCCGCTCTTTTCGACCGCGGTATGTTGCAAACGCGGCCGACCGGCTAAATAACTATTATCTAACGCTGCCGCGATCAGAAAAGAGAATGTACGCTCATTGCCATTAGGCGCGCGTGGGTGCCGGAAATACTTTTCCTCGACGCGGCGAGCGCCATCTCGGTGCGAGCTTCGAGCGAGGGCCAAGAGAAGGGGAAAGGGCGCTTAATTAACATCGTCATTTTCCATTATTTGCCGTCGCGTAATGGCGATTGCTTTTCCGGCTGCAGCCGGGATTGGCTATACGCGCCACGGAATCAAGGCTGCGTGTACCTCGACCACGATGTAAAAATTTCAAATAGAAACCTTTCCAAACTCAAGCGTTTCGTTTACTTCAAAGCTTTTTTTAGCTCACGAGATAATCTAAGCTCACAAAAAATTTCGGTGTACAGACTTTCGTCGGAGACGCTGGGTGATCGAGAGACGATTATCACTTTTTAATGTAAATCTCCAAGTCAATCGAGCGGCTCGTCCCCACTCCTCTAACGACTCCATTCAAGGCGAGTTCATGAAAGAGCTCGTCGAGCGCGAATAAATCATGCTACAAAATACTCCTAACAATGCCGTCTGATCTCCGGGTCCTCGTGAAAAATTTGCGCCGAGTGACGAGCAGTTTTGCTGGCGCATCGACGGAGGCACCGGCCGCAGCCGGGTGACGTTCGCTCGGTGACAAACGATCGGTCGCCCCCGGGGGTTATACTGTAGGCTTAGCGAGTGCGTTATCAATTGCTTTTTACGAGATTTGATATACCTTGTATGCCTACAGCATAGGCGTTAAACCCAATTTAACGCGTTCGCTATGCTTACAGAATAACCCCCCTGGGTCGCACGCGTGCGAACCGCCGACGCTCTTTCCACGAAGGACCGATGACGCGCGCTCGCAAGCAAAAAGTCGCCGCGAGCTAAGTGTGGGCGCGACGACGAGGATGTACAAAAAATAGTCCGTCGTCACTCGGTGAGAATCGTGCCCTTTGGGTCCGCGAAGAAAAAAGACCCGCTGACTAAGCGCCCCTCCGCTCGTGTACGTACATTCTTTGCCGTTCGTCAAATAAAGCGTGTACGGCTATCCGTCTCCCTTCGCGAATAAACGCCTCGGCCGCGATGGTAAT
>JAXIUT010000009.1:12254227-12297894 GCA_035586675.1 Eurytoma californica | reverse complement strand
TCTCTCTCTCCGCTCTCGCCCGCTCACAAAAGCCGCGCGGCGTACACGCGCGCACGCGTTGCACTTTTATCCGCGAGCGATACAACAACGGGCGGGGCGCGTGCCGTCTCTCCCTCGCGCTGCAGAGGGGGTGCGCGAGCGGACACGTCATCCTCAGGGCTCGCATCCCGGCCGCCATATGGACGGGAGAGAGAGAGAGAGGATAGAGCCAGGGCGTGGGCCTTTCAATGCGGAGGCTCGTTGTAATCGTCGAGTGTACAATCCGACGCGATACGCATTCATGTAGACGCGTGCGCGCGCGTCACCCCCCGGGCGAGGGTCGCAAGCTCTACATCGGAGAGCCGGCTGCGAATTTTCCCTGGCGCACGACACGGTGCTCAAGTTTTACAGTGCGTTCGCAACGCTGAGAAAACTTGGCGCGACGCTACGATGGGGTTGGGGATGACTTTTTATTGACTGCGGTGGGGAACTGTCGAGGGATGGTGCTTTGCTCCTCCTTTTTATTGTTTCGACGACGGGAGCCTGCTTTGATATTCTATTTTCTTGTCAGCGTGGAAAATTTTATATGTGTATACGCTTAAATTTATGATAATGGAAGGAACGATATAGCTTTGGAATTGCAAACATTTACCGCTTTGGTATTTATCGTCGTTAGCGCTAATTAGTTCGCGATATTATAAAAGCGTTTTTTACTCTTGGATAGGGAACGACCAAAAAATACTGCGACTGTCGCTACAAGGATACGCTAGTAATAAATGTACTTGCACGAGCTATTGCAGAATTTCAGTGAGAAAGTCGCGAGAACAGTGCGCAGTTCGCGTCGCCTGAAAAATGTCACAAACCGAGCTCGGCGTCTCATGATTTCCAGAGCCGGTAAATCGACGGTCATTATGATCGCTACTGTATACAGACCGCGAAATACCATCAGCTTTTTTCCAACAGCCACTTGAACTTCCCTCCCAAACTGAATATCTAAGCCAAGTCGACTTTTTCTCCCGTCGCGAAAGGCCAGCGCCGAGACACCGATAGCCAGTGCTCCGTGAACACGCTTCCTTTTTTTTCCATCCCCGTCGGCGAAGGTAAGCGCGCGCTTTGCTTTTACTCGCCGCGGCGAATCGAGGGCCGCCCTTGATCTATCCTATCTAGCGCGCGTACACGCAACTTTTCTCCGACCCACTGCGCGCTCGCGCTCCCCCTGCCCCGCGGCTACCGCGGCGAGTCGCATAAGATTGCAATTACATAATTAAAAATTCCTCCATTCAGGGATTGTCGCTACACTTTGCATCATTGACGCACGTAGGCTTCCATTGATACGGCCGCGGCGCGCTGTTTCGCCACGGCGCTTGCTAAACAATCCCGCGTAGCTCCCGGCTGCCTATAAATAGGCGAGAGAGCGACAAAAGAGAGGGAAATAAGGAGTCGCGATGCACCGGGTTGCGCAAGCCACGCGAAACCCGACGAAAAGATCGAGCGCGCGAAGAGGAGTCTTCGTCGTCGTCGTCGTCGCGCGCGACAACAATGAGGCCCGCGGCGGCCGCGAGCGAGCGGCGTGCGCGGCGACAAGGCCGCGCCGGTGTAAATCGCAATCGCGCGGCGCACGCGCCGTTCTCTTTTCGCTCGCGCGCGCGGCGACAAATTAAGCCGATCGCTCTCTCGCGGTAGCGCGAACCTCTCACTCGCGACCTATATCAAGCGTAATAAGGTGCACCTCGCTATTTATAGCGTTGACCCGTCCAATCAGCTCGTCGAATTTTCCGCGGATACTAAAGGCGGTTCCGCTTGCAACTTTTTCGGATGGGAAAGACGTGCTCAATTCATATATATCCTCGCGAAAAACAGCATTTTTCTCGAGACTCCCTCTCAAAAAGCTCCCATGTATAACAAATGTTAAATGCTTTAAAAACGATTGATGACGTCCTCTTAACAATTTGTGCCGTTAGTTTTACAAAAAAGCATACTTTGTAAGATAGTAAAACTCTCAAATGTGCTTATCTTTGCAGCAAAATACCGAAAAGCTCTTTTCTTCGTCGGGAAACTCCACAATAACTTTTTTTCGTGACGTATGTGAATCGTGCTAGTTTTTGTTGTTAAGCTGAAATGTGCTTTTCTTTGTTATGAAAAAGTAAAACGTGCTTCTCTTCGTTAGGAGCGACGATAGGGACGCTCGCGAGGAGCTTCCCTTTCTCTACATAAAGTCGACGCTTGCGGCGTTTCCGCGAATAACTCTTTCGCTACGTAAGAGTGGATTTCTGAGCGGCTGAATTTCATTTCGATTCGGCGAAGGAGAGACACGCGCTCATCCAACGGCACGTTGGGTAAAAGAAACTGCCCATTAATGGATTTCGAGCCGAGGCGCTGATTAATATACGAGGGCGCTCCGGTTTCTCGACCCCGCGACGCCTATCCGCTATTTTCCATCGACGGGGGACCCTTTCTCCTCGGCGCTTTTTTTTTCGCCTTTGCGCCACAGGATCGATCGGTCGACCGCCGGAGGAATTACGCCGCGAGGATGCAAATGATCACCGCGCGCCTTTTTCTTTTCGCCTCTCCGATTCGTGCGGCGGATATGCCGAGCCCGCTCGGTGGTCGGTGAACCGAAATTTTCTCACGTGAGAACTGTTATTGTTCGTGCCTCCGGTTGTAGCTCGCGTTGGCTAATGATTTAATGAACGGGACCTCCGAAATAGATAAACGACCATTATAATTTTGTAAGTCACCCTCGGGGTGTACCTTGACGAATCAATCGGCAATTCTTTTTTTAGCGATCCAGAGCAGTCTTTGTTCCGCTTAATCGAACTATCTAAAACCAGCCGATCTAACCTTGAAAATCGTTCGCTGTACTTTTCCGTACTTAGATAACTGATTTGCCGAGTGGATTTTAAACTTGTCTAACTCCGAATCGTTCTTTTAGGAGTTAAAAATAAAAATGATCCTTATCTTTGAATAGGACTCAACGTGTTTCGACGCCCTCTGCATTCGCATTCGCATTCAGCGTGCGAAAATACATAGCATCGAGCGATTTTTTTCTCCTCCAAACCGTCGCTCTCGTTACGCAAAAAAGTCCCGACGCCTCTTGCGCTGCTGCACCGATGGGACGCCCAGCCTCTGTGCTCCCCATTATTCCTCCATTCTTTTTTTTCATCTCTCCTCTCTAAGACTTTTACCTCTCGCGCGCGCAGACTACACAGCGCATCTCGCACGCGATTCCCATTCAGCAACGCGTCGGCTGCAAGCCTTTCGCGAGGTGCGTGCGCAAAAAAGCGCGGCGCGGATCGTCTTCCCTGCGGCTCGTTCGCTCGGCTCCCAGCTCCGCGCTCGGCGAAAGAAAGGCACTGGCTCGCGCGAGTTTTCCAGCCTTTTGTTTTTCTCGGCCATGCGAGAGCGCAATTAATATTTTCCACGGTCCGAACGCTCGCACGCGCCGGCCGTATATTCCAGTTCGCTTCGAAAGAGAAAGGTTGCGACGGCGACCGCGCGCGCGCCGAAGCCGTAGAAAGTGCGCGCGGCTTTGTGTCGCGGTAAGAAACAAATGATTGGGAAAAAAAAATTGGTAAAACGTACGTGCCCGGATCGGAGTCAGGTTACGTCGCCGCGCCGTACGTGACCGGTCATAGATACGCCGTTTCCTCCCCCACTCGATTTTCCGCGGGGACCCCCGCCCATTGTGATCGTGGCGCAACTGGATACCCGCAGCGAGGACGCGCCTTATCGGCGAGAGGATGCGCGCCATCGGGAACGATTCTCACGCCGCGGCTTTGCGCAACCGGGGATTTTCGTATTCCGATCGATCGGTGCCGCGGCATCGTCCCAGTTTTCGCCGGAGGTCGTGAATGCTGGAGCGATAAGAGACCCCGGCCGCTTTTATCAATCTTAATTAACGGAAAGTTCCGGGGGAGGGTGACTCGATCGAGTGTAATTCTGTCCGTTCCCGTTCCGCGGGGCTGGCGACGAGCGAACCGCGCGCATAACGAGGAGAGGAGCCAGCGCCGCTATAGGCCCCGTAAAGACCCCTTGACACGATCTTCGCTGGAGTACAGCGAGGCTGCGGCACCCCGGAGCAGTCGTCGCTATCACGACTCTCCTCCGGTCGAGGGTCGCGGGACCCCGGCGACTTGGCCCGCGCTGCTCTCGAGAGCGCGCATAATTTACCTCGTCTCCCTCGGCACTAAGAGCCTCCCCCTCGCTTCTTCTGCGCGGCGATTGCGGAAATCGAACGAAGAAGCAGCGGCGTTGCCGTTAGAAGGAAAAAGTTTTAATTCTTGTTTTTTGTCGAAAGCTCTGAATAGGAGTGTATTGTCAGAATCTTTTATGATCGAAGTCATAAGTATTCAAGGCTTTAATGTGAAACGTGGGAGTTTTGAGCAGTGTCGCACTTTGATTTTCAGATTTTATCTAACAAATTCAGGTTTGACTTTTATGATTCACACCGTTTTTAATTCCAAAACGTGCTATACGCAAACATAATCTTCAGCTTTCGGTCGTAGAATAAAAACGTTTGTTCTACCATTTACCACAGTAGAGTGTGTATCAACCTGAGCAGCAGCACTTAAGCCATTCAAACTAAAAGTCTGAAACTTTTATCGTCCTCATCCGGACATTGAGAATTCACACCCTACCCTCCGGATGGCGACACTCCAATTTTTCCTCGTCGCGTCGACTTTCAGCTGCGCGCACCGACATTAAGCGCACTCGGATCTCGGGCGAGTGGAAACAAACGAACGGCGGTATGTCGCCTCGGCCTTATGTGTCTCCTTCGGAGAGAGGTGCACGCTTGCCTGCCTATCACCGCCCGTTGACAGCGTCAATTACGTCGCAAAGGGAACGCGCGCGCGCGCCGACTTGACTCATTCGGAATCGTGTAATCGCGCTTATTCGATTAGCTCGCGACGGCATTCTTTTGAGGTGAGATAAGGAGCGAGACCGCGGGCACATTCGGATGTGCCGGCAGCCCCGACGTGCAGTAAGAGAGGGATAAAAAATGCACAGATATCCGATTGCGCAACGTGGTTTTGAGCGAATTGCCCCTGGTGCGCGCGTATACGCAAGCTCGCCGGGATATCAGGCCGAAAGACTCTATTCCCTTTCTCCCTGAAAACGGCAATCGGCGCGCGCGAGCGCTCGGCTCTTTCAAGGATCCGCGTGTGTGCCCGCGCGTGCGCGCAATTTCGCTTTGATCCGCGCGAGCCGAACCCTCGCGCTCGCTCGTTTATTTAACGCGCGGGTAATTTATTTAGCGCGTGGGTCGAGCGGGGATTGGCCACCGTTAAAAGCGCAGCGCCGGCCGCGACTCGCCGGGATAACATTTGACCACCGGATCTCGGCGCTTAAGACACGGTCAGCCACGGCGATCCGACTACGTGGCCGCTTAACATTTTCTCCCGTCGAAGATTCTTTTTGTAGCGAGCCCTGATTCGAGCTCCGTTTCTGGAAGAAAGACGTTGCGATTTTCTCGAGGTGCGTTTTGCAAGGGACTGGAGGTAATCCGTTCGGCGAAAAGTCGCCTTGAGACGACCGCTCGCGCGAGTCTCACGTTCAGTCGCCGCGCAGTCGATTATCCAGCTTCCCATCTACCGCACGATCGTCGCGAACAATGGATGCACACACCCGCTCTTTCCTCCCGGGAACCCAAAGCTCCAGTGGAGGATGAGAGAGGGAGAAAGCACGGGGCTCTCTCAAGGTTTCGAGGCTGCAAGTACAAGCGATACTACGAGCACCGTCTACCTGGTGTGTGTTGTCCGCAATATCGATATTTATTATTAACTTTCTTTTTCATCCGTTTATTGTCAAGTTATTGCTTTAAAAAAATACGTTTTCATGAATATACTTTACATTCTCTGGCTTTAAAATATGCTCGGTAAAGCTGCGCGAAAAGCAAACGACAATATTTATTCGCTTTCGTATAAAAAAAAATGAAATAATCGTCGTATTGTTATTTATTGCGATGATAAAAAATGACAATTATTTCAGTTATTTATAGGGTTATTTTTTCTTCGTGACAACGTAAAATAAAACTTTATCTCGTCAAACGTATTTCTATCCACGTTCCCCTGAAAACGGCGGCAAAGAGCAAACAGGCAGCGTGGCCGCGCGCGCGCGGTGCAGTTGCACACCGACTATTTCTCACGTTACAGAACGCACGTGCTGCTTTTCCAATAAATTTTCCGCCGTAAACACCGTTGAAATTAATAGACGAGCGAGCGAACGGGGTGTGGACAGCCGATGCCGCCGTATTACTGCATCGCGAGCAGGCGCTTATTAATCTTTAATCGAGTGCTTTTCCATAAACTTGCTCGCGAGGTCGTCAATTTGTCACTTGCCGCACTAGTGTTTACACCGCCGGTCGAATTGGCGAATCCGCGGACGGCCGGATTGCCTCGTCCTTTTGCGAACGGCGGGGTCTTGATAGCGAGTGGCTTTCGCGTACGAAAATAATGCCGAGATCGGAGAAGGGGGCGCGCGGAGGATCGGAGCGAAGATAGAAACGTCGCGTGCCGCCGCTCGGGCGAGGTGTTCGTAAATGCGGGTCAACGACCCCGAGCCGAGCTAGCGCGACTCCCCTTGCAACCATCAGCGGCGATTCCAAATTTATCCCTTCCTCGGGCCGCGCGCTTTTCCCTCCCCTGTGCCCCCCTCTGTGGATACCCAGCGGTGAATCGCCCTTTTGCAATCCGGTTCTATTCTCAACGTCGATTTGTAATGCTTACGATTCGCTTCGACCTTACGTATGAGTTAATGCCCGGCGAATCGCTGCCAGGCTCCTCGATCCTTTTTCACGGAGTAATCACTGTATACAGTTACTTCTTTTTTGCGCGCGCGCTTTTATAAATGTTTAAATTTGTCACCTCATTCCGCGCTCTGACGCACGAACGTAATTCAGGGTTTAAATGCGGTTTGAAAAAATGCGAGCCGAGGGCATTCGTAAGAAAAACTTTTCCCTCTCGCTTTGACGTACACCCGTTTAATGCTCACTCGAATAAAGTGTCCCGATGGGTTAATAAAAAACGATTTTTATTTAAATTTTCCCGACTTCGTATAACCAGCTCAATTAAATTTCAATTTCCACACTTGCGAGCAGCTCGCGCTTCCCAACCTCGGAATAAATTTCTCCTTTACTATTCTTTAGGGTCGTATAACAAAGTGCCGGCGCGGGTATAGCTGCAGCACTTCAATTTCGCCGTCTCACCGAAGCCTTTAAAGTGTCTCGCGCAAAAAGGTCGGGTGACTTTCGCCCGACTTTCTTGAAAAAAACCGAGAGCGAAAAAAAGAGGAAGGAACGTGAAAAGCCGCGGGAGGCGCAAGAAAAAAGCGCCGCTGCGGCCAGAGAATACGTAATATTTTTCACAAGCAAGAGTACCATAAACTTCCGGACAAAAGAGCGAACGGGAATTCGCTCGCCCGACGGCTTCGCTGCGACGTACACAAATAAGACGAAGCAAAAATTAACGCTGCGGCCTGGCACACTGGTCGTTGGTGGTTTTCACATCCCGGGGAGCCGCGAAGAACTGCACCGGAAAAGGTTCACTTGATACCTATTGTCCGATGGCGTAAGTGGGATTTGACATCCGAGATGCGCTACTAAAGTGAAGCACAAATTCATCGTTTTTCTAACTTAGGTGTAATGTAAGCTTACATTATGCCCGCGAATAAGTGGATGACTATGCACGTTAAATAAGTGCACTTGGACGAATTTCACTTATTCCAATTTAGAGAGCACCGAAAACGTCAAATCCCAGTGCCGCAGCAATCGATCGCCTCGCCGGCGAGCAGGTACATCGAGACGCAATTATCCGAGAATTCGGCAATAAAGTTCTCGGCCGCTCAGGTACAATGTAAAATGAGAAACGGCACCGCTGCAGGTAAGATTTAATTACCGGACCGTTAAAGTCACCACGATAAATTAAGGAAATCGGCGCGCGGCGAGACCTTTCACTTTTCGATTGTGCCGCAGTGGCTCGGGCTGCTCTCGCGGGCTCGCGCGCCTGCGCCTCCCGCCGCGGCAAAAAGGCGGCTCGAGGGCAGTTTTGTGAATGAAAAGATTTCCAATTTACGAGGACGTTAAATGTGAAAACGCGCGACTGATTTAAGAGCGATACGAGAGGCTCGCGGGAAAGAGGAGAGGCGCAGCCGTAATTATACTCGCGTCCCGCGCGACCCCCTCCTCGCGGCGGCGACGGGCCCGCGCGCTCGCGACCGCCGGGATTTTTGCAAATGAAAAGATTTCGGAATTTACGACGACGCGCGAAATTCCCCGGCGTGATTTATGCGCGCGGGCTGGTTCCTCTCGGGCCGGCAAGTGCGGATCGGGAACGCGGTCTCCCTTTCGGCGGGCTATATCGGAGGCGAGTGGATGCGGCTGCTCTAACGCGGAAGAGACGGGCGTCCGCTCGCCTCTCGCCGCGGACTTTCCTTCGACATGCGGGTATAATCGCCGAATTCTGGAGGCGCGCTCCCGCCTCTGTGTGTATCTTGGCTGCCTTTCGCGTGCCGAACGCAAACATCTTGCGCGGGTCGCTTTTCTTACCTCTCGTCTCGGACTTTTTCTGTCCCCACAGTGGGGGGAACGAGTCATCCAGCTCTTTTGTGGAGTGCATTCTTGCGGCGAAATTTAACGAGCCGCCGATAACTTTGAGGGCTCGAATTTAATCAAAACGCCAAAACTTTGATGTATCGGTGCGCTTTTTTGTCGGGAGGCTCGTCCCGGCCTTTTATCCGCGTAAACGCGCGTCAAAGCGCGCTCGCGACAGCGCCGAGCGGTGCATAAAAGAATGGTCGTGTCGATGGAAGAGGGAGAGAGGCACTTCGCCGAAGCAGTGAAGCAATTAGTCGACCTACAAATGAGACACGTTTCGCGCACTCCCGGCAATCCATCTTTGCGCCGCTTTTTCTCGAATCGCGTCGACCTGCAAAAAAAGTGTCTTAAAGAACAACAGGCATCGATGGAATAAATTTTCCAGTCCGCGAGGGCAAGCCGTACATCTTCCAGATCCTTTTAATTCTATAATTTCCAGCGCGTTTTATCCGCGCTCGCGCTTTATAAGTTTGTTATTGCAACCGGGACTTATAACCTCGGGGCGCGCTATCAATCGACAGCATTGTAAACCCAGCGGTAGAACTCGGTAAATCGAGTAAGGCAGCCGCGCTCGCGCTGTGTGTTTATCCTCGCGCGATCCCCTCGGCATTACAGACTCCGATGTAGGCATAATTTTAAGGAGCAGGTGGGTGACTCAGCGCCCGCTGATTTTCTGCATAAATCTTTGAATTTTATTAAAGGCCGCGTATAAATTAGAGGCTACCGAAGTCGACGATGCACGCGGAGATCCGCGCGGCTACCCCGAGGCGCGCGCGCGCGCGCATTGTTTCCCCGGCGTTCCATTATCCCGCGGTGTAAATTAAAAGCCGATGATCGCGGATGGCTCGCCGTTTTATTGCGACTCGCGCTTGATTTACGAGCGCGCCGCCTCGCAACAATCGCGCTCGCGCGGAAAAACGCGCCGCGCTCTTTTTCCCCTTTCGCGCGTGCTGCACTAATCGCGACACACTGTCACGAGCCCCGTAAATCAAGAACTGCCGCGCGCCCCGGCCTAATAGATTTTTCATAAGCGATCGAAGCGCCGCGACGATCCCGTCGCCCCGATCGCCTTAAAAGGGCGGCATCCTCGGCGGCAAGGAGCGAGCGATGGAAAGTCCTTTCGCGTTTTCGGAGCGTGCGTTAAAAAGGCGCGCGCGCAGCCGCCGGCGAGCCCGCCACGCCGGTTCGACGAACTTTCACGCGAGCCGATCGACTTTCGTACATTCTAAGAACTTACGTTCACTTCTACCGGATTGAAATGTCAGTTATCTCACGGCGCAAAGTAGCTGGCGCATACGAGCGTTTAGAAAGGCCACGCGGGCATTTCGCCGAGCGAGCTGTATAAGCGCGTGCTTTACGACCCGCGAGCACGCGGAGGAGTCTGCTCCTCTCCCCGACGAGCGATGAAACGCCCGTTTGATCTCGGGAGGATTGTTTTTTTTTCTCGCGCATACGCGCGTTTGTAATTTCGCGCGCTGGTAATTACACGACTCCGCCGAGTGAAGTTGAAGAGCGACTTCGGTAGGGGCGCTGATTTAGCGGCTCTTGCGGTTCGACGTTCATAGCGATGATTTTGATACCGAGGTGTTTATTTTAATTATTTTATTGGCGTAATTAGTACCTGTGCCGCGACTCGTAAATCACTCGCGTCATTTAAATTCGCGCGTAATGGGTTTATGCCGGCTCGGGTACTTACAGCACGCTTCCCGCGATTTTATTTAGCCGCTTATTGCTTTATTTAAAGGGTATCCACGCGCTCGCGAGACTCTGTCCCCTGCTTCATAAAGTGTACGAATTAAACGACGCTAAAACGATGATAAATAAATCGCCGTTTAAACGATATTATTTCCAAGGTGCTGTGCGGCAAGAGGCCCTTCGAAAAATTAAGGTTGCGAATAAACTTTAAGAAATGAAAGATACTTTGCCAGGGCTATCATGCAAATGCAGCCTTGATTGCATCATTTTTCACCAAAATACCGTTACGCAAAGACGAGTTTTTTAAAAATGGTTTTTAATTGTCAGGTATTTGTTTTGGTGATGTAAAGCATGGCTATAAATAAACCCGCTCGACTCCTGTCGCCAATTTAAATTATCAAACCGTAATCGCCCTTCGCCGGCTCCTTAATTTTTTTTTCCTTCTCCATCAAGCAGCGCGTTCGCAGAGCCGCGGCCAGAAAAAACGGCGAAACTGTAAAAATAGCTGAATCCCACGGGGCTCGTTAAATAATGTAACATTCGAAGAAAGCTCGATGATCCAGAAAATAAATACGGGGCGAAAAAGCGGAACACCTGGAAAAAGAAAGTATAATAAAGCAGCGAAAAGTAAAAGAGCCGATTTACAGTCCGACAAGAAAGGGAGTGAGAGAGAGATGGGAGCGAGCTTTACGATTGTCCGCGCGTACATAAGAAGAGGAGGAAGAAGAAGCAGTCGAAGAAGCCGGCGGGCGCGCTTCGCTCTCGCGGCGTTATATATACGAAGGCGATCGCCTTGAACCGGGGTATAAGAGACGGAGCGAGCGTCGGGCGCCCGGGAGGAAGAGCGAGAGGAGGAGGCCGGCTCGACTTGGCTCTTCTGACACTTTCGGGCTTGCGCCTGCGCCAAGTTCAACGAACGTTCACCGCGGCAGGCGAACGTCCGCTCTCCGCCGAGGCCGCCGCGCGAGAAAAACGTCTCTCTCTCTCCCGGCCGGCGCGCCGCGCTCGTCCTCGACGACTGGGCTGGCCACGAGGACGCGCGCGCGAGCGCGAATATACACGCCCGATGGCTACCGGCCCCGTGGGCGGACGTATCGCGTTACCTAGCGAAGGCCGCGCTAATGTCCAGCGACGCGTTCCTCGTGTAGCGGGGATTAGGGCCTAGGCGCGCGAGAGTCGCCCGGCGATTTCCCACGATGCCCCCGTTCGGTTTTGCGCGATCGGCCGGCAGGGGCGACACGACGCCGTCGATCCCGCCGGCCGATATACCAGCCGCTCGTTAAGGGCTTTTTCGTCGATTGCGCTCTCGGCGAATGGCAGCGATTGTTCGGCCGGGCGAAAATTGCGAGAGCCCATCGGCCGGATTTACTGGCGAGCGTGTATTTGTGAATTCGATGGTTATGGGTATCCTTTCATCTTGGTGCTTTAGATCTTTATTATCGATGTTAATTTCTTCGTCGGGCTTGGACTTTGTTATAACGATTCATGGAATATAAATAAGCGTTTAATGTTTATAAAGGACAGTCTCGATGCAGCGGCAGCGCAATCGAAGGGAAAAGCATCTCGTATTTTCGTTCGGGGTGCGCGAGCAGCCTCCATAAATTTCTCAATGGTACACAAATTTCTCGGTAGCGCCGTAAAAATGCAGAAATCAAAACTCGAGCCCTCGCCGGCGATAAATAACGCTCGCTCAATTATCGCGCGTCTCGCGTTACTCCGGCGATTTCGCAAGGGCTCAAAAAGCGGGAGTACCCGAGAGAGATCCGTGAATTGTTTACTCCGCGAGGCGAGCAGGTCGCTGCGCCTCCGATTGACGAGCCATAAAGGTGTCGCGGCGCAGCAGTAAAGGGGCAAAAATTTAAGGCTCGACTCGCGCAAAAATCCCGGCGCAAGGTGCACACGCACTCTCCCCTCCTCCGTCGGAGAGGGGCTCGGCAGCTGCGCGGACCTGCGGGCTAAAAGTTGAAAGTGCGGGTGCGCCCCATCGCCCTCTCCTTATTGTCGGTGAGGCCGTGCTGCTGCCTCTTTCATCCGCTCTCCCGTGCACGGAGGTGCCTCTATCTTTTTGCCCCCGCGACAGCTGCGCCCAATGGCGGCGCAGGTATAAGGAGGAAGCGCCTGCAACGGTGCGACACGAAGCGGAGCATCGATGGGAAGGACGTCGGCGCGCTCCCGCGTGTCGTCGCTCTCTCGGTGCGGCGCTTCGACCCCCTCGCCACTGACTGCTCGCCGAAGGACGCGGGACACTCGAACGAAACGAGTCGTCTCGCTCGATGGCTTGATTCTCTATTGGGCACGGGAATGACTTCTGCTGCCTTGCGTTTCGCTCCCCTCTCGTGAGATCTCGAGGAGCTTCGCTGCCGAACGGAGTCCACTTCTCTCGCCGAATGCTTCTGAGGAAAAATCAATTGGCCTGGTTAATATTTCTTTTTTTATTTGACTTCATGAAGCGAAATTAAGAATCAAATAAGAAAAATAGATTATTCAAATAGATCTTACCCAATACAATATTTCTATATATCTATATACTTTCATCAGAAATGAAGTTATTAATTATTATAGATATAAAATAATTTCCTTAACGGAGCACGTTGAAATGCATAAAAAAATTTTTAATGTAGTACCGGCACTTGAGCCGCCAATTACAAGGTTAATCACGGAATAATTGAAAATGCAGATGAGGGAAATGATCGCGGGTGGCTCGAGACTTGAAGGGACTGTCGCTTTGGCCTCGGTGCGAGCCGTGCGTCTCCCCTCGGCGCTCGGACGTGTCCTCGCGTAAAGGCGGTATTAGCATCTCGGCGAAGCTCCTTGCGGCGCGTCTACGGTCATATCCAACAGGTGTCCATCGAGGACGCGCGCGCGCACACGGCGGCATATATGCGAAGCGAAAATCTCGCTCTCCGGCTCGCCCCGCCTCCCGGGCGATTTGTAAGTATGCAAAAGAGACGACGAGGAGGCGAGAGAGACGGTGGCTCGCGGCCGCGCATCCCGAGAGCAGGATTGCGGCCGTTCGCGGGGCAAGTGCACACGCACCAGAACGACGGGACGCGCGCCAACGGGAGAAGACGCACGCCGTGTGTTTGCTCGAGCGAATGTAAATGCCGCCGCGGCGCATCGCTCGGTTTGACGTGCTCTCGCGGCCTCGCCCTTCGGCAAATACACTTAGCGTTTTTCGCCAGCCGTCCCACGCGCGCACGGGCGTCTGCCGGTCCAGCGGGATGATTTCGCAATGGCATCCGAGCACTCTCGAATTTTATTTCGTAACGGCGCGCGGATACGAGAATAGCCGGGCGAGGCCGCTAATGAGCTGTCGCCACATTGGGAAGGTGTCGTGAGCACCCGCTTTTCTCAGCCCGGCCGAGGTGCGGGAGTAGCGAAGCCGTCCTCTCTTTTATATAGTTCGGAGCGAATAAGGCTGGGCACTCGTCGGACTTCAGCGCGGGCGGAATTGAAATACAGAAAGCACTTCCCCCTGCGTAGCTTTCGGGTCTTGCGGCGTGCATAGCAACCCGGAGCACAAAGCCCGGGGAATCGAACGAATCACTTCGAATCACGGGCTCCTTTTTTTCCTCTCGCTCGCAGCGACGGCTCTTCCCTTACCTGCGAGCGCGCCACCGCCTCCGCTGGATCCGATGCTTTTCTCACGAGCCCCCGGCATCGGCGAGCCTCGGCGGAGGGGCCTTTTGGGGGCCTCGCGCGCCGAACAGCTGGTCGAGCCCTCAGCTGCTCCGCTTCCTGCCGCAGCGGAGTCATCCTTCTCTTCTCTCTCAACGCGTTTTTCCGAGAGCATATGGCGCACGCCGAGCGGCGCAAGTGCCACGGCCGCTGCGGCACGCAAGGAAATCTAGTCCTTGAGAGAGTGCATACGGGGAACCACGCGCATTCCGGGAAGCCCCGAGAGAAGTTGATTGACGAGTCTAGGTCACTCACACCGCCGCTTCTTCTCCCGCTCATCCTCGACTCTCGTTACACCGGCCTGCCTTATGTCACCTCGAGTGTCGTGCCTCTCGGCCGCGGCCCTGACGCTTCTTTAAAAAAAGAAAGACACGAGAGAAGAACGCACTTTTATATTTACGAGGACGCGCGAAAGTCGCCTCGGTCTTGCGAGAATCGCGCGAATATAAATTAAAATTTCGAAATCGGCTTTTCGAAATTTCGATCCGCTCAAAGCTCGCTCCGCGGGGATCAAGAGACGCGACGCTCACGCGCGTGATTGAAATATATGGCCGGGCCCGATGAGATACCGCGCGCGGCGGAGATTCGGCGAGTCGATCGCAGCGCGGCGCAAAGTCGGCGGATCCCCGGATTACATCGGCTCGTGCCCGATGCACAAAGCACGACGCGGACTAACGAGCGGAGCTGAGCGCATGCGTCGCCTCGCCGATAAAAATCGCGACGCACGCACCGGGAAGGAAAAATACGACCCATAAAGGCGGCGGGAGGAACGTTTTAATACGCGCCCGAGCGTCGTGTATGAACCGGAGCGAGGCTTCCAGAAGAAACTGTGTCGATCGTTATCCCCGAAAGGGCCTCGATCATTCTCGGGCTGCTGTCCCTCGCTTTATTGGCCGCGGGAGGAGGAAGATCGACTTTTTTCTTTCATCAGTGCCCGTGGACTCGCGCGAATCGAGCGAGCGACTCCGATGGAAGAGCGGAGAATAGGAGGTACTCCGAGGAGAACTCGTCCTCTTGAGAGACGATGATTATTTCTATTGAGCGAATCAATGCCATGGAAAAGTACGTTGAAAGCCAATCTCTCCGTCTTCGCCGTCGCTGACTCATAGCGAGTGCGCTGCGAGAATGAGCAGCGGCTCGTTCGAATGCTTTTCCACTTTCTTGAATAGCCGTCGAAGGCTAGATAAGCGCAGGAACTATGCAGCCGTCGATTTTTCGTCTCGCGCCTTTTAATCCTATCCGCGCCGTGGATTTTAATCTTGAATTATCGACCGTACGGGGGATAAAAATTTAAAGCAACGATCGCCGCCACCGCCTTTGTAAAATTTTTCACGATAAGACACGGCGCACAATAACTTTCGTGTCGAGGCATTAAATCGAATTTGTATCAATTCACTCGCGAAGAAAAGACTTAAACGCTTTTACGTAACGATGACTTTATATTAAATAGCGGAGAGAAATCGAGACTCGGATGAAAATAAAGCGGGGAAAAAAGTACGAAAACCAGAGGGGGAGATTCGTTAAAAAAAAAGGAGGAAAACCGAGTATCGATCACCGGGGGATTCTATCTTGTCCTTCCTCTCGGAACCGCAGTCGCAGCGTTGCCGCGAACAGAAATATTTATTACATCTCGCGCGAAGCGAATCGAAGCCTCTAAAGCTTCATTCATATAGATGAAACTTTTTACAGTCGGAAATTTGTGTGCTTGCAGAATTCAATGTCCTTCGCCGTCGACGAATCGATGAATCCCATTACGCAAAAGCGAACTCAAGCAGCGACGCCTCCTCCCACTTTTTTCCCATTCGTCCCATTAAAATATAAATAAAGTGCGCGTGCAACGACGATCGCTGAAAATAAACGTTTACGATTAGCCGCGCGCATCCCGAGTAAAGGCGGAAAATTAAATCGTACTCGCGGCATTACGAGAGGTTCATAAAGGCGCACCGCTAAATCCGCATTGTGGACGGAGCCTAATAACCTCGGTCGCGCCTCCCTGGGATCCGGCGCGACCGCACGCCCGGCTCCGGGGCCGTCGACGCCTTTTTCCCCCGGCGCCGCTCTCTCTTTCTCCTCCCTTTTTTTCCCCCTGCCCGCCGTCGTCGCCGTTCATCCTTCCTATCCAGCGAGCGTGCTTTTTACGGCTCGCGCGTCCGCCGAAGCGATCGCCGGTTGCCCGCGCGCTCGCGTCACTGGGTTTCCATTTCCGCGGTGCAGCTGACACCGTAAAAAAAGGAGCCGCGCGAAATCAGCTGCGGCTCTAGGCACCTTATAGGCAGCGGCGCGAGTCGTATGCTGGAGTCCGGGGGCACAGCACCGGAATCGCGCGCGCATGCCCCCCCTCCCGAAGTGAAACGCGTAATTGGCCCCTTTATTAGCCCCCGCGCGTATAATTTATACCGCGCGCCGTGGCCGTTATCTATTTGCGCCCCGGCGACCTCGCCGAGGGTCAGAGCCCCTTTGCTTCGCGCTCGGAGGAAACGCCACGCTCGACGTACGGAAATAAAAAGGCCCGAGCGAGGCTGCTTTAATGTACGAACGACTCCCGACGAAATAAGAGAAACGAGGCTCGGCGAGGCAAGGGCTCGCTGCGGAGAAACGAGTCCGCGGAAAATCAAGGCCGTCTTTTCGAGCGATAATAACGTCGTTCGGCAGGCAGCGAGTCGGCGCTCGAAGGTCGCTGCACCGTGGAAAGCTCTCCGGCTCGAGCGAGTGAGCGTGCGCGCGGCCGTGCGTGTGCGCGGCTCTCGCGCCAGGTACAAGCCGGAGGAAAAGGCACAAAGGGCAGGTGCGCGCGAGGCGACGCCGGCACGTAAATACACCGGCGGAGGGAGGGGTGTATATGCGTACGCGCGAAAGCGAGTCTAACCAACGTGTGTGCCGCTTCGTGTCGCGGAGAGGCCGGGCTCGGCTGCGCCAGGAGAAAAGCCATATCCAATTATGAAAATTAAAGGCTCTGTCGCCTTCGGTGAAATAGACTCTCTCGGGCGCGCGCTCGCGACCTCCCGTGCTCTCGTCAATCGGCAGCGAGGAAATGACAGACTCCCCATTGTGCATTTTCCATCTACATGCGATTTCAGCGACTAATTGCGCGCGAGCTCCTCGCTGATGGCGTTCCTTCCTCTTTCGAATGCCCCTGCTTTCTCAGGAAAGTCTTCCCGAGCTTTTCGAGACTGTAACGAGTCTCGGCTGTTTCCTTTTTTTTACGCTCGTTCGGTATAGCTCGCGACCTCGCGTTTTTTTTTACTTCGGATGTTGAAGCGACGACCGCGAGGTCGACGGAGAAATTCTCGAGTGGCCGCTAAGTGCCTGTGCCAAGACTCGGCGACAGTTTCGCAAGCGCGCGACGATCTTCTTTTAAAAATCCTCCTCTCCGCTCCACTATACACACTGCGGAGTGCGAGCAAATTATATCTAGACGAGAGGAGCATTATCTCGTCCCGTCTAATGTTGACACGGGGGGAGACGTGCCGATACGAGCGATATAAGCGAGGCCGCGGCAGTTCGTTCCGGGCCACCCCTACAAACAATCGCTCGGTATATTGCGCTGCCATGGCGACCGGGCCGCCTATATGTATATCGGCAGCGCAGCTAGAATGTCTACCGCTCGCGCGTGCATTATGCAGGTGTGCTTGCGCGGCACGCGCACGCCCGTCCGCATATTGACGTTGACGATGTAATCATCGCCCATAGACCACTGGACCTAATTGCGTCGCCCGCCCCGTGGAATTTCATCAAGCCTCGGCCACGTGCGCTTTCGCAGAAGCGCGCGCCGGTCCAGCAATAATAGCCGAGAGGCTCGTGCGCCGCGAGTTGGAAGAAAACGACGCGAAAGAAGCGGCCGGAAAAATGCGTGCGTGCCGCAACGCGACGTGTACCGGGGCCGATGATATATATAGCGGCGGGGTGTACTCGAGCTCGCGCGCGAGCCTCTATATGGCTATACGTGTGTGCGTGTAATTGCGGGGAGAGTCGTCGTCGTGGTCGTGGTCGGGCACGGACTGCGAGCGGCGAGCGGTCAATGTCGCCGTCGGCGCGTCTCGGCCGCTTGGTCATTGTCCCATCGGCCGAGGCGGCGACGGCGGCCTATCTATCCCGCCGGCGCAGCTGCTCGACGAATATCGCGCGCCGGAATAGCCGCTCGCCGCTTCGGGAGCCCGGCCGGCCGGCCGGCCTCGGGACCCCGGAGAGTAATGATCGCGTAATGCCGGCCCGAGTTAGTAGGCGAAGAAAACGGACAAAGGGAGCCTCGCTCCGCGGAACAATGGGACACGCGGCGAATTCTTCCGAGCTTTCGCCTCCAGCCTACGAGTGGACGACGCAATCGTGTATTAATAGATGATGCGGTCCGAGACGAGCGACTCTCCCACCGCGAGTAGCCGCTTTGTCCTCCGGCCGATACGCCAATTCTCACCTGTGCGCGCGGACGCACACCCACGACAGGTGCATAACTCCGTATTTTTCTGCAGTCTTGGGTGCGGGTTTCGAAAGGACGCGAGAGGCGGGAGTCCGCGGCGCCGCAAAAAGCGGAGAAACCAATTGCTCGCGGCGATTTTTACTGCTGACCGAGTCGAGCCCCAAAAAAGGTCGTCTAAAAAGCAGATACGGCCGCGCGTCGCGATACGGTCGCTCGTAGCTCGCGCGCGAGAAGACGACGGCCGGGGCGTCGCGGGGGAGGGGGGAGGCCCGCCGGGGAGAGAGAAGCAAAATAGACTCTGAACTTGACAAAAGCCGACCTTCGGAGCTGACATTCACTCCGCGCGCTGCGGCGCGTTCGCGCGCCTCGAGGCGAGCGGACCTTTCTCTTTCTCTTTTCTTCGGAGCCGCGGCTCTGCGGCGGGGCCCCGGCCGGCCGCCTCCCCTTTCCTCCGCCCCCTCCCCCCTCGGCTCGAGCCCTGCTCTCCCTCTTCTCCCCGTTCGTCTAGCGCGATCCTCGCCGAGCTCCTCGGAACTGGACCCGACCGACTCCCGAGAGCACAAAGACCCGTCATTCCAGACCGAGACTCTAGCGTGTCCTTCTTCGACTCCTTTCCTCGCCTCTTCTCCTCTCCTGATCGCCCGGCCGACCTCTTCTTCTTCTCGTCCTCTTCCTCGCGCGGCGCGCCGATGCCTTTCCCATTTCGACAAGCTCCTCCGTATATATGTATGGGCAATACGTACGCCGGCGCGGGGTTCGATCGTGAGGTGCACTTGTCCGACGAGCGAGATGAAAAATAAAGTATGCGGGAGAGGCGAGGGCCGGCGATTTTTTTCCCGCGACGTCCTCTTCGCTGCAATTTGTCGAGAAAAATTGCAGCCGTCGCTTTCTTCATGAATAAGCTTCGCAAGAAAAAGAGATCGCATTTTGGACTTCCACTTTTTCAGCGGGGCGACGTCTTCATGAATAAAATTCGTATTACTCGCCGGCACTTCTTCGGCCCGGCGGGAAAGGAATACTCCGGATAACCGAGTCGGCCGCGATTCGTCGCGAAAAGTGAATTTTAAAGCGTCCACCGTGAAAGACGCGTCGTCCGAGAGGGCTGCTCACCCGTCGCGTCAAATATCTCAGATATACGTTCGAACTCAATTTCAGCGTCGTTAGGCCAGCAAAGCGGCCGTAAATGTAAATCCCGCGGCGAGCCTGATTTTCCGGGGCGATCCCCGACGTATCGTTATCTCGAGCCGAGGCGCGAGCGGCTGGCAGGTGCCACCGGCCAGCCAGCGGTCGAGCGACAGTTGGCAGCTTGCGGCTTCGCCGGGCGCCTTTTCCTCCGCCGCAGTCCCCTCTCCTTCCTCCGCGCCTCTCTAAAAATCGGCGCGCCGGTAAAAGTCGCATATAATCTCGTGCCCACGAGAGCGTCGCTCGGCGAGGCCCCAGGTATACACATGCCGAGCGGGCCCCGGGACCCGCGTCTAATAGCCGTTCTACCTGCCGCTCCGAGGCGTGAGCGCGCTCGCTCTTTCTGCTCGGCGAACGCCTCGGCCTCGCGTCTTCCTTTCCCTTCGCGTTTTATACGCATGCACACGCGGCCGCGAGGAAGTTGTTCCCCTCTCCTCCTCCGGCTTTTTTTTATCGCCGGTACCCGCACGCACAATGAGCTCTCCTCGCCTCCTCTTTTTTTTACCGCGCCGCGTTTTCTCATAGCGAGCTCGCTATTTTTTCGAGGCGCGCAGCCGCGAATGACCGACATTATCTTTCGTCGCCAAGCGCGTCTCTCTCTCGCTCATCGGAGTGCTTTTTTCTATCCCCTTTGTGCGCGCGGCCGATCCGACGAATTCGTACATGGCCTTGGGGGACTTTTTTTCGGGGTCCCGGCGCGGAGCTCTTTCTTCGATCGACGGAAGAAGAGCTGCGCCTTTCCAAGCCCACGAGGCGAGAATGCAGATCGAAGGCCGCACCCGAAGGTCAAGATCACAGCGTCGGATTCCCGAGGAACGAACGCGAGTGGGGGCATCCAATCGAACGGGAAATTTGTAGATTCGCCGGCGTTAGGTGTGCATAATTGAAAGGGATACGATGGAGTCGGCACCGCGGGAGTGCGATATTGCGTTACGGCAGAGCGAACGCGTGCCTTGGTAAAATAAAGAAAAATTTTTAAAAAAAATAATAATCGCGAAAATTACATCTCGAGCGAGAGCTGCGCGCCGGGGCTTTCGAAGCGCCGAATCGTATAGAAATTCGTAATCCGTCTGCCATGCAGATTTAATCTGCGGCCTGGCGAGCGCATGCGACGGAGTGATTACGCCTGTAATATCGCCCAAGATGATAGAGCCGGAAGCCCGAAATAATTAAATCCCTCGCGCAATCGGAAATCCCAATTACAACTCGCTCCTATTTACCTTTTTCTCTCTCTTTCTTCGTCTCGCTGCCAACGCAGCACTGGAAAGCGCGCACTGCACGTGCGCGGCCCGGGCCTATGTCCCCCCTTTTTTCCTTTTTAATTATTTTGAACGTTTTTAATCGGCGCTTGCGCGGCTTCAGATTTAGCCTTTGAATGCGCCGCGGCGGCCGAGTCGCGTTCATTTTTCGTATCGCGTTCGCTCGCCCGCTTTAATTCCCCGCGTTGTAAATTGGATTTTTTCCGCGGCGGCGAAGAGCTTTGTCAGAGAGAGAGAGAGCCCCCCTCCCCCCTCTATCGAGCGCCACATACGTATGGAAAAAAGAAAGAAACAACGAAATCGCGGAGACCTTTCAATCGATGAAGGCTCGAGAGCTAGGCTTTCCTTCACCTCGGCCGCGATCGTTATTTGCATACAATACGACGCGTGGATGTCTCTCCGCGCTCTTTTGTCTTCCAGCCCGGGGAGCCTCGTTCCAATACTTGACCGAGCGCCGCAAGATCGATCTACATGTACAAAAGTCGCGACGGCGGGCTTTTCGTACCGCCGTGAAAGCGGACGTATGAATTTCAAAGCGACGAAATCGGGAAAGCGGATGCGGGCGAAAAAGGAGCTATACGCTCTCGCGGGTAGGGTACGCTTTCCTCGCCGGTGGAATCCCTTCGCGGTCGCCTTTTCCACCGGACGAGATTTCGTCGTCGGAGCGCGCGGTGGGATCGCGACGTATCGAATTCGCCGTGGGATCAGGCGAAGCCTCAGGAAATATCACGGCGAAAGGATGTGCGGCGCGTATCAGCTGCCGAACTCGGCGGGATGATCGGGGAACAGCCTCCCAGAGGTTAACGATCAATCTCCTTCCCCGGAGTCGCCGCCGCCACCGCTGATCTCGTCGCCTCGAAAAAAGAAGAGTCTACGCAGGTAGAGCCGGGAGGAGCATTTAGGACGGATCCACCGTGTAGTCAGTCCCTCGCTCGCTTGGGTCGTGGATTCAGGTGGTGGTCCCGTCGTACCCCATCCCCCCCCGCCTTCGGGCCTGCACCGTGCGCCCCAGTCCCCGGCAATAAGCCCCGAGGCACCGGCGGCGGCGATCCGCCCGGAACCCGCTTGGATTCCCAAGCGAACTTGCCCGTGGAACGAACTGCGGCCCTCTTTCTTTCAGCCGTTCCCGTCGCGGCGCATTGTACTCGCTGCCGCGCGCTCACCTTGTCGCTCCTCCTCGCAGTACGCGGTGGAAAATTTTTCGGAGCTTCTTTTTTGGCAGATGCGCCCGAGCCGGTGGTGCAATATAGCCCGTACTCTTTCACGGGTATGAGCGCGCTGACGTAAAATTTTTCATTGCGTCAACTTTGCCTGACTTTAATAACCCGCTGCGTTTATAATGATATTTTTTATGTAATACGTAAGGAGCGCCTTCTTGCTTTGTAAATGTAGAATAGAAGAATGTTGTATTATAATTTACGAGAATAACGTATTTAAGGAAGAAACGCCATTTTTTTTTCTTTACAAAATGTTTTACGTTTTTTTTTTCTTTTGTTGCAGGTAAGAGTTATGGAATATTCGAGGAAAAAGTTTGCGGGTACATAACGCCGAGAAGGTAAAGCCACTTTATTCCCTTAAAATATTACCAAAACATTACGTCAACCATAAAAGTATATAAAAAACAAAATTTTTACTTCCAACTTCATTTAACTTCAATCATAAAATTACCTTTCATTTGATTATGAATTTCACGCTAATAATATAGAATCTATGAAACCTTTGATCATGGCTAATATGCTTTCATTTTTATCGCGTCGGCCACTGGTTATTAATTTTGCTCTTAATTAACTTGCTGGCCAACTACGCTTTTTTTCACATTTTTTTACAATTTTAGAATAATTTAAAAATTAAATGTTGGAAAGAGAAATTTTAAAATAATTAAAAAAAGCAATATTTGCTTCGCAGCTTATTTCAACGTACGTTCCCCTTTAATTCGTGCCTCCGAGTGCAAAGCGTTTAAAGCTGAAACTCGATTCCCTTATCAGTAGACATTTTGATTCGGTAACATGTTTTTCATTCCCAGCATGTTGTTCTCTCACTCGGCTTCCCAATTAACTTTTAAAACGCTTTCGAAAAACGAGAAGCCCGCAACAAAAACAACGAGGCGCGCGCGGACGTCAGCAGTCGGCGGCGAATCTCACGAGCCGCTCGGCATCGAGCCACCGCGTACACATGGAAAACGGAAGCGACTGCGAACAATAAAACCCCTCGAAGAATGAAGTGTGCGTGAAGAATCCACGGAATAGAATATTAAGAATGGAATAAATAAAATAAGAGAGGGAGAGAGAGAGAGATGAGGGGCGGGGATATAGAAAGAGAAAAAGAGAGGGAAAAAAAAAATAATACAGGCGCGTAGAAATTCACAGTCACACGCGAGAGAGCCCGCGCGCAGTGGTGCGCTCGTGTGTAAGGTCACTACTTCTGAATTCCGCTCGGCGTCGTCGGCGTCGTCGCCGGCGCGCTCGCGCGGCAGGGCCCGGAGAGCCGACGCGTTAGCGGTCCTTTCACCTCTTCCCTTCACCGTCCGCGCATTTGTCATTCCATTTAGTCCCAACCTCCTGAGTGCTTCGACTTCCTTTTACCTGGGTGCTTTGCCGAGGCGAGCCGAGCCGAGCGGAGCCCGCGAGGGACTCCGGTCCTAAAAGGGCCCACCTCTCGATTCCGTCTGGCGCCATGGCCTTGGGACCTGAGCGCGCGAGCCTCGCCGCCTCGAAGGTTTTTACTATGGTACAAGCCGGCGCCGAAAAATCAACGCATCGCGGTCTCGAAAAGTTATATTACACTGTTACTTCGGGTTTCTCGAGTGCATCGCTGTAAAAAGCCGGACTATAATTACTCTATTTCTCGCGTTCGTTTTCTTTTTTTATTTTAACACGTTTTTTCTTTATCTTTGGATGCGTCGAAAAAGAAGTCTCCGCGAGTTTGAAGGTCTCTCGTAAAATAAATGTATACCTTTCGAAAAATGCTCAAACAGTCGAAAAAAAAGAAGCCAGGAGTGGAGGAAGGCAGAATTACGATTTCGCAACGGCTAGCGACAGAGTGTTATTAAGGAAGAAAAGGTCACGCGGCGTCTAGAGCGCGGGCTAAAATAGCCTTTTAGCGGAGTCGCTCGTTTTCCTCCCGCCGAAAGCGAAACCTTTTTTTGCTCGCCTCCGGTGGAGGCATCGCCTCTCGGCGCGCGAAAGACGCGTCGATCGGGCCGAGCGTACCGAGCCGGGAGGGAGCGCAAAAAAAACACGCTGGAACTTTGCGCGCGCCGATATTAAATCCCCGGCGAGCGCGGCCCCGGTCTCCCTCCCCTTTCCCCGGGGCGCGCGTCATCGCTCGTACACTTTTCTGGGATTAATTCGACGTCGAACGCGATATCGGCGGCCGGACCGAGGGACAGACAGTTGGACGCGGCGCAGACAGACACACGCGCGCGGGGCTCCATCAAAACCCCGGCCGAGGGTTCGGCTTCCATATCTGTCTGTCTGCGTCTCTTTCGCTCGCTCGGGGCTCGCTCTACCCTCGCGTATCGCGTCCTTCCCAATCCGTGCCCTGTCCCTTTCTCCCGGTAGCTCCGGGCTGCACAGCCTCGCCCGCTCGCTCCCCATCTCGTCGGCGGGCTCGCCATTAAATCGCCCCATCGCTCGGCTAGGCTGCGTCGAACCGATGGCTACGTACACGAATCGAATGCTGTGCCGTACAGGCCCAATGCGCTCACGAGCCGCGTAAAAATATCGCGTGAATCTGGCGCATTTAAAGAGCGTCTACCCTCTACGGCTTTTTTTTTAAAGGGAATCGGGAGTAGGAGAGATGGAATTGGAAAGACTCGAGAGGCGGAGTGGTTTTCAACGGAAATCGACGAGCGCGCAGGAGGATTCTCTTTCGGACTCTCGCTGGGAAATTATTGATGCTCGCGATTGATGGATTTTCGAGTTTACACGCTGTCTGCCAGTCGATTGGCTTTTAAATTCATTGCCGCGACACATGCTCCTCCGGGGGCCGGGAAAAAGTAACTTTTAAAACTCCATGTACTTAGCGAATTATCCCCTTTAAAATACTCGATTTAACTTTAAAAGCGCGCGTGAGCCACTCGCGCTGTTTACTCTCGGGCGGATTCGAGATTTAAAAATACAAAATTTCTCTCGCGAATCAAAAATTTAAAAGAGAAAGAAATGCACGTTTAATATTTACTTATGAAAGAGCGCCGGCGAAATTCGAATGCGGCGAATTATGCAACGGAGCTTTGAAGGAAAATAAGCCGCGTGAAACGGGCGCAAGCGTCCGGCAGGCAGAATGTTTTAATAACGACGAGTAAATTTGAAAAGTTGAGAGAAGATTTTTGAGGCCGTTTAATCTTGCCACTAGCTGTCAGTTGCCGTGTAGTTCGCCACACGAACGTGCGCCCCTTCTTTATGTGTGTTAGTGAGCACAAAACATGGCGGCCGCCTCCCCTTGGCTGGCCTACCCTGCTGAGAAACGCACACAATCTCGCTCCTTCTCTCTCTCATTCTCTCTGGTTCGTTCGCTGGCTCCCCATCCACGAAACGATAGGGAAGATAGTGCTGCGGCCCCAGCGACGTAGCCGACGAATTTTGCGGCCTCGGCTTCGACCCGAGGAAAATATTTTCGTTGCTACTTTGTTGAAACAACTGCTCGCACTTACGAATGCTCGATAAACATTTTCATTGAAATTTTGCAATTCCCCTTTACCCGGAGCAGATTGCGCTTGGGCGGAGCGGGCCGATTGCTCCGAAATTTCGGAGCGGAGCAATTATGCGCCTCGATTGACGTTTCATGCGGGAAATTATTTTCGCGTAATTTCCTTCATTCGAGAAGAATGAAAACAAGCTAGCGTAGAAACGATTCTATTTTAAAAGCACGGGCGCGTTTACACTATCGAAATAGTCTGCCCGAGTGTGCTCCATAAAAGAGATTCAGCGACAGAAACAATAGGAAGAAAAAAATAATAACAGCAAGACCCGTTAAAAGGATAAACAAATCCTAATTAAATATAGATCGAGGTAGTACGAGAACGAAAATTGAAGCGCTCGCGTCGGAGCCCGAAAACTTTGATTATCTCCAACGTCAGCGAGCAACTCCACCGAGGCAAAAACACCGGCAAAAAAGGAAGCCTCGCAGCGATCGCCGAAGAATCCGACGGGGGTAAAAAGGGAACAGAGGCACCCGGAAAAAGGCAAACTACACCCGAGGCAGCGCTGAAAAGCTTGGGAGCCTCGGGTACGGCCCTGGTGCGCCCGTTCGGTCGGGTCGCGGGCGCCGCTCGTTCTCTCGGCGGTGCTGGCCGGCCGTCCCCCACCGCCTCGCGCGAGTCTCCATGCGCGCGCCAGAGTCGATGCGCCTCGCGAGCCTCAGTCTCTGCTCGGCCGTCGGTGGGGCGGCGTCGCTGCTAGCTCTCCCCGTTGCGCACAGGACTACTATCGCGGCGCAGCAGCTCGCACAAGCGCAGAGCAGCAGCAGCAGCAGCAGCACACGCAGCCGTCGGTTCTCCGCCGCGGTGCCGCAGACCAGCTCGGTGCCGTACGGTCGCGCGCGGATGTTGGTTGCTCGTCGCGACGCGTCGCGCTACGGAGCACCAGCTCGGGCGCAGCAGCGGTGGCCTTAACAGCAGCAGCGGTGCCACCGGGTGCAGCAGCAGGAGGAGGAGGAGGCGGTGGTGAAGCTGCAGCTGCGGCGGCGGCCACTGTACACGAATTCGGCACGACGGAGCTCGCGACCACGGGCCGAGTAAGACGGAGCGCAGCCCGGGCAGGGCCAGGGCCGGCGGCCGGGGCGTCAGCTGCCCCAGCGGTGGAACGCCGACGACGACGAGGAGGCTGCTGCCGTGTCGTTGCCTCCACCGCCGCCACCACCGTCGCTGCCGGTGCCGCTGCCGCCGCCAAGCCCGGCGACAAGATTGCGGGGAAACGCCAGTGTTGTGTGCGCAAGTGCAATATCCTTAGGAAGAAGTTGACCGTTAATAAGTTCAAAAGAAATAGTGCGTTATTTGGATACGTCCTGCGCGATATGGAGTGGACGGTCAAGGCGCGACGAGCGTAAGTTCTGTCATCAATTATGCCTAGGTACTTACTGCTTGCAGTGCAATTACCTACTTCTTTGCGCCCCCACCCCCACCGCAACCCCCCGTGCTGGCCCTACTCGCGGGTCGTTACCGTTTGCTCGCGCCTAGGCTCCGCACCAGCCCCCGCGGAGCTCCTCGCCCGCTCCGTTCAAGCTCCCGCGAAGCCCCCCGTGTGCTGGCTTATGTAACTGCTACGGCGGCGTTGGGTATTCGGTCGCGCGAGCGCTAGCCTCCTCTTCTCTATTCCATGTCTATTAAAAGCCCAGTGCCGTCTTAGCGGCCTCGACGGAGGATTTCACGATTCCTCTCCTTTTTTTTCTCAACTCACCTCGCGTTCTCACTCTTTTTTCTCTCGTCGTTTCGACACGAGACTTTTGGTCGCGATTCGAGCGCAAAAAGAAAGAGAAAACGACGCTGGCCGATCGGAATTTACGCGGGGAACGTCGATGTATTGCGAGTGGCATGTTAAGAGCACGGCCGATCGGGTTTTGAAATTCTCGTCGAGCGCGCACGGCCGAGGGGAAGGCGTGCGCGTGAATACGCACGCAGCCCACTGACTCATGTTGAAACGAAAAGAAAAGATTGGGGAGACGAGAGAGGAAGGAGATAAGGGGCACGCAACAAAGGCGCAAAATTGTTTTTCGCGCGAAACGATTTTTTACGCCCGCCGAATCGCTGTACTTCGGAAAAACCAACGGATGCGCTCGATAGCGAGTTCCCCTCGCAACCGTGCGTGGCATGAAAAATTCAATCTGCGCGCACCTTTCTCGAGAGCCTCCTCCCTAATGCAACGAACAGTCAATCTTCCATCGCGTTTATTTTTAAATTTTTATTTCGAAAAAAAAGAAATGGAATTGCGCCGTCGGCCCGGTGTACGCCTCTCGAATCGATAGGTCCTCTCTCTACTAACCATTCGCAAAACGTTCCGCTCAATCTCTGCGTCAAAGCAACGCGAACTCCGAAATTTCGGAGCCGACGAGCAAAAAAAAATATCCCTCTCTCCCTCCCTCTCGGCGAAATTTGCCGTGCGCAGCGATGCACCGCGGCTCGGCGCGCATGCGCCGGCGCATATAAATTACTCCCGAGGCGGTGCACCCGAGAGAGAGCGAGCGAGAAACAGCAGCGACGGGAGAGAAGCCCTCGTCGAAGCGTGTGCATGCGACGTGCAGGGAGGGCCCGCGCCTCACGCACACGCTCGCGGGGCAAAAAGAACCGAGGGAGGAGGAGGAGAGAGCGCGCCGAGGAGGAACATGTGGCGTGCATGCGGCCCGCTGCACGCGAGGCGGAAAGCCGCGCCGCCGCCGCCGAGCGAGCGAGAAAGAGGATACGACGTACGTGTACACATACGAGTGCCACGACCTGCAGCGAAGATCGCTTTTGTGGAACGGATGCGCCGAACGAGTCCTGAGCGCTTATTTCCGCCTGGCGCATTCACGAGCTTTCCGCGAACTCCCTTTCTGACCGGCGCGAGATATCGTGCATCAAAGATCCTTGCTCTCTTTATCTCCTATCGAGGCTGCAATTATCATTATTATCATATTGACCTTAGGCCGAAAATTTTGTTTGAATTTAATTATCCGGACATCGTGAACGCCATCCAGGCTACCAAAAATACTGCGCCCCAGATTATCCATGTTAGGGATACTCACAAGGGTTAGCTTAACCTTAGTGCAATGTAAGAGCCTCGCCCTGTAGGAAGAAGCGCCTTATCGATACGGTAACCTTTGCGTATGTAAGTATCACGGGGATATACCTCGCCCTGTAGGAAGTGCCTTCTCGATAAGGTAACCTTTGCGTGTGTAAGTATCACGGGGATATACCTCGCCCTGTAGGAAGTGCCTTCTCGCTGAGGTAACCTTTGCGTGTGTCAGTATCACAGGGAATATACCTCGCCCTGTAGGAAGAGCCTTATCGATACTGTACCTTTTGCGGGTGTATCACGGGGAATATACCTCGCCTTGGAAGAAGCCCCTTATTGATCACGGTAACCTTGACGTGTGTAAGTATCACGGGGATATACCTCGCCCTGTAGGAAATGCCTTCTCGATAAGGCAACCTTTGCGTGTGTAGGTATCACGGGGATATACCTCGCCCTGTAGGAAGTGCCTTCTCGCTAAGGTAACCTTTGCGTGTGTAAGTATCACAGGGACTATACCTCGCCCTGTAGGTAGAGCCTTATCGATACGGTCCCTCTGCGCGTGTAAGTATCACGGGGAATATGGTCTACTCATGATCTCGATCTTTTCGCCAGAATCTCCTTAATGGTGGAGGGAAAATGAAAAAATGGAATGAAGCCTCTCCTCGGTGTCACAGAGACTTCTTGTATTTTCTTTTATTCAGTGCCTTAAACAAAAATTAAATGAGTGTGCCTAGAAACCGTGGGGTAACGAGGAGGCGAGTCGAATTTCGACGTGAGTGTCGGGATTTACCCGAGCGTGAGTTAAATGTCCCACGAAGGAAAAAAGTGGGAGAGGGAGCCGCACGCGCGAGTCATTTAAATGCGTCCGTGGGGTCGGGGGGAAAACGAAAATTCCGCGATCGATCGCTCGAAGTTGCGCTCGTGCAACGAGCGGTGGGGAGGGAGAGGAGGTGGCGGCTGCACGAGAGGCCGCCGCGGCATCGGCTCCCTTTGAAACGCGAAATTAACACGGCTTATCTGCGCGGGATGGCCGGGCCTCTTTGGCGCGCGCGAGGCGCCGCGGAATTAAAGGGAAAACGTGAGGATTCGTATCGATCGCGCGGGCCCCGAGCGTCGAGGTGCGCGCACTTATCGCCAAAGCGTGTCTCGTGGGAAATTCACGCGTTCGGCAGCTGCCGCTCGCGGCGCAGCGCCAAGAGTCGCCGCAGAAAAGACGCTCGTGAATGGACCTATTAGAGTGAAAGAGACCCATCGCACGTATAGCACACACAACGGCGAAAATCTCTCCCATCGCCGGGGGCCCCTACTCTTCTTCGCTCGCGCGCGATCACCCGACGCGACTCTCGCATTATGTACACACACATGCGCTCGTGCCCCGCACAATGCGCTCCTCGTTTATACCTACTTCGTGCCCCTCTCGACGGAAGCAATTCATCGGCCGTGCGTGAAAATTAAAAAAAAAAGATGTAGAAGGAAAGAAAAGAAACGCACATACAGCCTTTAGCCGGGCGCCCTTTCAATTTCGATAATGACGATAAGGGGATTTCACGTTTTGGGGGCGGTAAACGGGAATGCGTACGTATGCGATCGCGTGACCGGGCTAATACGTTTTTCCACGGGTTGATGAAAAAACGGCGCATGCACGATGGCAAAGCGCCGACTCCATTAGGTCCTTCTTTGGCGTGCACCGCGAGTAATAAGCGTGCACGTGCATCGAGTGTATACGTACGCTATATATCCACCCTCCCCGGGCTGCGCGCTTGGGCAATATTTTCGCGCGACAACGACAGGCGGGTTTCGTGACTGAAAAAATAAAGCGTATGCATGCCGGCGACATTCTCCTCGAGTCCGCCTTTTTTTGCTCGCGGAGCTCCGGCACTTTAACGTTTCTTAACTTTCCAGTGGCATTGATTTGGGAAAAGTCGTAGTTTCGAAAATAAAAGAAGAGGGAAAAAAACGGTGGAAACCGAATGAAATACATTAATTTCCGATGAAATGGCGCAAATCCAATCTCGCCGTTTCCACAATCCATTTCTATTCAAGGCCAGTGATTTCACATTGTTTCGAGCGGTACTTATTTTTTGTTAGAAGAGCCTTGGCTCTATTAAAATGAGTTAGACCACGGCCAGAGACCATTGTACGCCTGTTAGCGAACATCTGTCAAGCATAGAGACGTAAAAAGCCGAAACGATTAAAGTGACAGCTGTGCGCCTTTCCTTTCTAATGAAAAAAAAGGCGGCGCGAAACGAGCAAACGCGTCAAAACGGATACGCGTTTTTTTCGCCGCCTCCTGCGTTATCTCGTGACTTCGCCTTGCGCTAGATCGCGATAAATCAACTTAACGCCTGACAAAATTCTACGAGGAAACGCGCCGGCATTGCGTTTTTCGCCCGCGGAGTCGCCGCAGCTGTTGAAAAGCCAATTTCGCCGCCGCGGCGAGAGATACTCGCACCTTTCCTGGCGATAATGGCAGTCGTTAACGCATTAGTCGGCTGCCGGCGCGGAGGGGAAAAAAGGCGGCGAGCGACGCTAATGCGCAAATGTTTTCGACGCGATAACACAATATTTTACAATCATAATAAATCGGCCGATTTGGGACGCGTGCGCGCGCGCGGGCGAGCGCGAGCCTGCGCCTCGTATCGATCCTTTTTGCAACGAACCGCTCGCGATAAAATCGAGTTATCTCCCTCATATCTGACGGCTTCCACTCTCTCGCCTCGTTCAATGCACCCGCTCGCGGAAAGGCAGCTGCGTTATCGACCGGAGCATCTGCCCCGATGGCTGCCGTTTTTTTTTCCGCCGAGCCTGCGCGATCCGCTCTACTCCTCGCGTCGAAAACATTGTCTTTCGCCGGATTAACAATTAATTAATCGTCGCTGGAATTTACGACGTGGCTGTATTTCATCCGCGCGACGCGATCCCCTCTTTAACGGCGCAATCGGCGAGTGCATTAACGCGCCCGGAACATCGATGTCACCGACGCGAGGCGATAAATTTAATCGAGTCTCCTTTTTTTACAGTGACTTCACTGGATTGAAAAAACAGTGTAAGTACTTTACAAGTTATGGACTGATTTGAATGTTTTGTATAAAAAAAAGTAAAGAGCGAGGCAGGGTGTAACGACCTCTACCTTGGCGCTATGGGCGTCGACACTAGCGGGCGCCGCGTATCACTCGACTCGAGGCGCGAGCCAGCCGCTGACCGTGTCCGGAAGCCGGAACTCGCCGCGCAAAATTTCCGAGCGTGACACTCACGGAACGAAGTTCTTGTCTTGCTTTTGCGAGCTCGCGCTGTCCGCCCGCCGAGCTAATCCCATTACCGGCGCGTACGCGTGTACGGCCCGATTTGCACTTGTTACGTGCGACTGTTTAGTCCAAGCTCGATGATAATAGCCTCTGCAGTCTGCAGAAAAAAAGACCCGTAGGCGTGCGCTCGCAAGAAGCTAGAGACCGAGCTCTAGCTTTTTTGCGTTCGATTGTCGGAGCTCCGTGCGTGTCCGCAGGGAGCACCAAGGGACAATAAAAGAAATGCAAATCAACGGGAGGAAGAATAGCTAGCGAATGAAAAAAGAAGGGGGGTCTGCGCTATTATCGTCTTCGAAATTTCCCAAGAGCCTCCTTTCCCCCCGGTGTGTGCGTTACGTACGCACGTGCACTCGCTAGGCCGCTTGCGAAAGAGGCGCCCGAGCCTGCGGCAGGTCACTCGGTGTGCCCGCTCTCGTTCTTGCACATTAGCGAGGACGTGAGAATAACGAAAACATAATCCGAGAGAGCTCGCGCCGCCGCGGAACTCGTCCGGGGAGCCAGGGCCGGCTTTTCCCAGGGGCCCGCTTTCGAAAGCGCCGGTAGTGTGACCCCACGAGCGGCGGCGGCGACGGGGTTGCTGCAGCGCGTCGGGGCCTTTGTCGCCGCGGACGAGGCGCGCGGCGCACACACGGCCCGCTCGCTCCCGAGCCGAGGCTGGACAGGCCGAGCCTCACAACTGGTTTTCTCGAGGGCCGTTCGCTTCGAAATTCCAGACAAAGTATCGGGCAGGATGTTGGCCGGCCGGTCTCTCTTTCTCCTATACCTGCCCCTTCGCGCTCGGGCCCTCTCTCTTTCTCCCTCTCGCGCCCGCTTCTTTTTCTTCCTCTTATCTCGCTCCATCGTCTCTTCCCTCTTGCTTTCCTTATTTTCCCATCCACTCCCCGGAGATCCTATCCTCTCCCTTTTCAGGCACCTCCCCCCTCCCTTACGCGCCGGCTCTCCGCAACGTGTGATTTTTCATTTCTCGATACACATCCCCGCGTTTCCGACTTACTCGCCGCAGTCGACGGCCCTCTTTTTGCTTCGTCGCGCGCACGCGAGGCTCGAGAGACCGCGAAAACGCGCTTCCTCCGGCGTTCGCTGCGGCGTCTCAAAATACACACGTATACCTAGCCTCATGAAACGGGTTCTCACCGGCTTTCCCGCTGTAATTTTACACCCATCGACGATTTTTCCCAGAGGATTCGCGCCGCTCCCGCCGATACGCAAACATCGCCCGGCTACTTTAATAAAAGACGCCTGGGCGTTGTCGTGCGGCGGACGACTGCCGCTTTACTCGATGCGTGCCGCGTCGGTCACTTTCGTTTTCTCGTTCTTTTTAACGACGTTAACTCGGCCGAGAGCTCAGGGGGCGCCCGAATCATTAAGACTAATGACCCACTTTGCGATTCGCCGTCGTTTACGTTTCATTCGACCTCATTAGCGCGAATTATTCATCGCACACCCAGGGAGCCGGGGCTCGTGTCGCCGGTGCGTGCGAATAAAAATATCGCCGATTCGGCGGAACGAATTATCGCTGCCGGTAGAGCCTTGGCCTGCACTTCGTTCCGTTAATTCGACGGAATTGTTTTACTACTCTCTTTGGGGCTCGCCAGCTGGCATTGAAACTTCCATTAAGTCCGTTTCATTAATGTAAATGGCCGTGTTTTTCTTGAGTCAATATTGAAACACGAAAATTTACATTAGGAAATGCTTCGGCCGATGTTTAACCAACTTTTTCACATCTCCGTTTGAATTTCCAGCTCGAGTGCGTTCCACTCGAATTTTGCGCTACTCTACGAATCGTCCAAATACTTTCGGCCGAACCACTTGCGCTCTCTCTTTTCGCCGGGTTCGTCAACAAAATCTTAAAACTCTCGGATTAATTAAGAGTTGCGACAACTTCTGTTCACCAGACAATTTTGTGAATCGCTGGAACGAGTCGAGAATCAAGTGGATGTGTCATTCCGACATTTTTCAGGCCTAATATTTGAAAATAAATTCGAACTAATAATAACACATGTGCCGCGAGCAGTTAAAAGCGCTGTTCGGCCTAAATGCCTCGGAATGAAAACGAACGACTGGAAGATTGAATTTCAACTCGTCCTGATCGCACATGTGCACTCGGCTCTTCTCCCCTCTAGCCTTTTTTCCGCTTAACACTAATTTTTTCGGGCGAAAGCAGCGCTAGAAAGGCCGACCCTAGAACCCAAGAGAGCAGGGCGCGCTGCGGTGGGCGTCGGTTTATTTGCACATGAAAATAGCCGTATATGCGCGCTGACGCTTCTGCGGGAGCGAGTGACGTGTCGTCATCGCAGCGGCGCAGCTGTTTTCATCGAGCCGTCGCCCTTCTTCGTTTAACGACTTCCTTTTCGTGCAGCGCTTAATTGCGTCGCGTCCGCCCGCAGCCGATGACACGCGTCCGCGACTCATTGACGTAAGTCTCCTCGCGTTTCGTAAACTGGACGGTCAATTGGCCGGGATCGCCGACTCCGCTCCCGCGTAGTCCATTCCAAATTTCACCGAAATGTTACAATCGTCCTCGATCGAAACCTCGCGGAGGTCATCCATCGACGCCTCGGTAAACACCTTTCGAATTTCGGGACGAGCAGGAAAAAAAGCCTCGTCGAAAATAGGATAAAAAAAGGCAACGAAGTCGACTGTACTCGCCGCTTCTGTGCTGGAACAACCTGCTCGCGAGAGCGAGCATAGGTCAATTGATCCTGATAGATGCGTCAGACGTCACGAGCTCGAGCGCGAGCCGCGAGGAACTTTCTTGAGCACGCGCGCGGGTGGAGAGGGGGGAGAGTCATCGCGCGGAGATCTGAATTACATCGAATGTAAGCGGTGATGTAACTAATCTGCTCGATCGAACTTGCCCGTTTCCACTCGGCGAGCGAGCCTCGATGCTATCGTGCGGAGACGCCGGCTAAGCTCCCCGCGCGCGACTCTATCCCCCCCCCCCTCTCCCCCCCGCGCTGTATTAGTTTATCCGTCACGCTCGAGCGCCCGCGGATTATCGCTCCGGCGATTTTCGTTTTCCGGATGGAATTTACGCTGATCTTGCTCCACTTCTTGTCTCCTCCCCTCTCCCTAAACTACTTGTCTTTTAAAACTCCCGTCGTACCGACGAAAAAAAGAAAAATGAGTAACTGGTTTCCTCGTATCGGAGCCGTACGTTACGAAGCTCGCGCGAAATGGTATCTCGGAGCAAGAATACGCTTCGCTCGACAAAGCGAGCGCGCGTTAGAACAAAAGCTAGGAAAGGAACGCTTTTACCGGCGGCGATTACAGTTAAGCGCGGTTCGCAAAAAGAAAAAAAAAGCGGCGGAGGCGATATAGAATGACACTGAATTCGCACAAACCGGTACCGCGAACGCCGCGTTACGTTGTCGCGCGTACATATCGCAGCTGGCGAGCGCGCGTGCGGCTTGCGCTTTCGCGAAATCTCCTTTTTGCCGCGGACACTGGACACTCGGGGGGGCAGAGAGGGGTAAGCTCGCGCGGCTTTATTATACTCGGCGCGCGCAATTGCGCCCGAGGCCCCGGAGCCCCGCGCGACGCGCGAGCCTCGAAAATTACATCGATGTCACGTACGAGCGGCAATTACTCGTGCCGGGAAAACGACGGACCCCCTCGGGGTGAAGCCTCTCGGCTGCCGCGCGATACCCGAGACGTCGGGTCCGAAGCTCGCCGCTGCGTAACGCTGCGAGTGTTTATTTTCGAGCCGGCGATAAGGCGAGGCGCGCTATCGGCTCCCACGGGCTTCTCTCCTTTTTTATTTATAACATCCGCGTGTACTCCGGAACGACTGCGACCCTGAAAACGCCGAGTGAATCCATTTTTGTTTTATCTGAGCGCCGAGGCGATACGCGAAGCGCGTAGGCTGCGAATGAAAAAAGGCTAACGGAAGAAGCTCGCTCGCTCGCGATACATTTCACGTAACCCAAATTTTCACGTTACGAAAACGCGCTCGCGTTTCACAATTAGCATTCGGCGGCGCAAGCGCGAAAAGCGAGAAACGAAGGAGCGGAAACCGCGCAATTGTCGTAACGTGTAGCCGGCGGTGTGTATCGCTTCGGCCGCGGCGGGCGAAAAAGTGTGACGGCTATACAAAGCGAAATTTCGGCGGTGTGCCGAATCGTCGGCTCGCGACACATCGGCACGCTCGGCGTTTTTTTCTCCGTCTCCTTTGTAGGCACCTTTGTCGGGTCGCACGTACGTCCGAAGTCCGTTGACGGGGCCGCTCGAATATCCGCGCGCCGCGGCGATAAAGTCGGGTTTGCACTCGCGGTCCTTTCGCGTCGACGAACGGTTTTTTTCCTCGGCGCGTATGCGCGCAGGCCCCTCCTCCCAGCTTCCTCTCCTCTCGCTCGGCCGGCTGCGCTCAAGGTCAGCAGTCGCGGCACGGCAGTCGCGACACGCCGCTCCGTACACTCAGCCTCGAGATGCTAAGTGTATCTAATTGGGTATTTCGGTGCCGAGCGGATATCTCTCCTCAGGCTTTATGCTCTCTCTCCGAGCTGGCTGCTTAGTGCCTTCGTCTTTTTTATCTCTTGTTTAATTTTTCAACTAGCTGCCGGCCAAGCTCGGTTTGTTTATAATTTAGCCGGGAAGTAATTTGAATGGCGATTTTATTGGCCCGCTCGCCGGGGGAGTCCGACGTAATTTGGCGGGAATTTAAATACAATCGGCCGATTGTAAAAGGGGAGCATTTCGTGCAAATAAATCCCGGCATTATTGTAACCGAGGCGTGACCGTAAGATACAAATCTGCTCCGATTCTGCGCGATCCCCCTGGCAGAAACTCGTTACGCGCGCGCGTAAGTTTCAAAACGGGCTGGCTTTCACCCTATCGCGCGAAAACCTCCTACAAAAAAAGGAGACGCCTGCCTTTTTAATTAAGTCGTTAACTTAAATTGAACGCTTCTGCAGATTAAAGCCCGAGCCTCGCGCGAAGAAATCGCCGGTGCTGATGAACTCATCAGCACCCGCCAAAGAGACCCGCAGCTGCAGTCGTCGAATTAATGACCTTCATTATAATCTTCGACGAGTCCGGAGAAATAAAATTAAAAAAGTCATAAAAAAAAGAAGCTTTCCACCTCGGGCTTAGTATTTTCCTTGAGCGATCCGTCTCCCGATCTCTCTTCCCCTCCAAAGAATAAAATAGAATAGAATTTATTATTGTAAATAAGAATTTACAAAGTGTAAAAGTATATACAATTTTAAAATACATATTTAATTTTGAGAATAGAACGAATATCCGCGTACCGCAGCTTCTCCTCTGCTCGGTGGAATTCGCATCGATCGAGGCACGCGATGCAGCGCGAAAAGCTCGCTTCGCGCGCGCGCGACACAATGGGCTTAATAACTCGGAGGAGGAAGTGGGGGCACGCGGTGACGTCAGCCGCCTCGAACGGAACGCGTCGCGGGCTTTTTTTTTCTTTTTTGCACGATCAAATGCGTTTGGCAAGCTCGCGCGCGCACGCACGCTGAAAGCGCGCTCTGCCCGCTGACCCATTTGTGAAACTCGCGCAGTTGCCACACGCGCGCCGGCGACTGGCTGCACACGGGCCGCTTGCGACACGACGCGAGTTGCGCCGGTGGCCGAGCCGCGAGCACCGCGCCGCCGAGATTTCGGCCGCGGGCCGATGGTCCATGCCCGACTTTTCCCGCCAATGGGACCGTGACCGGAGGGGCGGTCAGCCGTCGCTTGCGCTACGGCGCCGGATTGCCAAGGCTTTTGCAAGCGTGGAAACGCGCCGATTTCGCGTGCGCGAGCTTGCGGCGCTCGAAGCTCCAAGTTGTATCGAGCCGCGGCGGTGGAGTTACGGCCGCCTCGGTACTTCCTGGTTTTTTCGCATCGAAATCGGCGGAGGGATAGCGGGCGGCGGACCCTCCCGCGATAAGCCAGCGGTTCCGCGAAGGAAGCTTCCCAGGACTTGGGGCTCCCGTCGTAAAACGCGCAGTCGTAACGGCTTAACGATCGCGCGGGCGCTGGGGGGGCGAGTGAGCCACCTCGGGAATATTCACCACCAGCCGCCGACGGTTCCCGCGGATCTCCCCGCGTGCGTATTCGCGCAGCTTTTGTCCCTTTCACGGCTCGCGACTTTTAACGCTCGCCGGAGGTTGGGCAAGGGAGGGAAAGGAAAGGAAGAAAAAACGCCGAGGCAGCCGCTATAAAGCTCACGGCCCGTATAGATTAAAATACAGCTCGCTGGCTACTTTTTGTGCCTCCCGTACGACTGCGCGCGCGCTCCTCTTCTTTGTGCGCTCGCTTGGGAATCGAGGCGTGCAGCCTTAATGCCCGGGGAAGAAAATTCTAGCGCTCGCGCAGCGAGGAGCGCCCGACTGTTTGCCGAGTACTATCGGTCACAGACCTTTTATGCCCAATGCCGGCGCCGCTGGGCTTTATCGCCGCGCGCGATACTCGTAACGTCGGTACAGGCTACTCGCTTTGCTCTTTCGCGCGGCACGGAAAATTTTCTCCCAATCACGAGGAGAGGTGCTTCGATCCTTTTTGGGCTGGCTCCGAGATGTCGGGGCCCGCAGCTGTGTCAACATTCCTCTCCGCTGAATCTCTTTCCGGGAGGCGTTGCTCGTTTCTCGACCCAATATTCGTATACATTTTGTATGTAACGGAAGATCCGCGGGGTGACGTGTGGTCGGTACCTTCATAAATTTTGTCTGCTCGGGACTTTTCGAAAAACCGACGATGTGAAGGGAAAAAATTTCGCAACTATACAAAAGAGACGGTGATCTATCTATCGTTTCGGTAAAATCACGGGAGAAAATGGAAAAGGAAAAGAACGGGGATGAAACTGCAGGGAGGCTTTTACCTCCGCGGCCGCCTGCTGGGAAAAGATCTGGATTTTGTCAGGTTGCCGAGTCGAGGAGCGCGTAGGTTCAGTCGGGAGCCCTTTGTCTGAGCTTTGGACCAGAGCCAACGTTTTCAGCCAGGTTTATACAAACTTAGGAAGGAAGTTTCTTCTCTCGTAGCTCAAAACCTCAGACTAATTAAACTCAAACGAAATTACGTATTTCGTTTCAGTTTAAAAGATCGAAGCGCAAGAAATATTTTTTCGTTCGTCTGCAAGACAACCTTTTTTTATCTCTCGACATAAAAGAGACGTAAAACTTTAGAGCAAGCGAACATCCCTGACGGATGCACATCGAAACGAGTTCTTCGGTCGATTCCCCGCGCGGAGGAGTCCGTTTTATCTCGTCGCCCACGTTTTTTCCATCTTCTTTTTTTTTTACGAAGCGCTGTTTTTTCCAAGCGGTGACGCACCTGCACGTAACAGCCAGCGAATATAAATCCACAGGTGACAGTCCGCCGCGAGGTGGAACAAAGCCACTCCGCGGACGGGAAGATAACGGAGCCGTTGCGCCCGCGGCGGGGCTATAAGGCGCCCGCCGAAATCGAGCGAAATTCCAGCGAATCCGGCGCGTACGCGCCACGAATTCGCCGACGTTCCCGCTCTCGAACGTTCGTTCCCTCGATGGTTTCCACCGGCGTGCCGGCCATCTGGAGAGGAAGAAGCGCGGAGAAAGACTTCCTTTATGGTAGCTACGTGAGCGCACGTGCGTCGACATATGCCTCGTCGCGTACGCACACACACATTCGCACGGGACGCTCTCTCGACTGCCTTTTATCGCCGCGACCACCTGGGGGTATATACGCACTGCTAGATTTTTACGCGGATTCGCGATCTCGGCCGAGGGCTCCCGCTACGAGTCTGGCGCCGATTTAATCTGGGCAGACGCGCGCCGTCTAGCATTTTTTATGCGCTCCCTCGAGCTCCGCCTCTTCCGAGCGCCTCGTGACACGGAATTTTTAAACGACCTTCTCCAGGAGAGATACTTACACCCACCTCTCGAATTTTTTTTCGCCTAGCCGTTTCCGCTCCGAAATTTACCACGCGAATTAGCCTGCGGGCTACTGGGATTTACCGAGAAGGCAGCGCGGCTGCCTGGTATTTACGGAGTGAAAAAAATTCAACGGCTATGCTGAAGCTATTTTCACGAGGGTAAACAATCAATGGGCTTTCAACATCCTCCGGGGAATGGAGTAACGAGGGAAGGCAACCCGAAGAGCACACAAACACGGCCGAAAAAAAGTCTAGTAGGCGAGGCTTTGCGCGGTTACGAGAAAATGTATACTTGTACTTGCGCGCGGAGCTGCGGCTAAAGTGCGTAGGGCTCGAAGGTGGAGAGTGAGAAGGAAAAGGGCGAGGCGAGCGTGCATCAGCTGAGAGAGAGAGCTTAGTGCTCGCGTTATCTGGTTTCACGAAAGCCCGGCTCGACGGGCGCGCGCGAAACTCGAGAGCGCTCGGGGAGAAAGAGGCGAGAGGAGCGAGCGAAAGAGGAGGAGGACGTGAGAAAAAATACACGAGTGGGAGTCCCTCGCGCTTTGCTTCCCCTCTCGAGCGCACGTGTGCGTCCGCTCGGCTTTGAATGGGATTTTAGGTGGCCTGCCGTATCAAAAGCCCCGGCGGTGAACCGAATCTCTGCCTAAAAAATCCCGGAGCTTAAGATTTCTTTTTAAAGCGTTCCCCTTTGGCAGGAAAAAAAGCTCCGCGCGCACAACAGACAATCGACTGCACTTGTGTAGTTACTCTTGCTTATCGAGTCAAAACAGTGTAAAAAAAAAGGCGCATTGGACTTTGGTATTTTTGAAGCAAGCAAAACGGTCCGTAAAATAATTAACGCGTTGCGACGAGACGTGGAAAAAGATTGCGAGTGCCTTTAAAAAAAAACCGGTTATCGTGCATACCGCGTGCTCATTATTTAGTTAAGCTCGTGCATTAATGACATGCTCGGAGCTTACCGTTCGTTAAACAGCCAGCGAGCTCCTCGTGTTTACGTTACCTTCGAACGCAAAAAAAAGAGAAGCAAGAGCAAACGAAGAAAGAATAAAAAAGCTGTCAGCGCGGGGTTCCAGTATCAGTCCTTGTTGCGTTATTTTTCTTTAAAATTCTTTTATCTGCGTAGGGGGCCTCGGGCGCGTGCGCTTATCGACTTAAACGCGATTGCACCTCGCGGTGGTACAGGGGTCCGGCTGTGTGTGCCCCCTCCGTTATCGCCTCTTCGCCGTAATCAGTTGTTGTTACAAGATACAGCAACTCAAGCAGGTATAATAATCGCGACGACAACTGCGTTCCCGCGGCTTCTTGGACGAGCTTTTCTCCTTCGCCGCGAGCGGAGAGCTATTCGGGGTGGAAGCGGAGTTACGACGGCGCTCCTTCTTTTTTTCTTCCCTCCCGTCCCTCGGTGCCGCCAAGGCATTGAATGAGCCGAGGCTCCGCGCGGCACAAATGGCCATTTCGTATATTTTTTTTCTCCTCTCATTCTCCCGGGGTCTCTTTCCCCGCCTTTTCATCTCCGCTCGTCTCTACGCATTCTTCTCGTGGCGGCGCGCACAGCACAATGCCACGGACGCGGGCTTCGTACACACATGCGGGCTTCGCACGAAATTTCGCCCCCCTTCTTCTCTCCTCACCTCCGCCGCTCTTTTTTCTCATCCCTGATGAATGCCACGGATAAAAAAGAGGCAGCAGACGAAGAAGAATCGCTCGGCTAGACGAAAATTAATTTTTCATTATCGACCTTCTTTTCCCTGAAGCACCGAGAAAAAAATCGACACGAACTGAGCAGCGTAATTTCGGGGTGGGGCAGTTGCGCTGTTTTATTCCCACACAAGGGAGGAGGCCTTTTTCTCTCTCTCCCTCCCTCCGAGCTGTTGCAAGTACGAAAACTGTGAAATTGAACGGCTCGGTCCTTTTACGTAATTCCCGGCCAGTGGGTAACACAGCGGGGAGGGTCCGGCGCCGAAACCGCAACGTTCGCGACACTGGCGAAACAGTCGCTCGCGAGAAACTAAAAGGTCGCCCGATGCTAATACGACGGCGGGAGATAGACATCGCCCGGCGCTTTTCCCTCGGCTCCCGCCTCGATTTCGCAGTTTATGTCGCGCGAGGTCGCGGCATCGTGTCTCCCTCCATCCGTTAAAAGCCAAGCGCCGCCGCCGTTTTCCACTTTATTTATCGCGAAATCGCACCGCCTAACGGCGTAAAAATTCGACCGCCTCACCTCCCGCATGTCCTGCTCTTTTTTTCGCTCGCCTCGCTCTTTTCTTCTTTTACCTGGCGAAACGCCGCGCGAGGGCATCGCGCGTTGAGAGACGCCATTAGCTCGCGGCGCTGACACTTATCGTAAAGATAAGGCGACGCGTGAAACGCGACGAGATTTAAAAGTGGGTTTACTGCCGAGGAGTCGCATGTCCGATGACGATTTACGGCGCGAGAGAGCCGAGGCGCGCGCTTCGCGATAATTTCCTCGGGCGGTTGCGCAACGCGCGCAGCAGATGTCCGTCTGGAAAAGCGGCTATCGCGTGCGCGGCTTGAACGATCGGCCGGGGAGGGGCGCGGCGCCCGTTTCCCCCGGGATGTACGCGGCGCCTGCGATCGATCACGGAGAAAAACTAGCCGAGAAGCTCCTCGGCTACGTGCCGCGGCGAATTTGCACGACGCGGAGATAAACCCGCGGGTGAGGATAACGGGCGGCGTCTCCTCGGCGCTGTTTACTCTCCGGGCCGCGCAATTTTATCGCGCCGATTGCAATTCCGGCCTTGAGACAAATAAACTTTCGCTCGGGCACCGCGAGAGAGCCGTCGGGGTTATTGCCTCACGTGGCGTCGGGTTACCGGCCGAGACCGAACTTTGCGAATGTCATAATAAACTCTTTCCGCTAAAAAAAAAAGAGACGTCAAGGAACGCCGGGAAAACGGGCACGAGAAATTAAGGCGGCAGATGCTCGGCGAGCCGTGACGCAATAGGCGCTCGGTGTCAATCGCGCTGCGGTAGAAGACCGCCGTCGTTGAGAAAGAACCGGCGAATAAAGAAGCCTCCACTTCGCTTCTTTTATTGATTACGTCGCTCGCTGTTGCAACGCCTCGCGGATTTTACAACAATGCTCCGCGCGTTCGAGGGACTCGCTACCATTACCTCCGTTTCCTTCGTTACGTCTTTTTTTTTTCCTGGGTGTACAGAAAAAAAAGCGAAGCCTCGGATAAACACTGCCGCCCCAGAAAGAGTATTATCTGCGCGAGCGCGTAAAAAAATACACCGGTAGCCTTGGACGGAGAGCCCGATACGCGAATGAATGAAAGCCTCTGTAAGTCAATAAGCCGCAGCCTTCGAGGCGGCGACAGCGGCTCGCGAATTAATCAGCGAAAAGCGCGAAAAAGGCGTCGCCTTATTTTCGCCGCCTCGCCTTGGCGCGCGAAAACTCGCGTCACCGTGCAAACGACCCGGTATCTCGTGCGCGCCGAGGGACACGTCGCGCCGTGACGGAATTCGCGCGAGCGCGAGAGAATTCGCGGCTGCGTGAGAAGCATAATCGTCGCTCTTGCGGAATAATTTCTCACAATTGCATTAACATAAATTCACATAATTTTGAAGTAATAATCCAGCACGCGCTCGGGAAATGTCTTGGGATACTTTTTTTCGTTGCACAAGCATAGTAATATACACTCTATCCCTTCAGTGGGCGGGTTCTTTTAACAAATAGGACTTATTTATTAATAATTTAATAAAAATTCATTTTAAATTTGTTCTTTCTTAAAAGCGGGGTACTGACATCCGCTTCGGCCCGGCAATTGATTGGCGAAAAGGGCCTTCAATTGGTCACCTCGTAAAATTTCCTCAGACAAAGGAGAATAAAGAGGCAGATATTGCGACGCTCCGTTTTTGCGCGCCACTGCTCGCGCCCTTCGTTTACGAACCTTTCGGCGAAACGCTTTCTATCCGCCTTAAGTTTGCCTCCACTTGCTCAAATAATGTTGTAACTAAAAAGATATAAAGTAAAAACGCACACCGAG
>JAXIUT010000009.1:12227733-12254127 GCA_035586675.1 Eurytoma californica | reverse complement strand
TTTCATCCCGTCTGGGCGTCTGAGAGTAAACACCAGACAAATTCATGAATGGCTTTCAAGTGGTAAATGAATACTGCTCAAAGAGGCCAAAGCAGCCTGAGCCCCGAGCACACAATGCACCAGACGTACCCACGAAAGCTCCAAAGAAGCTGCAGGGTTCGGCTCCGAAGCATCCAAATCCACCGATACACACCCGCCCGAAAATCCTCGCGAGAAAACGAAGTAAAAATCACCCGCTTGTCGGGCGAATCCTCGCACCCACGCTTATTATCCGCGCGCCTGCATCGTACAGAAGGAGCAGACTCCGGCTGGCTTGCTATCGGGGCTGCGTCGGCGAATATACTTTCACTGGTGTTTCACGGCCAACGGACGCGTTACACGATGCTAATAATACCGGCGCGCGCGCGCGCGCATTGCTCCAGCGCCTCCTGGCACACGTACGGGCGCGCACACGCTCGCGTACCGCTGCATCCGCGTGTAGGAAACGAGCGGCCTCGCCTCTTTCGCCAGGCGAATTCCTCGCTCCAGTCGCTCGCTCGAAACGCGACGACGGTCAAAGACCTTTTTCTTCCGGCGCGCGTCGCGCGCGAAGGAGAGCGCGGCCCGCGGCATAGGCGAGCGCGCGCACCGCGCTTACATGTTGCGGCCGCGCGAGCGTGAGAGAGACACGGAACGCGCGCCGCGCCTCATCGATCTGATCTTGACCTCCATTCTCTCCGAGGCTCTATAGGTCCATTATATATATTGCTCGCTCCCGCGCCCCGCCTCGAAGTTCCGCGGGTATAATGCCCTTGCGACGGCTGCGATTGCCCGCCCGCCGAATTTTAAAAGCGGCTTCTCGTGCTTTTCGTACAAGCTCGATTGGACGGTGATGAATTCAGCGCGAGACCTTTGGGTGGGAAAAGAAACTAATCGAGGCGTCCGTGATTTGTTTAGAAATACTTGTTTTTCTTTTATGTCAGATAAACTGGGAATTATTTATAAAAAAATTATGAATTAATTTATTCGAAACCTAACTTATTGGAAAATACGTAGTGATTAATAATGCGTTTTTTGCATTAAAAAGATTACCGATAATGATTAGATAGATTAAGATAGGGTATAAGGAAAATTAAAAAAAAAGAAACGGTGGATGACGAATGGCTGTTTTTTACCGAGCGTTTGATTTTATTCAAGGTAAGAAAGGTCGGTAGCCGCGCGAACTTCATCGAGAGCCCGTGAGCCGGAGCGTGAAAGGTGGGCTCCCCGACGCGGAGAGCGCGCGTCGAGCATAGATATTGGATGTCGCCGAGGCACGTTGAGCATCCGGCGGAAGGTGCACCTCCGCCGATCGTCACCGCGTGCTTTCGTCGCCGCAGAACAATGCGAATTCAAGAAAGCCCCCGCCGCTCGATCGGATCCCCCGCACCGCAACCCACTCGCCGCTCTCGTCGCCGGTCTAAAATAAAATATATCGGCGAGCGACGGTCGTCGCGGAGGTGCACCGTTATTAATCCGGCGCGGCTGTGCGTCACACGAGCGGTTTCTATTTTCGCGGCAACTTTGACCTCAAATCGGGCGACACTCGCTTCCAGAAACGAGACCACCAAGCTGCAAATTCTGAGCGGCTCGCGCAACGCCGCGCGAGGTTCAACGTCTCGCGCACCGTATAAGCGTATACAGCGGCTCGGTACACGCGCGCTTGCAAGGATTGCTTTGACGAGCTTCGCCGAGCGATTACGCGAACGTGACTTTTCTGTTACAACACCGAGAGCCACGCCGGCCTCAATCTCCGCCGTCGAGGTACGTGCTCCGATCGCCGTTCCGCGACGAAAGCCCCGTCGCCGGCAGAAATCGAAAGGACGAGCTTTCGGCAGGCTCGTTAGACCCGCCGCTGGACGGACTAACGAGCCGGCCGTTCATTGAATTAGGCAACGCGCGCGAGCGGCCGGCACGAGCATTACGCCCCCGCGCCGCCTTTATCGGCGGATCGACGCTTCTAAATCCTGGCGAGGATCCCGCGCAGGCGCGCGGCCGGTGCAGGATGCACCGGTCGTCGCTCGGCCCGTCCCGTTCCCCTTGCCCTTATACGCGCCTCCTCGACGTCCTCGGTGCTGCGGCGCGCGGCGATCCCCACCAGGCCGGCTGCGCTCCCCCTTTCGCGGCGCGGCGCCGCCGCGTCCTCTCTCTCTCGCTCGTCAGTAGTAACGGCGCGACGACGGCGGTCGGCCGCGCGGCTGACTCGCTCCCCTCCGTCGAGAGCACGCGCGCGCGCTCGCTCCTCGCGAGTGTCAGTGGGGCGAGAGAGCGAAGGATACAACGCGGTTTTGCATGCGCGCAGAGGGAGAACGATCGCGTCGGTGGAGAGAGGAGAGAGGAAGGAGAGGAGGTGGCGGCTCGCTCGCTCGCCCAGACAAGGTCATGGTTAGCGCGCGCCTTCGTCGCCTCCGAGAGAAAGACCGGCCGTCGTGTGCGTGCGTGCGTGAGCGCTGCGGCCATCTTGCCATCGGTGCACTCCGAGGGGGATCCTGAGGACCACCGAGGGGACCGTCCGGCCGATTTTGAGCGCCGACGGCGAGCAATCCTCGCTCAGCGATCGCGAGATCTATGTCCACGTGAGTTTGCCCGTGCAACCGCTGAATCTGCGTGTGCAAGTCTCTTTTGTTCCTCGCGAGAACGAGGATGGAGACGTGGATATTCATTGTTTCTTTCTCTTCTCTTTTTTTTTCCTGGTTGTTTATGAAAATCCGCGATGAAATCGCGCTCGTTTCATAAAGGTGCCGGAAAGTCCCGGTCTTTTTTTCCCTTATGTTGGAAAGGAGCCTCGACCGAGCGTCGTTTCTTTTATTTTACGACGCGGAAGGACCCGACACGCGCAAAATTCATCGTCGACGAAGCGGAGCCGGTCGTCGAATCGGAGCAAGCGGCAGGCAATTTTGAAACTTGCTCTAACGAGCTTCTAACGAGGCCCGAATTTAGCATGGGGCGGCACTGGAGACCCGCTGGCCGGCGGTCGTCGCTGCTTTTTTTGCGCAACGACGCAGACAGCTTACGTCGAGACGATAGGGGCCCGCGATAAGGCGAGAGCCCGCCCGGAGATATCGGCGCGCCGAATCGATCTAACTCGCGACGGGGCGTCCTTGAGCCGGCCGTTTTACATAATAAATCGCTATGAAGTCAACGAGGCACGTTTAGAATTTTTTTTCTCTTTTATGGGCGTGCGCCGGGGCAAGTAATGTGGAACGCGCTGGGAGAACACCTCGCCAGCTTTAATTAGATCAAAGCGATCGAGCGCGCGGCAATTGCGCGGTCTAACGGCGACGATGATGACGCAGTTTCGCGCAGCGCCGATCGCCGGGACAAAGGGGCTGACGCGTCAGCCGGTTTCGGCCCGATGTTTCTGCATTCGCCTCGCGAGCGCCGCTGCGAACACTCATCCGTCCAGTTTCCCCCCTTCCAGAGCTCGCAGTCTGCGCTATCAGCGAGAGACCCCGGCCGAATCTTCAAAATATTCGCTCCAGGCGTAATTGGAGGATCGGCCTTTCTCCGAACGCCAATCTCCTGCCAGATAAAACGCCTCGTCCGCGCCTACTTATCGCGTCGTTTAATTGAAGCGCGGACCTTCGGGGGACCCCTGCGCACCGCTGCCCGGCGATAGAGGCGGAACTTGCACTTTCCGAGAAGCGGCGGCGGCGGCTATTTTCGTGGCTTTCGCTTTCGTCGACTCGGCTTGACCTTGAGTCCCGGCGGGAGGAAGATCGGAGGCGCGCGCTCGCTCGCTCGGGAGGACGTCCTGGAGGAAGTGGGCGATCGCGGGACGGGGCCCGAGCGCAACCCGACGACGGCGCCTCTCGCTCCCTCTTTCTCGGGCCGCTCGCCCCGGCGGAGAGAGAGGAAAACAATGGTGATTGTCTCGAAACGTTTACAGCCTAATTATGTGAACATGGCCGAAGCACGGTGGAGTAACAATGCTATAACTCGTAACAATGTACAATTGTTCATTGTCTGCGCACTCCGGGACTTCTTCTCCTCCTCCGCCGGCTTCTTATCCGTCTGTCCCTCTCGCTCGGCGCGCTTCCCGCTCCTCTTCCCTTTTTGCCGCGGTATACCCCGCCGTCTTATCTACATACGATATACCTGTAAAGCGCTCGCATTACACGCGGCGCGTCCGGCCCGCGCGCGGCTCGTTACGCCCGCCGGCGCGATCCGCTCCACTCGGTTTTTCCTTTCTTCCAGTCGACGCGTCGGAAAATCGATGCCCGCGCCACTCAGTCGCGAAGACGCGCGTTTAATTAACCGAACGCAGTAGGACTCGCAGCTGCACGGGGAACGTCGGCGTCGTCGTCGTCGCGCATACAGTACTCGCGTTTCACGTGCCGTCTCCCTTTGTGCCGCCCCCCGTGAATTACTCGGCGTGCGTTTTATGAATAGCCGGGGCGAAGGAGGAAAAAAAAAGGATGGTTCCGCGAGTACGCGAGTTAATTAGATAGAGGATATCCGCGCGAGGAGGGCAAAAGCCTCTTGAAATTTCTGCCTCGTGAGTTCTCGTTAGAGCAGAAGCTCCGGCGCTTTTCATTCCCCACGCTCCGAAACCTCTACCGCGTCTTAATTCATCGCTCGCAAATTGCGAGCAGCCGTTTCCCCGAGAAAAGGCGCCTCTTCGCGATCCCGCCGCCAAGGATACCCGGGCGACCTACACGCAAACGAGATCGGGCCACAGAAACTTATATACACTTTAAGCTTAACGCATGAGTTGAATGAAGCTAACATTCTCTCAAATAATATTTTCTTGGTCTTTTATCTCGCTACACACGTTAAAATTATTAGCTCAGAACTAATAGCTCAAAAGAAAACTTTTTAAAGCTTTAATAGTTACAAGATCAGATGATGCATTTTAATGTAAAGTACTCCTCAAATATACCAAAACCGAGTGTCTCCGGTGCGAGGCCGCCTTCGGTTAACGGCGAAGGCCGCGAAAGGGGAATCGTGAATTCGGGTCGTTGAACCTTCGGGCGTGCCATATTGAATAAATAAGGGAAAGATAGGGAGCGGCGTGGGAGTCTGCTGTGAGCGATAGCGCGAGCGGGCGACGATAAATCCGATGCGCGCGGCTAGCGGGAGTCCCAGTTCGCGAGGTGGATCGCCCCGCGGCCTTCGCAGTCGCGCGTACGCGAGCGCGAAATTGCATTCGCGCCGGCGGGCTTCGTCTCCACGCTACGATAAACTTATTGATAATAATTGTTCCATTGTTCTCGCTGCGAATCGCCGATCGCTCCTCTGCCAAGGCTCGCTCGGAGCTCGCCGCTGTACGCGCATCCCTCGCTTTCGCGGTTATCCCATCGGAATTTTTCTTCCGCTCGCTCAGCTATTCGCGCGAAGTAATCGTGAGTATTTTTTTTTTTTTTAAGCGCCGCTGAACAATTATATCTTCCGCAATTAACGCGTCGTTTCGTAAACTGATTGATCGCTCGTTTATTTACCGATTGTATTCGCTCGTTTCTCGCTAATTTCGCGGGGCGAACAATTGGAAAGCCGCGCGCGCGGCTTTGCGTTGCGTGGCACGTCCGCGAAGAGTAATAGCCGCGACACGCGTAAGGACACGCGTGCACCGAACGCGCGGCGCATTGGCGCGAGGTGCTCGCGCCTTTCGTTTTTCCATCGCAGGCAGTCGGTCCTTGAGAAAATCTTCTTGCCTCGTTTTTCTGAATTTCATCACAGCGCGGATCTTGCGGTCGGCCGGAGATGCCGATTCCCTCCCTACCCGTCGCGATTCGCGCGCGTAACCGCGGCGCTCTCTTCGCGTTTTCCCCGCTCCTTTCCTCCCAAGGCGAGGATAAAAAAAGGAAATCGGCCACGCGCCTCCTTGGCATAGATCGGCGAGATGGAAACTTTTTCTTTCTCTCGGAAAAACTTGCAGGCTCGCGGCGAGCGCAATAAAAGTCCCCTTAAAGAATTTTCAGCCGGCGTCGGTGTTAAAGAGATATTAAAAGCTCGCCCAGGCGCATTAGGCGCGCGTCAGGTTGGTCGTCTCATTTTGAGGCTCACGGAAATACTTTGAGAAATCGTTGCAGAGCCTCAGATAATAGCAATCTATAAAGCATCGACTAATACTCATTGGTACGCGCTTAGAATTGTCTAAAGTCTCGAAACGAGCCGTTATAAAACTCGTTTAAAGAAAAAAAGGCACTTTGAGGAAATCCGTGCACAAACTTTAAAATTAGACAGACCGAATGACCACACGAAATTTTTTCTCGCCGAGCGAGCGGATGTAAACCGCAGACGGGTATAAAAAATTTTTTAAAAATTTATTCATGAAACTTTTTTCCCCCCCGTTTCACAGCTGGAGTGAGCAATCACCTTGGAAAACTATTGATCAAGCACGACGCGTTGGTTTATTTTAAAAAGGAGCTCTCGGCGCCATACCACGACCGTAGAGGAGAGGAAAAAAAAGCGCGTCCATATTGAAAAGTCGTTAGATTATTCTGCGGTTTTTCTTCTCTCTCTCGCGCTCTCGGCCTGCAGCGCGGATTTAATATAATAGAGCGGACGGCCTGGCCTTCGCCGAGGTTACGCTCGCGCGCCGGCGTAAAAGGCTCGCTGGTGTGTGCCTTCCGCACGTGGTGCTTCACAGCACTGGCCGAGCGCCCAAAGGATACACACAGGCGCGCGTAGCAACGTCCGCGACGGGGGGCTATGCGCGGACTCCAGGAAAGAGGCCAGGAGCGACTTTTTTTTTTATATCCAACGGCCGAGTTATTGCGAAAGCCTCGCCTCTCTCCCCGTCTAATTCACGGCAGACCGCTTTTTTCCGCGCCGCGGAATATAGCGGCATTATCATTCGTATGTGTACGCGCGAGTCGGTCTGCCAGCGGTGTGTCTGCCCGTGCGGTGTGAAAGTCAATGAGGCGTCCCTCGCGATTAAACCTCATCAGCCCTGATTTATCGGCTCCATTGCCCGGCGATCTTGACGATGAGTTACATCGAGCCGTCCGGCGAGACGGAAACGCAGGCGCACTCAGCTCCGGGTACTTCCAACGGTAAATTCCGCTGATCGCGTAACTCTCGGAGCGAGTCCTTTCAAATATTTAATTAATTGCCTAGATGACCCTCGGCGCGTACGCGTGTAAACAATCGCGTTCCGCATAGTAAGAACCCATCGATCGCCAATGCGCTCGGCGTTAATGCGCTTATTCATTATGCGTCCCTCTCCGCGCGCTCCTCTTTCTTCGCGCGCGTATTTATGCTTATGCGCGCGAAGAAAAAGAGCGGCGAAACAATTGGCGCGGGGCCCGCGTCGTCGCAACCGGCAGTTTTGCAGAGCGAGCTCCCCATTGTTCGGCCGGGGAGCCCGTTTCGGCACGTTTTCGGCTCGAGGGTCCCCCCCGTGTGCTCGATTGTTTCGCGCGCGCCGACGGAATTAAGCGGCGCGGCCCGCGACAGGGTGTGGCGCGACTGGGAGCGGAGCGAAATCGCCGCCGATAGCGCAACGCGGCCGCCGAAAAGAAAGCCAAGGCGCGACAAAGGCCCGAGCCGCGCGGCACAGCGCTGGTCTAGCCGCGCAAATTTCAGCTTTTGAGTCCTGAATCGCGAGCCCGCCGGCAGCTGGCGAACAGGTGTTGAGCACAAAGGGAGCCGGTGCACGCCCTGCTTCCTCAGCTGTTCGCGAAGCTCGGCTACGTTTCCATCGGCCGTTCCGAGCCCCGAGTTGCGAAAAAAAATAAACGATCAGCGCATTTCGCTCCGAGAGGAAAATATAGAAGCTGGAATTTATAAAGATAGCAGATAAGGGGGGGGGGGGGTATATAACCGCCTCATTGTTCTCGCTCGCTGATAGATTGACGGATAGCCGGGAGTTGTATCGAGCGGCGATTTCGGCTGGGTTATTGCTCAAACGCCGACGGCGAGTATAGAGGCGGGACGCTGTGTCGCGCGGAAAACGCAGCGGCCTGGTCGATCGCGCTCCCGTGCTAGGAAACGCCGGCGATTTATCGCACGCGTTGCGGGCGACGATTACGGAGAACCGGTAGATATACGCACGGTATCTAACGGCCGCTCCTCTATCCCAGCCCCCTAATGCGCTTCCGCCACTTTGCAACTCGTCGCTTGTTGTCCGCTCGAGATGATGATCGACGCTCGATCGCAGGTTATACCGCCGGTCGAAACTATTCAATTCGCACGGATATTGTGACAAGTTAATTGAAAAATTACACGACCTAGAACGCTTGCAGGTATTTCCCAGAAAACGCTGCAGGCGCAACTAAGACTTTCCGCAATGGAGAGGGTTTTATTTTTCGACGTCGGCGTATTATCTCGCTAAACCCGAGCGCAGATTGAAATTTACAAGCGCCGATCGATAGCGAGTTAATTCGCTTTCATAAGCCCAAACTGATATTAAAACGGCGAGATATACACATAGAATAGAAAGTGAAAGCGTTGCGCAGTCGATAATCGGCAGCGGCGAAATCGCACTGTTGGAAATACCGCTCCATTAAAGAAATGTCCGTGAATGCAGCATTCGGGGGATACCTTTGCGGAGGCGCTGCGCGGAGAAAAACCGCAACGATCGACGGGAGCTACCCGTCCCCTCCGACCGGGCGATATGATGGCGGGGGCCACGGCCGGTCGACATTTTCGCCGGTCCGTGCAGGGGCGTGAGGAGCGCGGCCGAGCGGGGATTTGGGTTGGCTCGACCGCCCCCGCGGGCCACGGATCAATACCGCAGAGCCGGTCGCGCCTCCGGAGCCGGCTCTCTCGGATCTCGGGGCGGCGAATCACGAGCGAGCGAGCCGAGCCGACCTATAGATGCCACCGCGCGAAATTAACGGCCGACGAGCGTCGATCGACCGGCCGACTACGACGTCGACGACGACGACGAGGCTTGCTTTATGCCTTTACGAGGGCGTAAATATTTGGACGGAGGTAGTAGGGTGTTCTCTCTCGCTCTCTCCTTCTGATCTCTCCCGGCCTTTTACTTCCCGCGCTCCGGCTTTGGTCCGTTTCTTTCCTGCCTGCTCCTCCTTTTTTTTCTCTGTCTGCCCTGCCTCGTTTATTGGTCGTCGTCGCTCGAACGGCGCCAGGTCTTTTGTAAAAATAGACCTGCGACTTGTAAAGCCATCGGAATGCGCTGACGAAAGTGTTTTCGAAAAGATCATCCAGCGCTTTTTCGACGCTTCTTTGTGTTTACCTCGACGGCTTTTGATGCATCTGGAACCTTGACCGTTTTTTTTCCCGATCGCTACATTCGATGAAAAAAAAGAGATTGATTTGGATCGTACGAGTCGGACAATGGGTGGACTCCAGATTGTACGATTCACAGCGTGAGCTCTAATAATAACGTTACGTCTCCGAGTAATTGAATTGCCCACTGGAAAACTTGAACAGCGTGACGATTGGCGCGCTAAACTTCGGAATCTTCGAAAGGCGGCGCGCGCCTCCTCCTTCCGTGCATCATGTCTCCTTGGCGCCCGCATAATTAGCGCAACGTTGAGTAACTCGGGTCGGACACGTGGCGCCCGGAACTCGGCAACTTCGTCCTCCCAAGTTCGCCCACCTGCACCGCCCCCCGCGTGGCTTATTTCCTGTTCTCCAAACCTTTTTCCTTCCCCCCCCGGGTAATAACAGTCCGGCCAATTCGGGAATTTCGTTGAAAGCCAGAGCAGCGTAACTGCGCGCACATATTGAATGGGTGATGCACTTATTCGCGAAAGCGCAGGATCGGCTGAAATTCGAGTCGCCGGGCGAACAGCGTCGAGCCGGAAACTAGATACACGCGGCCCGAGCTGCCGCTTTATGGGCGACTTCCGCGCGTCGGATGCGCGCCCCGCTGTCGAGTCAGCGATTGTCGGGAGCCGCGTATATGTGTACACGCGCGCATACGTAACGCTCGAATCGAACGCTTCCTCCTTATTCCGCGCTCCTCTTTTTTTTTCCTTCTCCCGTTTCGTGCTGCTCCGCGAGTGCTCCTATCGCGAGATACCGCCTTTGCCTTTGTGCGAGCTTCTTTCGTCACGTATATTTCCGCGCTTTGATGTGCCGAGAAGCTCTGACGCGAGCGACTCGATTAACTGCCGCGACTCGATTGATTTTTCGCTAGAATTTCGGTCGTCGAATCGGAAAAAGAGGAGGAAAACGCGCGCGAAATCGCGCGGGCTTCCGGCGTGCGGGACGGGAGCCGCCGGATCCGGGAGGTCCGTGTCCGGTTCGACCGGGGCGGAAATCAAGCGCCGGCGCGGCGGACGTAACGGCCGGCACTGCCCCGCTCTCGCCACGAACGATTGCGTCAAATTCGTTCGCGCGACCGGTATCATCGCTTCCCTTTCCCTTTGCGCACAGCTCACTTGCTCGGGCCTATTCCAGCGAGCTTCACCGCTGAACGACGTTCGCTTCTAAAGAAATGTGATTCACCCGAGGATCTTGCCATTGTTTCATTTGTATTTTATATTCAGGGGATTCGTCATTGACGATTGCAAAAAATACGTGTAACTTTGATGAAAGCCTTTAAAAAAAAATGAATCATTTACATTTAACTCATGCTATTTTGACAGCTGTTAGTACGTGACTCGTCTTCGTGCCGTTCACTTTATTCTTTTTGCGAACTAAATGCGTGCTCATTTTTGAAGTTTTTATTTCACACAGTGCGTAAATTTTATTTTGAATCATGAACGTTAAAATGTGTTTACTTTACATTAACAAATATTAAAAACACTTATTAATTAAACTTTGATCTTTAAATAAAAATAATGTTATTTCAATAGGACGTCTGCCAAAGAATAAAAATATTTTGAGAAGTCGACGACATATTTACATTCTAGAAATATTTGCAATTCGATGTTTTTCATACCGAAAGCGTGCTAAAAAAGCTAATCTACCCGCGCTTTTTTCGTGACTCTGTGAAAAACGAGTTTTGTGCGCACAGCGAACGCCTTGTCGCTCGGAGCTACGATTTCGTTTAATCTCGTGACGCGCGTCGGCCTTTTATCAACGACCGGTTGATAAGGAAGTAAACGCGTTGCTCTTGGAAATTCCGATTACCGCTCGCTCGATTATTCTCCTCGCGCTGATCCTGAGACATCCACGCCGCGTCTTTATCTGCGGATCTCGCGAATTCCCGCGACGCGACGGGCCGATAAATTTAATTCAACCCGAGGTCTAAAAAAAGAAAAAGCCTCGAGCGAGTTAAACAATCGAGTGATATTGTCGAGACTGTTTTCAAAACACGTACGCTCGAAAATTCGCTGAGCATCGCGCACAAACGACATTGAAACGTCATGTGCAGAATAACGAGCTGAGCGCGCCTGTTTCGTTGCAAAGCGCAAACCACCGTGGATCGAGGGTGGAGCGGGGCGGAAGTCGGGAAGCCGCGGATCGATCGGCGCTGCGTCTGCGGCTTCGAGGCCGCAGTGTCGCGTTAACGAAAAAAAAAGGAGCGAGGGGGAAAGAGAGAAAAAAAGAGGAAGACGAGCATCGACGATGTTGCGCGCCTCCTTTGATCGGCTCGGAGCGATTGCTAGCGGTGACGGATCGCTAAATGATTACCCTCGATGCCAGCTGCAGCATTGTCCGAGGCGAAACTCAATTTTTCCCGCTGGTTACTTTGGACCCGCTCCAGCCTCGCCAGCGAGTTCCATCCGAAACATGTCGTTAAACTTTTCGTTATTTTACTATTACACTCACGAAGTGAGGAAATGCAATCAAGCCGCTGAAAAGCCTTGACCTATAAATAGAAGATAGCGAGCGCTGGCTGCGAGGCTTTATACATATACACAATGTACCCAGACAAGCTTGACGAGAGGAGAAGCTTACCTTGCCAGAATAAATTGTTACACAAAGCGTCGAATAAACAAACGTCCCCATCAGCCCCCAAAAAAAGAAATCCCCCACATTAGTAAACGTAAGTCAACAGAGTATCCACGGAGCAGGCTGAACTAACGATTTCTGTTTCTTTTCGTGTTGCAGGTATTTTAGCAGTCTACATTGCGTGAGCGGGGACGGTAGCCGCGGCGGCAGCGGAGGAGGCGGAGGCGGAGGCGGCGGCGGCGGTGGTACCGGTCCCGCGACGAGGTTGCTGCGAATCCGCAACCGCGGCAGCGGCGCAGGCGGCGGCGGGGGCGGCGGGGCCGGAGGCGGGGGAGGCGGCGGCGGCAACGAGGCCAGTCCCCAAGGCAGCCCCAGGGGGGGTAGCCCGAGGCGGGCCGCCCAAGTGGTCGAAGCGATCAACGGTGGTACGGGTGGCGCCGGAAACGCGCCCCAGGCCAACCACCACCACCATCACCTTCACCATTCGGGCAACCACCACCACCACCTCTATCACTCGAGCACCAACGTCAGGCACACGAGGCAGAAGCTGCCGATCGCCAAGCAGTGCGCCGAGCACCGCCATCATCCCACGCGCTCCCACCACTTTCGTCCCCATCGGGGCATGAACATGGGCCAAAAGATTTCAGGTATTGATTCCTTGCAGTTTACCGATGCGTCACACTTTCGAAAATCCCCGCGAACCCTTTTCCCTCGCGTACGACAGAAATATTTATTACCCCGGTCGTTATACGGCACCTAAATCACCGACAATTAAAGTAATCCGATAATATACTTTTAAATTTTAATTTCTCTTTTACTGCTTTTCTGAATTAACAATTTTCATTTTTACTGTGCACGCATTCGTGTAGTATCGATTAAGATTTTATTTCGTGGAATAATAATAGTAAAGTATAATTACTCGTCCTTAATGTAAAGGTTTTTGGATACTTTTTATACACCTCCGGTAGTTAAATATAAACTAACTATTTATGGGGTACTACAATTAGGGAGAAAAACGCGCTGCGCCCGTAATAAAAGTACTTACTCTCCTAGTTAGTAAAATCCGTTAAATCAAAAATCCCTTGGTCCTGTAATTAAGGAAATTTCAAAAAAAATCCTCATCGTAGCAGCTAATGCACCACCTTGAATTGTACCTATATAATCGGATAATGCGAGAAAAGGTGGATATTATCCGTGCCCGTATAGTCTTTTACGACTCCCTTCCAATTTTTACTCGGTACTAAAATAAAACAGGCGTGCACCCACACGTACGCGAAAACTTTTCTAATGAATGTATCTCGGAACTTGGCACTTGAAATTCAGCAACGGCCAGTCGAATACCCTAGGTTAACTTGGCGCAGGGTCAAGGTCTTCTACCGTGCGGCCGCACTTTTGCGTCTACCTGGCGGCGCAGTTACGACCGGACGGGGGCCTCCTCTCTCTCTCTTTATCTCTGCCGGTCGAGCCGCAAGGGTCCGCATACCTTCCCTTTGGGACGCGCGCGATTCAAAAGAGAGGAAAGGCCCTCCGGGGGCCCCCGTCGAATCACACGGGGCCTCGTTCGTAGAATATCCAACTCGCTTTTATTCCCCGCCCTCTTTTATTTCTTCCTCCTTTCTTCGCGCGCCTTCTTTTCTCCGCGCGAAGCCCCGGACGCGCACCGGCTCCTCATTCTCGAATTAGTGCATTCCAGCGCGATCCGTCCGCCCGCCGCAAATTGATACGATAAGAGCCGGTCGGTCGCGATTTTTTTATTTCTCTCTTCTACTCCGAAAGAGGGCGTGGAGGATCGCCGCGAGCATCGCGAATCCTGAATAGAAGGTAGAGGAGAGAGGGTCGAGCGGAGATCGATCGATTAATCTCGCGCGCCGCCGGGAGGAATCGAGCCGACGAACGAATTCGTTCCCTCCCCGCCTCGCGTTCGCATGTACAGCGCAGAGAGAGACGCGGCGATTATTATGTTCCGACGGCTCACGTGCTTTTGCAACAATGAGCTTATAAGCCTGTCGACGCCATTAAATATAATTGATTCCGCGCGCCGTACAAAGTATTAATGATTGTACCGAATGCTTTTCGAAAAGTACTTTAATTGGCAATGCGTGACGGTATAATTAATGCGCTTATGTTTTATAATATCTTATGCAGAGTCACCGATTGCTAACAATTATCGAAAACTCTAACTAGCAGAAATTAACGAGCGTAATTCATCTCCCGAAAAAAGAAATTAATTGCGTAACGGCTTTTATTTTCGAATATCAATTTGAGCAAGTTAATTCAATGAAAAAAAAAAGAAAGAAATTGAATAATTTCGTTAGAGCCCAATAAAACCGCGCGATTAGAGAAATGAAGGTAAAAGAGAGGCTAAGCAAAGGCAACAAATTATCGGCGCTGGCAATCAATCGAGAGGAGAAATCGATTCCCGATTAATTGAGAGCTGAATCGGGCGCAATAAAGTGCGCCAGCCGCGGCCGGCCTCTCGGCGCACTAATTGCGCAGCCCCCCCGAAGAGGATTTGCATCGCGAAATGTCGAGCATTCCCGCGCGCGCGCGCCTGGAATGAAGTCGATCGGAGCCCAGCGGTGGGGCGGGAAGGGGGGGTTTCATTCCGCGAATCTCGAAATTCCGCGAGATGCCATCGGAATCGATCGATCGATCGCCCGCGACTCGTTAGCCGCTCGAATCCCCGCGCTTACAAGGAATGGCATTTAAAGAAAAGTTTTGACATCGATCGGCATTTTCATTTCGCGCGCCCGATTACTCCGTCGTTACAGCACTTGGCCGCTACTCGCCCATGGCGACTTTAATTAATTTTTCGATGCTCGATCGATTGAAAAAAAAATGCTAAAGCTCTTATCAACGGTGTACTTTATACTCGACTTGAAAACTCGACACGGCGCGATTTTCTGTCGATTTACGCAAAGTTTCTTTTTCTTTCGAAGCGGCCTTTTGAGAGTGCCACTCGACGAAATAAAAAGTTTCGAAAAGTATTTGAGATAATGTAACGCGCTCGGCGGGTAAAAAAATCGTGACGACAGTCGTAGGTTCAGGGCCGCGTTCTTGGCTGGAGCTTACGCAAGCCCCGTCAGCGATATATACAGCTCGCGTGCGAGTGTAAGCCAGGCGCGTAGGACGGGTTTTTTCCTCTCCTCTCTCATTTTTCAGCCAGCGCGAGGTCTCACCTCTAATGATTTCCTTTACTTCGCGATATCGAGAAAAAAAAAACGATACGATCTCGCCGTCTTTTCAGCGAGCGACTTCCTTTTTTCCTCGGCCGCGCGCCGCTGGGGGAGTATAACGATCTCGCAAAAGGTGCCCCGCTTCCTGGAGTACGCCTTCCGAGCGGGGCGGAGAAAAAAACGGATGACGGAGAAAGTAAAGTCTCTTCGGGGAGGGAAAAAAAGTTGCGAGCGAGATTATTAGCGTTCGATTCAAAGGACCGAGCCAATCACGCTTACCCGACTCATTGGTCCTCCAGCGACCAGCTTTTCGCGAGCTTATAAAGAACTTTTTATTAAAAATTGGACAGTAATCTTCATTGAGACAAATAAAATATAAACTGTAAGAAAATTAATAAAAAAATGACTAAAAACTGTACAATGATACCAAAATAGAGAAATTATTTGAACCTTATAAATTTCGAGATTTTACTTGAATTATTTAAACTTGAGAAATAAATGTTTCTTTTTCAATACAACAAAAAGGATTTCTTTTTATGTATTTTTTGTTTTAATAAAGAATTACATCACTCGTTTTATTTGTTCTTTAAATTTGTGCTTAATCTGTATATACTACGTACGTGAGAAAATTAAATTATATAAGTTAAAGAAAACCGAATGTAAATTAATTAAATTTGATATAAAATAAAATAAATCTTCATATATTTTGAATTAATTCTTTACTATGTAGTTTTTCGTAAAATTAAACTCAAAATTTTTAAAAGAATAATGAGAATAATTTACAAATCTTAATCGAATTTAAATTTTTAAGACTCGTGTTTATTTTTTAATTTAAAAAATAATCCACCCTTATAAAGTTTGAATAAACACTTCTTAACATAAAGTACTTTTGTTAAAATTAAATGAAAAATTTCTGATCTTGAAGCTTTTTGAAAAGTAAAATATTAATGTTATTACGCAAATGAAATAAAAATATTTAAATTATATAAGGTGCCACTAAAAAGGGAAAATCGGATTCAACTAAATAAAATTAATGCTTATAAGCAGTTTAGTACATAAGATCAAAATTAAACTTGAAAGAATGTCTACAAGATTTAAAAAGCAATTAAATTTCGTAAGCATACGAATCGCATGAAGGATCAGTCACCGCATAAAGCGTTTTTCCCCCCGTTGGTGCATCGGCCATCGATAAAGATCGTTCTCCTCTCTCATTAATCTGACGCTCGCACAGCGTTACTCTCCCCGCCTCAGGTCCAGGACGAGGCCTCAGCTAGCTCGCTTTTCCCGCCGAAAATTTACGGTGCTCTACGGCCAGCTACCGCATTATGTCCCTTTTCCAACCTGGCTTTTCTAACCTTCGACCACTTTCTGTCGGCGGGGTAAGGACTAAGGTTTTTGAAGAAGAAAAGCCCGTCTTTCTGGCTCACGGCTATCCACGGACCTTTGGCCCCAACCCTCGGCCTCCTTTCTCCCGCCTCTGTCCCTCGAAGGAAAAGGAAGACTTGGGAACCCCCAACAGCTGCCCGAGCAAATAAACCTCGGGTCTGGCGTCGACCCATCAGCGCCGCCAATAGTCGGGTCGAAAACGTTCGAAAAATCCCTCAGTCTAACTTCTGACATCGGACCCGCCGGTCTTTCAGTCCCGTCTCTTTTCTCTACGACAGTGTTCTTTCTCTCTCTCTCCCTCGTGTAATTTTGCCGCCAAATATGATATTTGGCCAATATTCACGCGCGTGGATACACTAATTCTATTTCAACGCTACATATCATGGTGCTGTTGGAATTAGTGCATTTCATCTCGAATATTTGCTGTAGTATTCGAATTCTTCAAAACGCCTACTGCCAACGAAGGTAGCGTCTACTTTCGTTATACTGCGATTACGTTCTCGATCAAACAAAAGATCGATCGTTAATTTTCACAGTGAATCGTCGAAATTTCCAAAATTTCGATCTACGAAAGTGACGTTCAGTCCAGGAAAATTTCGAGATTCCACGAAGCAATTTCCGAAAATTGTGAAAACGAAAAAGAGTGGTGAAATAAAAGGCGACCGCCGCGATACGATCGAAGACCTGGCCTCAGCTGGTCTAGCTCGTGTAGCCGCTTTACTCGTCGGAGCTCAGCGCCCCCTGGCCGTCTTTTGCGGCGTCGCATTTTCGGGCTCGCCCAAAATTTACCGACCGCGCGTCGCTACTCGCTGCTGGCATACCTCCGTCCTCGTCGCACTCACGCTCGAGCTATAAGCAGGAAGGGTCAAAGCGAACCCGTCAGTTTTCGACGCGGTGTGCTGCCTGATAGTCGTCGCCGCACCGCGTCTCACGGGGCGCGTCAACATGCGCGAAAGTTTTCATCAACTAAGAAGAAAACGTATAGGTGTCAGAACCCGGCGAAAAATACAGAAGGTCATGCGCTCCCAACGAGGTAACCATCAAGACAAAAAAGAGAAACACCCAGTCGAGCAGTTGGTCGCTCGAATTTTGGATTCGATCCGTTTCTGCCCCCCACCTCTCCCGTGCCGCCAGCCCCCTCCGGCGCTCCGATTCAACCGTTTTCTCGGAAATAAAAGTTTGGAGTTTCCTCGGCCACCCAAAACACGAAGCACGTGGAGCTTGCAGGCGCCGTCGTTGGATGTGCCCTCCACGGTGCTCGGTGTTTTTGTCATCGAACGATGCTCATTAGAACACTCAGGTGTGAAGATCCTCGTCGATCCCAGCGATCATAGCTGCTCGGATTTGCGAGTACTCCCGCCTGACTGACACCATATTGTGCCAACCGTTCGACGATTCATTGGATTTTTGAATTGCCGAGACTCCGATAGGCTCTTTCGGGGCCTTTATCTCTTTAATATCCGTAACGTAGATAAACGCGTGATTTAGACAAGGCGACGGCGCTTAATGGAACTCCCGCAATTCCCCAATCGAGCGACTTTTTCGTGTGTTATTCGTCGGCGATACGTTAGTTACTTACACGGCGCTTTTTTCCTTGTGTTTTCAGGTGGCGTGAAAAACGTGTCGCGCGAGAGCGGTGCTGGTGTGGTGAACGTCAGCGTCGGCGGCGCGACCACGGGATACAAGTCTGTAGTGCCGCGCGAACTGGCCCAGGACTTCTCCAGGCCGGCGCGCCTCGATGTCCTCCTGGACATGCCGCCCGCATCGCGGGAAACACAAATACACCACAGCTGGAACGCCGAAGACAGAAGTTTGAACATATTTGTCAAGGTATGAGTGTAACTCGAACGAGCGTCTGTCGGATTAATCGTCGGGAGGAGCTCGTAATCCGTTGCGTTTAAAGAGGCGGTCGCGTCCGTCGTTTAAACGTTGGACCGACTTCAAGCTGGCTCGTGTCCGGCAATTAAGACATTGTATCCGGGCGCGTGCCCCCCGGTCCGTTTCAGCAGCGTGCGACGCTTTCGTTGCTTTCTACGTAGCGCGTTACACAGTGAATTACGAAAATACTTGCTTGTTTACAAAATGTACGAGTTGCGACATTTAATCCGGCGTGTATTTATCGATACGACGAGCGATTAATGATAATATTTTTTTCTTCATCCCCGTAGGAGGACGACAAACTCACGTTTCACCGACACCCCGTTGCACAGAGTACGGACTGCATACGGGGAAATATCGGCTACACGAAGGGCATGCACGTGTGGGAGCTGCACTGGAGCACAAGGCAACGCGGCACGCACGCCGTCGTCGGCGTGGCAACGATTGACGCTCCCTTGCACAGTGTCGGCTACCAGAGCCTCGTAGGCAGCAACGAGCTCAGTTGGGGCTGGGACCTTGGCAGGAATAAACTCTATCACGACTCGAAAAATAATAACGGAGTCACGTACCCTGCGCTTCTCAAAGCAGAAGAGTCGTTTATCGTTCCTGACAAATTTTTGGGTTAGTTAAACACTGGCTAATTATTGTTGTGTACACACCTTTTGAACTGGATTATCGAATTACTAATATTTATTCGTTTATAGTGGTGCTCGACATGGATGAGGGTACACTAGCATTCGTTGTAGACGGCCAGTACCTGGGTATAGCGTTTAGAGGTCTCAAAGGTAAAAAGCTGTTTCCTATTGTTTCGGCAGTATGGGGCCATTGCGAGATTACCATGAAGTACATGAACGGCCTTGATCGTAAGTTTCTTTTATATTTATTGAATTTGTTAATAACGCAAAATTTTCAATTTTGCAATTTAAATTGTGATAACATATCTAATAAAATATTGTTATTTTTAGCTGAACCCTTACCCCTTATGGATCTTTGTCGACGAGTTATTCGACAGCGAATCGGCAAAGAACGACTAGAAGAGAAGATTAACGAATTGAACCTTCCGCTAGCGATGAAGACTTATCTCCTATACAGAGACAGGAGGTAACCACAAACTAGTGCTTTCTGAGGCGCCACAACAATTACGATCACGACTACTATGACTACGATAAACATGCGACATCGTTATAAACTACAACGCACAGGGGACCCGCCAAACCCCTCGTATGCCATCGAGCAGAGCCCACCGACGGCTGCGTGTCTCTCATACTGATTAAGAAAAGAAAGGAAAATGCAAATATTAAGTACAAAAAGGGACGTAAAATCGCTTAATCATCAGCTACTGCTGAGGCGAAGTGACGCGAAATAAAGTCGAGTCTGACGGAATATTGCTTTCCAAGTTTGACTCAAAATACTTCGGTTCGAAAAGATTATCGAAACAGAAAAAGCGTGTGTAGAAAATTATTAGAATTAATATTGTTGTTTTATGTTTTTTGATATGCGATTGAAATCGTAGAATCTTTATTACTTGTTAAGATGATCGACGACTGTCGCAATCTTATTTTCCTTTTTTTTAGTTTGATAGATTACGTTAAAGCGAAGGTGCGGCGAGAGAGCTATAATGCGTTATGATTTAAACTTTAAAGGCGCTTAGGAAGAAATTTAAAATGCAATTGTAAAAAAAATTTTTATCGGAGACACGTTGCGCGGTGAAAATTCGTGCGATCTTGTCGGTGCTTCAAGGTTGGCCAGTAAAATATTAGACTTAGTCGAGCCTGGAGACCAAACGGATCAGCGAATGGTTTTCTCCCTTTTACTAAAAAAAATTCAGGGCTCTTGCTCTAGTCCAGCATTGCGAGCGGGTGAGGATTTAACAAGTAAAAAATACTAAAAACAAGAAGAACATTGTCAAGACTTGAGCAGGACTAGAAGAACCGTTTATGTTAATGATACGATTGCTATCTACATGAAAAAGTGAAAAAAGAGTGTACAGTAATGAAAGCCAGCCGAATGAACAGCCACCTTCCAATAAACTCGGTTTGCAAATAATTTTTTTAAGCATGCTAGATCTTACGAGAACTGTAGTGGTGTGCGTGTATCGTAGATGGACCGAATTTTCGATATTGGTGAGGAGTTTTTCGGATTACACGAAAAAAATGTCTGTGTCATGCTTTCTTTTTGTTTTATTTTGCGTGATATGTGTATCAAATTGTGAAATGTCAGTCTCGTCGTTTTTGCTGCCTTACTGAATATTATTAACGAGATTATTCGTTTCTTAGTGAATTTAAAATTTAAAAATATGTATAAAACAGCCCGAAGTTTGGAATTAATATAAGTTTAATTGACTGAAAAAGATAAACATTGACAGAGAAAGATTCCAAACACGAATTAAAACTGTCGATAAAAGTAAGGCATAAAAACGACGATGATAAAAGTAACGATAAAGTTGGAAACAATGATGATTAAGCGATAATGAGGATAATGAATGTCGATAATAAATGTATCGGCTTGTAACTACTATACTATTAGCATGACAACTTATGACTGGTCTGTATAGTTAATATCTTTATTCTTATGTTTTTGTCGCTTGATTTAAACAAAAAAATTGTAAGACGTAGGAAATGAGCCGCTATTGGCTTTGTAAGATGTACATAGATACGTTATAACATCTATCTTCTCGACCATGATGCGATAATTTCATGATAATTTGTCTTTCGCTGCTTCGCGATTTCGAGCAGATTATAAAATAAAATAAGTATTGAATTGTTCGAGGTTTCAGTATCGTTAGTTTTTGAACATCAGAATTAATTTTTGTTGAATTAATCTTCGGCATTCGGTTTATTTTAATCTTTATCTTTTTTTTATTTTTACAAGGGAAAATTGTCGAGATGAAAAAGAGGATTTTCTTTATTCACGGATAGCTTGTAATTGAGTTTTTTTTCGTGTTTATGACATTCCCAGTTTCTCTCACGTGACCGATTGTACAATTAAATACCAAACCTTCCGGAATTTGATTCACGCACATGATTATTAGTAGTCGATGTTCGAGACCGAATGCTCGTGACGTGTCGCGTCTTCCAAATTAGACCGTGTTTTTCATTGCTTATTTTTTTCTTTTTTTTACTTTTCCGTCTTAACAATCTAATTCTAACATAACGAAGGAACCAATAAAAGTTTTAACAATGTTTTGCTTACACACTCTTGGATTAAATTTGTTCTTTTTCTTACTTATTTGCCGACCTTAACTTTTTTCAGAACTGAAACGCACACCTGAGCATTGTGTAAAATGCTTAAGAAAAATAAATAAAAGCTTCCCGTTATTTCTGACGAAACAGACTCACTTTCTAAAGCATGACCACTCATAACTTGTCGTATTTTATAAAGTAAACAAAAAAACACGAGCACAATCGGACTCGACTTCATACTGCGTTGAGAAACGCAAACAGTTTCTTGGCCACGACCATGAACTTAGTAAGATTTTGCAAGCCTAAAAAGAAAGCACATAAATACCTTAAATTTTAGGGAAAAAAGGATAAAAAAAACCGAGAGAAAGAGACGTGTATGCTAAGATCATTATAAATTAATTACAAATATAATGGGCGAAACGTATGTATGAAGAACGCTAAGGCTGCGTTGTAGCGATAATATTTTCTAAGATCCGGGCGCGTATCACGTTTCGAGCATACTGGACAGAACAAATAGCGTTAGAATATTGTACATATTATTATTGATAATATTAATATTATTATATCAATTGATAGTTTAATTGATTAAGCGATTATCGTGTTAGTCGTCATAATGTGGATTCATTTTATACGGTAGGCTCGACGATCGATTGACCCTTTTAGGACTATGATTTTCGAGCTCGGACAAACTTGTATAAGCGTCGCATAAATTTGTTTAATGCAAACAATAAATTGTACACTTTCTTCTCAATGTGAGAAGAGGTAAATTGCATATAAATAATATAGTATGCATACAGAGAGAAAGAGAGAGGTGAAGCTGGAATAGAGGAAAAAGATTCGAGAGAAAGATTAAAGGCATCGTGATATACATACATATATACCCTCTCCTAGTAATTTTTTAACGCATTGACGATTGAGCAGCGATGATAAATAATTGAAAAACAAAATTAAATAAACAACTAAGAAAGTAAAAAAGTGTTTTTATACCAGAGAATTTTTCATACTTTCAAACGCTTTATTCTAACGACGAACCTTGTCTTTTCTTTCTCTCTATCTTTTGCCTCTCCCGCGACTCCGTTTCGAATGCGAGATCCTCTCTCTCTGCGTTTATTTGGCGTACATCCGTTATTACTTTTCCGACGAGCCGAATAACCAACACCTCACTTCGGCCTCCGAGCTCTTCGGTGCCTCGATCTTGGTCTTGCTTAGATAATTGTTTCACAATTGCCAGAGATACTCGTCTTACGCGAAATTTAAAGGCTGCGCGTTGACCGAGAAAGCATAAAAAAACGAAACGACAAATTGTTCGAGATAAACTTCACTTTAAAGCTGAAATTCTTTCAAAGAGGTTCGATTCGTCGAAAGAAACAGTGCCATTCTCGCGAAATGACCAACTCGCGCTTGGATCCGATGAGTTCAGGTCCACGTGAACAGTGTCAGTACATTGGCAAAATGACACGTAAATCCTTTACTTCTGTCAAATTGAAAGTATAGCGGAATGAGAATGAAATAATGAAACGAGAGTAAAGAAATGATAACCTGACTCAAGCGAGTCTAACGCGAGTGAGGCCAGTGTTTCTGGAGCTTGTACATAGTAATACTTTTGTAACGATATCTAATGACATAACTACCGGATAAAGAAGAGAGTTGTCGCGACATTGACGTGGCACGAGGAGATGCTGCAAATTCGATGTGCGAATAATTGAAAACGAGAGGGTGTGTGCGAATGCGAGTGTCAAGTCTTTTAACGAGAAACAAAGACAATTTGGCGCGTGTTTTTTGACGAGGACTAAAATATGATATAGCTAGCGAAAATACAAAAATGAATAATTGAAGGTAAATGCGCGCCAAAGATTTTTTTTATTCGAAGAGCTATTTCGAAGCAATCTCAATGTATTTTCAAGTCTTTGCGATTAATAAGAGAAAAAAATGATTTTTTTTTCATTATTATTTTGTTTTAAATGTTATTGACAACCGCATTCAGACATTCACAACATTTTTGTTATATACTTGCGAAATTTTTTTTTTTTGCGACTCAATAAAAGAAGCTATTTACGCGTTTTACAATTTCCATTTATTTATTCTGTTGATTAATTTTTTTAATTTCTTTGCATCATGCAAAGTGTTATCCTCTAGTTTCCAATTGTCTGTTTTAAGTTTTGAATATTTCCACGCTCAAAAGGAAAAAAAATAGATTTTATGCGATATAAACGTGAAGAAATTATTATACCGACCGTTGGGAAAAAGGAAGAATTTTGTGAAATAATGAAAATAATAATTAAAAAAAGAGGATCGAACGCAGTGGTCGTTCAGGGACGATCGCGTCGTATTTTAACGCGCAAGCGAACTTTCGCGACTGAAAAATAAAAAGCGCCTTCGCCTCGAGAGGAGAGTTTCGGACGCTTTTTTTGCCCTGCCCGACATTGAGGTGTTTTGCCACGTGCACAATCGTAACAAAAAAAAAACAGACGCTAGATTTTCTAATTGTAACGCTTAACGTGCCGCGCGGTTTCTCTCGACGGAGCGTACAACCACTTGCGCAGGGGCAATAAAACAGGGGGACTGGACGCTGAATATAAGCGAAGAAAAGGGAAAAAATAATATTCGCTTTCGCGCGACTTTCCCCCGCACACTTCACGATCCACAATTATATGCGTTTGAAACTATTTCTTTGTGTTAACAAGCCTGGACTATTGCAACGAGCGATCTCACCGTCTATGATTTAAGTTAAAAAATGAAGATGAAGCGACTTAGCGAGGTATAATTGCTGTATAGCGCGACGATACGGAGCGATGGAGAACTTATAAATACGTAATGCCTTAATGTTATGAACGATAATAACGATAGTGTTATGTAATTAATTGATGAGAGGAGATTTGAAGTGTACCAGCGCAATTTTATCATTGTCTCCATTATCCTCTGTTTTCGTTCGTGATTTGATATTTTTTATATAATGTAATATGATTCCAAGTGAGAGTGCGAGTGTGAGAAAGGCACGCGAGCGTGTGGTAAATAAATAAAAAAAAATGAAGTAAAATATGAGCGTAAGTGCGAGAAAGAAAGAGCGTCCAAATGCGTAGAGAGCAGACTGTGCTGTCTAAAATAGTTCAGGCTGGATGTCGATGTTTGTAGCGATAAAAAACAAGCAAAACAACGTATTGTAATTAAAAATTGAGAAACCATTAATAACATTGTCTTCTTTTTTTCTATTGCTAAGTCCACTTTTGTTTCATCTTTTTATTATCCGATTTATAAGTAATCGACAAACAATCGAAGTTCAATCAATTTACAATGAATGATCACTTTTTAATTTCTACTTCTATACATGTTTGTAAAAAGTCATAGCGGTGTCGTATCAAAATGTTCCTATCTTTTAAATCCACTTTTATCAACATTGAATTTATTCTTCTTCCTGCTCTGTTACTGCTTCCTCTGAACTTTCGAAATTGCAGTCTCTATAAACTACATTACAATCCTCTCCCCTCAAGCCAGCATTCGCCGCATCTTCCACCAGACGATCCCAGCCCGGCGATAACTCTTTCAAAGAACTTTGCACGCTGCGACTGTCGAATTTAAAAAGTAGTATCAGTCTTCCACAAACCATTCTCAATATTTCACTTAATATTACCAAAGTTTTTGTTTGTACGCTTTTTTCCACTTGAAAAAAAAATAAACTTGAATCGCACGAATAATTTCTTAACAAATCGTATTAAGCCGAATTTCTCTGCAAATTCCGCGTTCCGATAAAACTTTTGAAACCCCGACACCGCGTCGAAATAATTTCAGAATAATGCCGGAGAAAAAGCGCCGAAGTTGCGATTGCATTCCTCTCTGTCGCTTTTCATCCGGTGGGCGCGCAAGTCTCGACTTTCCCGAGGAAACTCTTGGTCTCTTTTTCATTGCAACGAAAAGCTCGAACTTTCAAAGTCCCGCGCGCGGCTTCCGAGTCGCTCGGATTTCAAAAGGCGCGTTTGTCACTGCCGAACCGCGAAAAGTCGCGACTCGTATAAATCGCCGGGGGTATAAGATTTCGGACGCGGGACTTCCTCGAGGGACTCGAAGGTGAGAAAGGGGACGCGGTTTTAGGGGAGGAAGCGATGACTCACGTTATATACTTGGCGAGGAGTTTGCCGAAGATGCCCAGGTCGTCCTGGAGCTTGCGGTTCTCGTAGCAGAGCGTTCTCTGAATGCAGCGCACGCGCGCGTCCTCCTTTAACGCTGACTCCACTTCCGGCGACTGAAATATCGTTTCTTTTAATAGTTTCACCTATTTCACGCTATTTTATTCGGGTTTCATTTTTTTTATTTAAAATTCCAGCAAGTTAAGAACGTTGTACAAAATGCATGGAGCCTTTAAAAATGCAAAGGATCGTCGAATATTGAAAATAGAATTTTTTTCAACTTGAAACCTCCAAAAATAATCCCATCAATAATTCAGTCTACTTTTAAAAGATTCTTAGATGCGATACCATCGATTCGTAGTCGGTCGAAGCCACTATATCCCTTTTTCTCCTGCTCGATAAAACTTCGACGAGGGCGTCCTTACGCTTCGCGGCGGCGATGGAGTTTTGAATGATGGCGAAGAGGAGCAGCAGCCCGATGAAGCTGACGATGACGAAGTGCTTCGAGGTAGGGATCAACGACGTATCTATCGGTGGCTGCGAGATTGGATAATAGTTTGGATCGAATGGGTAACCGTATGGCTCGCTGCGAAATTCCGTCGATGGCGGAGGCCCGTACTGCTGATACTGACTGTATTGATTGTACTGATTTCCTGTAAATCATTGCAATAATTTTCTTTTGTTATGACTTTACATTTTTCACGTTATAATTTTTTTTTTTTAATTTATAATTTTATTTTTTAGGTATACAATTTTAAGAAATAAAATGAAGAAAGTTAATTAAATAATATTCGGTGTGTATCTGTTTATTTTTTCAATAATGTTTTACTTTAGTTCTTGCTGCCTTTAAAATATTTAGGTCAGAGTTAAAAAAAA
>JAXIUT010000009.1:12202494-12218786 GCA_035586675.1 Eurytoma californica | reverse complement strand
TAATCGTACTACGTTGCGTTATCTTTTGCGCTGGCGAGCTTTCGCCCATTGTTATCGTTACGATGATTTTGCGCCATGGTTATTCCACATCAATTGCATATTTAATTAATTTACTATTGCGTTGCCCATTAGTCCTCATGTTTCTTAGTCGTATTCCGTTGCTCAAGGGTATTAATTAGACCCACGCGTTTATAATGAGGGTAATCCGAAATCCTTACTCTTACAACACTGCTTCAAAATATCAAATGTTCTCTTTTTCTTTAAACAAAAAATAGAAGGGAAAGGTTCATTAAAAATGCTCATTAAAAATCTGCATAAAACAAGCGTGTACCTATCCATTACAAAGTTGCGCAAGTTTCCATGAAAATTGAAGCAGCTTGCGCAACAATCTTCCCCGAAGAAAGGTCGTTTAAAAAAAGACGACGGAATTACTATCTCCCACTCGAAATCTCGCAAAAATTAAATTGCAACGTCAGTGCAGCGTATGCGCCGGGACCTCGAGGTGCGATCTTAATTCCGATGCGAAGCAATTTCATGGCGTAGGCGCGACGGGCGGCTCTAGCGTGAAATCGAAAAAAACAGACAAGAGTGCCCGCGGCGCTGGCGGCACGGGGGGGTTGGGAAAATTACACGGCTCGCAGAATCCCGGCTGCCGGCGGCGGCCGACGCGACGCGTTATACGCGCACACTTCGTGCGGAGCCGGGCGAGCTGCACGCGATCCCCTCGTTACGCGTACGAATTTTCGCGAGTGCCGCGCCATCGATTAGCGCGCGGACCGCCAGTCCGGCGCTTTTCAAAGGGAGAAAAGAGTTGAGCCCGGCTCGGGGCGTCGTAGACGATGCTATCGTCGGGATTATTGCGGCCGGTATTTCTGCGGCGCCGTTTCAGAAAAGTTTCTTGGTAGTTTGATATTTATTTTTAAATTATTTTATCATTTCATACCGCGTTTACATTCTTAGTTTGTCGAGAATTACGAATTTTTCTAGTAGATGATGATTAGTGACAATATTTATCTTTCACGTTACTTTTTTATTTAGCAGAATTCTTTTGAAAGATTGTATGATTTTTTTATGTTTCAGAAAAGTTTCTTGGTACTTTGATATTTCTTTTTAAATTATTTTGTCACTTCATACCGCGTTTACATTCTTAGTTTGTCGAGAATGACTAAATTTTCTAGTAGACGATGATAAGTGACAATATTTATCTTTCACGTTAATTTTTATTTAGCAGAATTCTTTTGAAAGATTGTATAATGAAATTCATGAATCAAAAATTTAAATATAGTTAAATAAAAATGTTTACAAATAAGAAAAAATATTAGACATGAAAATTACGCTGATAAGAATAATTTTTATCATAAATATAGATATTTAAAGGAGACATCGCGTAAATATAATGAATCATAAATGAAATTCCCTCACCTAAAGCAAGCTACAAATAATTCGAACCATAATAGTCTTACTATATAATTACAAATTTACGGGCATGGCCGGAGTTTATTCAAAGACGTTACGTAGCAAACCAAACGACCTATAATAAGAAAATCACCCTCAGCCCGTAATAATCGTTACCCGTAGCTCCCGATAAATCTTACGAGTCGCATCTCGCGAAACGATTGCGCAACCGGGAGACGATCAGCGTAACGGCGCTCTGCCGCGCTCCCCGCGATAAAAAAAGCGACGCTGAAGGCGCGAAAATCCTCGCCGAGCCAATAAGCGCGACTCCCCCGCTGAAAGAAATCCCGGCGCATCATTGTCTCCTGCTCGCAATAAATGCGTCGTCGTCGTCGCCGCCGCGCCGAAAGAGCAATCCGTCGGGAAGAAACGAGAGCGTCTCTCGGCCCTGCTCCCCTCGGGGGAGCGCGCCGGCCGCCCCCTCGCCGTCGCGAACGTACACGTACTCTCTCGCCCCCCGCTTGCTTGTGTGGGTGAGACGGCGGCGGCGGCGCGTTATCGAACGATTGCGCGCGCAGGGCTGGGCGCATCCGCGCTGGTTGGCCGAGGCGCCCGTCGGCGGTGGCAGTGTACCAGCGGCAAGGCCAGGAGAGCTCCGTCTCGCTCGCTCCGAGTGCAGCAGCCGCAGCAGCGGGGGATCCAGCGCGGGGCGCAGCGTGGTGTGTGCGCGCGCGGAGATACCCGGAGAGGGACGCGGCCGAGTCGTCCGCTCGCGGCACTGTCAAAACAACCCTCGCGCCGCCAGCACCTACGGCGAAGCTCCCCGGGCCTCGCTCTCGCGGCAAGTGCGCGCGTCCCGTACGCCACGAGGAGAGCAGCGAGCCAAGAAGGAGCAGAGCGACTCGAAGCGTGTGCACGCGGGCAGTAGTAACAGTCCGGGGCCGCGTGCCGCCAAGTAGTAGCAGTAGCCGCACGGCCAGCCAGTGGTGCGATCGCGCACGCACGGGCGGCAGCAGGGAGGAGAGCGGGCCCGCTCCTCGTCGCGAGGTGCATCAGCCGAGTGCGCGGGGGCGGCGCGCCAGCCTGCCAGCGCGCCAGAGGAAGCAGGAGCGAGAAGGAGAGAGCGAAGGAGCGAGAGAGAGAAGGCGCGAGAGAGGGATCGATCGGCCGCGCCATTTTGCGCCGTGTGTGCGACGCTCGACGTCCCGCGGCGCCATCCCGGGGGGCTCGGCTCGCCGCTTCCTGGGCCAGGCCTCCGGGGCCTGGAGCTGAGCGCGCGCCGCCGCGGAGGCGCTCCCTTGTGCGCCCGCCGGGGAGCCGATCCCGCGGGCGAGTATTGATTGCGCGGGGCGGGCCACGCTCTCGGCGGCCGACGCCGCCATATTCGAGGCTGCTGCGACGCGAGAGCGCGCCGTCGAGGAGGTGAGCGGGCCGCGGACCCGCGAGCACCAGCCCCGCCGCCAGGAGGGAGAGTCTCGTGCACCCGGCCGACGCTATACGGCAGCAGGCTGGGAGGACGGCTGAGCGAGGTGGTGGGTCCCGTCGTGGAGGAGGCCACCGAGCCGGGGGATGAGACCCCGCTGACGGGACCCTCGAGGGAGGCAGCGGCCTCGGTTCCCCGCGTCCAGCCCCCGCCCCCCAGGATCACCAGCCGCAGTCCGCCGCGGCCGCCCTCGTCCCAGCCGCCGCAGCAGCCGCCGAGCGCGCAGTCCTCGGCCGAGCGCCGCCTGCAGCAGCGGGAGAACCTCCAGCCGGAGCGCAGGCCCAGCCGGGAGCCCAAGGAGCAGAACGAGAACATGGGCACGGTGCTGTCGTTCAGCCCGAGGGAGAGGCACGGCTCCGGCCTCTCCCAGAGCCCGACGCCGCAGACCGGCGGCCAGGGCGCCCCGGGCCAGCCCAACTTCACCCTGAACAACTACAACTACGAGCAGCTGAACAACGTGAAGAACCGCGAGAACAAGGGGGTGGGGGCGCAGGCGGCGACGCAGCAGCCCCCCGCCGCCAACAACAACTCGCTGCAGAACAACAACATCAACCTGAACAACAACGACAACGCGCGGATCATATCGGAGAAGAACGCGCTGGAGAAGAACATCAAGAAGAACTCGCTGATCATCGGGGCGCTGTCATGGAAGCGGTTCAGCACCGTCAACAACAACAAGAAGAAGATGGACAACAACAAGAACAAGAACATCAAGTTCAGGCAGCCGCTGGACAACATACCCATCACCGACAAGAACAAGAACATACAGACGCCCCAAGTGAGTCTCCGCCGAGCTGACGCATGCACGTCGCTTTTTTATTCTTGTTACGACGCACGCAACCACTGCACTCATAACGTATTTATCGACTCTGCGTACTATAGCTTTGGCCCGCGTCCGAGGGCCAAGCGCTCGCTTTTTGCGCTTCCACCTCTTTCCCTCCGAGTGCTAGGGACGCCATTCGCGTATAGACCCATGCCTCTCGATCTCTGGATGCAGGAGCCAAGGGGGGATGCGGAACGGGTCTATGCCGCAGCCGCGGCTTCTTTTGTAACTCGAATTTGCTATACGCTTTTTATCCCTTCTTCGTTGCGTTCGAACTTTAAATCTTGGTTCTTTTAAGCTCACTTGTACAGTTTTTATAACCAGCCCCTTTGCTTTACCAAACTTTTGTATAAATCGCACTTGAAGCATTTCAGAGTCTTCGTGTAACCTTTGAGTAATCAAATTTGTAACCGATTAGTCATTGTGTAACACCTTATATTCTACCTATATTATTCACTTTTCTTTTTTAATTTCGTTTTTACTTCCATCAACTTTCGTTATTGAATGAGAAAAAAATCAAAACTAAGCCATTAATAATCTATCCCGTTTGTTAATAGCTGTCATTTCTGTTTTGAGGCAAACTGTACACACGTATTATCTGGCGGAAAGTCCATTACGCTCGTGTTGCGGTTACAGTAAAATTAGCTGCAACATGATTGTTGTTGTTGTGGAGCTTTAAAATTAACAACTTTTACAAAATTTTCTATCAAAAGTTCACGTTGAATATATCGAGTAAGCAATATTTATTATTTAGAATAAATTTTTTAATTCTATGTCACTCCACAGAAAATATTTTTATTGAACGTACAAATTTATGAAGCACATTTTGACAAAATTAAATTGGTCTGTTGCTTAAAAAATATGCCCATCAAATTAATTAATGATACACATTATTCTATAGGTATTTATTAGGAAAATCACTCATCAATTAGTTCAAATTAAAGGGAACTATATTTCCATTTAAGTGACAATTGCAGATTCTGATAAAGTGACAAATGTTAAAATCTTCTTTGCAAAAGTCCGCAATTGAAAAAACAAACTATAAATTAATGATAAATAAAAAATATACATTTAATTGTAATAATCATTTGTAAAACGCCCTTATAACATACATATTGAAAATTGATGTTGCCTTTTTACAGCTGTATTTTTCCATCCGACACATTCCAAAACTGTTCTCATTTGTAAAAAAAAGCCACAAAAAGACCCGATAAATCTCACGAAAAAAAAGTCGAATGTAAACTGTAAAACACGAAAATCGCGTTAACGATCTCCATAAATATAAGCCAGACTTCCGCCGTCCTCTCAAGGCGGATATCGGACGGCCTCGCAAATCTTCATCCTCCTCAATAACTCGAGCCTCCCCCCGCACCGGGCCATTTTCCCCCGGCGAATCTCTCCGCTCAAAACACGGCCATCGCCAATATCGCCCAGGCTCCAGGCCGGACCGTCCGGCCAGGAGCTCTTAATGCGCGCAATCAATCGGTGTTTGCCCACCTGCCATTAGGAATTAATTCGTGCGCGACGGGGGCTCGCGTGCAAACGGGGCTCACGGCAAACTTCGCAGCCGGCCGAAGGTGTACCTGTCGCCGAGGACGGCGACGGGCGCCGACCTCGTGATCGATAGGATCCCCTACCCGTCTCGCGGGCTTACTCCACTCCGCGCGTCGGGCTCCTCCTCCTGCCCTTGTCCCGGTGCACGCGAAATATCTACCCGTAACTAATCCTTCCCTTAGCTTCGTGTCACCCCGTCCCGTAGATGTAGCTCAGAGTCTACCTCGCACAAGGGCTTGCTGTAGTAGGAACGTATAGTCTTGCTATTTTTTTTATGAAAGGTTTGTCGATTCGGATTACACGTCTGTTGCTCCCTTCAAGTGTATAGTTGTAAATAAATGTTTTATCTGTTGTGTTTTTTGTATAAATGTACATTGTGTAATATTTGGAGAAAGCAACTTACGAGTGTAATCAAGAAGTATTTCAACTAGATTAAATTTTAGTCAGGAATTTTAAAAATTTAAATGGATTCTTTTAGTCAAATTTAATGAAAAGAATGCTTCTTAATTTTTTATACATTTTTTTATAAAATCTTTCCTTAATTTTGATCGCGAATTTTGAAAAGTCGTAATTCACGCTCGAAGTATTGCAGTTAACCAAGTAACTAAAAGAAAGACACAGTGCATTCACAGTAGCTCGTGTATAAGGAAAATGGCCTGTAGCCTCCTCACGCTTGGGATATTGCCAACTGCTCGAGACATCATGGGCGAACGCCATCACTGAGTCTTGTACGCGGGGGCACAAGCAGCAGATCCCGTATAAAGCTCGCGCGCAGGCGCAGGCGCGAGCTCGCAAGTCTCATGTGCCGGCGCTCCAGCGGATTGAGTCGAGACCGGACATTTTACCTCGTGCTCGGTCATTTGTCTCGAGCCCGGGATTTTGCCTCGCGGTAAAAAAATTGATAGGTTAACCTATCAATTAATAACTACAATGACCTTCGTTCTGTTGTTTACTAGAAGCTGCTTTTATTAAGGAAATGGTTATACGTTTGCAAAATTTATATTTTTCTTGTAAAAGGACTTTATATTATACAGTCACCTTATAATTTATATTTAAGCAAAACATTAAGTAAAACACCGGGCAGAGCGGAAAAACCTCGAGCTTTTTAATTTGCTCAAGAGCGAGCAAAAAATTTATCGAGGAAAACAACCGAGCGCGAGTAAACACTACCGAGCGCGAGGCAACATAATAAGCTCGAGGTAAAATGACCGAGCGCGAGGCAAAGTACCGCAAGCTCGAGGTAAAATGTCCGGTCTCAACTCGTGAGATTTGCATGCTTGCGTCTGCGCCTTTGCGCGTGCAAGACTCTTGTCAAGACTCGGCGATGGCGTTCGCCCATGACGTTGGCAACGTTCCAAGCGCAAGGCCATTTTCCTCGTACACTCGCTACTGTGAACGCACTGTCATAGAAGACTTTTCACTGAGAATGAAATCGACTGACCTGTTCACCTTAGACCAAGCGACCCTCACCGCTCCCGCTCCTTGCATGCACGCAGCATCGATGTAGCAGCCGAGCGGCGTCTACCGTAGCCGGGGCTCGAGCCACTGCGGCGAAGCGCATTTGGACGTCGTAATGTGTACAATATTGTAAATTAACAACAACGAAAGAATACCCAGCACACTCTCTTATCCAGGTGTCAATGATCGGTCCGCCCATGAACACGTCCTTTTATTCGTACCAGACGAAGGCGCCGATCTCGAACAACAATCACGCGTCGCACAACCCGACGTGCGAGAAGCTCGTGCAGAAGCCCCAGCCGCCCGCCTCGCGGAAGACCGTCATCCAGGCCTCGACCTCGGAGCTGCTCAAGTGCCTCGGTGTTTACCTGCACGCCAAGTGCGTCAAGCTAAGGGACTTCCAGGCCGGCGACGCCGTCATGTGGCTGAGGACGGTGGACCGCAGCCTCCTGCTGCAGGGCTGGCAGGTGAGCGACCTACTCTACTTCGACTATCGCGCCCGGGATCATTAGTCTCGAGGACACTTCTTGCCTTTTTGTCGAGGGCTTTTTCGGGGGTGATCGGTTATTTACGACCGGGGGCGATGGGCCTCGTTCGTGGAACTTTCATGCTCGTTTTAATAAGGGATGAGGCGAGGTAGCGGGGCATAACGAACGGTAATTAATTCGACTGGAAAGTTTCCAAGTTAAGTTCGAGCGGATTATGCTTTTGAATTATTTTGAATATATATTACGCTTCGGTATAACTTCTTACTTCAGTTTATTTAAGCACCTGATAGAAATATGTACATTCAGTAATGGAAACTTATTTTGCGTTGCAATAGTCATAGTTAATTTAACTAAACATTGTAAAAGTCTGACGTTTATTATAGATTAAGAACTTTCGATTCGAAAGCTATAATTTACAATAGAACCCATAGAAATAGCTTGTGAAACTTTTTATTTATACTCCCGCAAGTTTTAAACTTTCTGCTTACCTTCAATCAATCCCCGAAGTTTGCGCGCGCGTATACGTGGCGAGCGAAAAAAATTTAATCGAAACCCCACCCCCGCTGAAAAGCAGCAGGCGCTATTATTAATAATCAAAACGGCCTTCGAAATGGGTCACGCTTAAAACTTCGAATTAGAACAATCCATAAGCGGCGCGGCGAGTTGAGAACGGTACCAAGGATCGAGCGTGACACACATATCGCCCGGCGGCATTGGCGTGGGACGCGCCTCGAGCGGATTATCGGCCGCGAAATCGCCGCTCGCAACTTTTCCCACAAAAGCCGCCGCCAGCCCTCAAGACGCCGTCCAATCGCTTGCTAGTCCGCCCCATTGTGACCAGGCGCCGTTTAATTATTTCATCTCGGGAGAGCTTGGGTAACTTAAAGCGGGGGCTCGGCTATTCAGCCAAGCGCGCGCTCGGATGCAAATGCATCGCCGCGACGACGCTCGACCTTCGCGCGGGCTGCAGTCGCTGTGTACTTACGTTGATGGCTGCAGGGGCGACCACGTCGAACTTCTTGTTTGAAGAGGGGCTTGACGATCGCTCGAAGAATTTCTCCTTTCAAGAGCAGGGGCTCGACGATCGCTCGTTCATTATTTTATTACTTCGTTCGTTCTTTCGCTGAAAGGTTCGCTGAAAAATTCACGGTTTAGTGGGGAACTTATAATTCAAATGGGGTATAAGTCGTATACAAAAAATGAAAAATCCATTTTAGTGTCGTTTTTTTATAGTTACTATAAATGAATAATGTAAAATATAAATGAGCCCTTGGTCTATAAATAAAGTAAATTATTAAGTATATTATAATCATTTATTTCAAGTAGATCCATTTAATATTTATGTTATTGATACCGTATATATGTACTTTTTGCGTGACATTAAATTTGTTTATAATTCAGGGAAGTTACGTAAATTTTTACTTGTTAATGTTTCATTTTTTTTAAATAGAGAATCGATCAAATAAAAACTTTTTGGAAATTTAAATAAAAATTATACTAAGAATTGAATTTTGTTTTCTCTTATTAAATCATGCACTAATTATGATATAATTGAAATAAAGTTGAAAATATACCGATGAATAATTGATTCATCTTTAATAATTTCAACGTGAAATTAATTATATAGTAAAACTGAAAATTTCAAACGAAATGACGCTGACGCGATAAGAGCCGTCCGACTTAATCTACATTAAAAATCGATATTGAATTCATAATATCACAAATAAATACTTAACATCGTAGAATAATTGGACGACTAATTAACCTTCCGTCGCCTGAATTATACAGCGTATTTCAGGACGACTGACTGCGTAGTAGCTTTGTCGTTCCCCTATTTATTACCCTCTAATTACAAACTTCCAATAGTCTACTCGTCCTCCAAAATACCCGAACCAATAACCGACCGTTCGTTAAACGAGCCCACTCCCGCTGTACCCAAAAATAAAAAAAAAAATCAACGTCCCTTCAAAATAATCGACGAACGAGTGTTGTCGCCACGGAAAAAAAGAATCGAAAAATTCACATCGCGTATGAATTGCAAGTACTTATCCTCGGGCTTCTCCGCACGAGGTGTACGTGTCCGGCGTGCGAAAACTCTTGATACGGCGAAGGGGGAATTGTCGAGGGTCGCGGCGGCCGCCGGGGGAATGCACGCGCCGCGCGACGAGGATCGCACTCCAGTCACAATATGTCACGCGACTGCATAATACCGTCGCGCGTATATGATATACAAGCGAAACGGGCCCGTAAGAGAGAGAGAATTAAAGTGAGGCGTGACGTCGCGGCGAGCGCGGATCCCGGATAAAGCGGATTCCGCGCGGCGCGAAACCGGATTAGCCTGCCGCGCTTGTTTATCCTGCGAAAAAGAGTCAGCGGGGGTGGGGCCGTTTAGCTAACTACTCGTAATCTCGCGAGCTTTTCCCCCGATTTTCCAAAGTTAGTTAGCTTTTCCGGTCTTAAGCGCTACTCGGCTTTAGAGAGAGAGGTACTTATTTTTTAAATGCAAATATTTTTTAGCAGTCTTTAATTCCATTTACATTTGCCGTTATGAATGGAACATCGAAATTTAATCGCCCATTGTTGCGTATGTACGAGCTACTTTTATTTTCGAAAAATAAATCGAAATTTATTTTAATATTGTAAAAGCGAAGGTAAAACGAATTTGGGGGGGTACGTGTAAAAATTTCATTTTCACGTTGAATTAATAAAAAGTATATAATCCTTGTCAATTACCATCGCATATCATATTTACACAGAAATAAAATCGTTATGCCGCGCAAATTGAATCGATAAAAGTGTTATAAAAATACAATAAACTTGCGTCACGGTCACAAAAGTCCATTTCCGTCGTTTGAAAAAATAAAAGGAACCTCCACCTATACGCGACTCTCTCTCTCTCAAATATCGAAAAATCCGACAAAATAATTCTCCCATTTATCGGTCCGACATTGGTTTAACCCCTTCCGCCGGTGTCTCGATCGCAATATCCCGCTGTCGCCTATATTGCCCTTCCAGCGCGATAAAACGGCTCCTGGCATCCGCAGCGATTTTATAAATATTTCAATTCAATCTCAATATTGCAGTCGGTCCAACATCTTCCCCCGCGTGCCCCCGTTTATACGAACATCCATAATTCAGCCTTCGCCCCGTCGGCCTCCGCCCCCAACCCTTGGGGCTCTCCAATTAAAGTCCGCCCGAGTGGGGAGCCTTGCGCGCCGCGGGAGGGGGAGCCGCGCCAAGAAAAAGAGACGCGGCGATCGGCCCTTCCTCGCCTCTACACGCATATTTCCACACACCCACACACGTAAACCCAAGTGCGTGTACGTCGCGCCGCCACGTGACCCGCAACCCCTCTGTACACTTGCGTCGCGCACCCTCGCTCGCGCCAAGAGAGCTACGTACGTAAGTCCACCGTCTCGGTGCGCCGGGTACGTATATGGTGCGCGGTCGCTTTTTGATCAGCGCCGGGCGACTCGCTGAATACTTTATCAGCCCCGTGAAGAATTGAAATTTCCCGAGCGCGCTCGCTCCCTTCGCGCCCGAAATAGCCGCGCTAAGGTCGCGCCGGGGGCACCTAGGCGGCCGCCTCTCTCCTCCTGTCCACCCCAACCTCCGTTAGCCGGCCGCGAATAGCACCGCGACGGGATTTCCAAGCTGGAGCTGCGAAATTGCAGCCTCCGCCCCTGTGAGTTTCGCTCCGCTCGATTCAGCGGCCGTCGCGTCGCGCGGGAAAAGTTCATCGGGAGAAAAGGGGGTCGCACGAGCGCAATAGGATCGGGCTCTTTCGATTTTCCGGCCGTGGAAACGCACACGGCCGACTGATGCGGCATCCCCCCCACGAGAGCGAGAGCGCATCGACGTGAGAAATCGAGGCGGCTCGGCGGTACGTTAAATCCCCGGCCGCCCCTGCGCGGCGGCGGAAACGAGGCCTGGACCTATTTCGCTCTGTTTTCGTCGGTTGATGCGACGCCGGAGGGAGCGGAGTTTTCTTTCGAATTTTTGCGCCAAGCAAATTGTTTCAATTACGCTGGAGTAGTTTAGGAGTAAACGGGCGTGTTCGCGGTCGGGAATTTTAGTGATATTTATTTAAGCGATCCAAAAATAGACCAAGAAAATTGTTTGCACGACGCTTATGTTTTTCTTTGCGCGAAACACGGGAAGAAATTGCGAAATAATTAATTAAGATTTTTACGAAATTACTCCAACGCCAGTACGTAAATATTTACACTGCAGAAGGTAACTTTTTTCGCATGCTCTAAATTTAACTTCAAAAGAATAACTGCGTTTATTATGTGTGTACTTAAGAAAACTGTAAAAGTAAATTTTAGTAAAAAAAGAAACAAAATAACGTAATTGAAATAAGGAAATAATCATCAGTCATTTTTCCTCGCTAGCCTGCAGTCAACCTGACATTGCAAATAAACGAGTGAATAAACACTTTGTATTATCAGTACACATAATGCTAGCGTCACGTGGGAAAATTGCATAATGGGTTCACCTTTCACACGCCGGCGGTGTTAAGCTGCTCGTACAATAAATACTGATAACCATAATCCATCACGCCGCGCGGCACAAAAAAATCGCAGATAACGTCCCTCCTGTTATTTCCACGCCCACTCCGTTCCTCCTTGAAAAAAAAGCGCTTGCGTCGCCAAAAAGAACGTCGAAACGACCGCTGCGTAAAAAATAAATTGTTTGTAAACCGTGAAAACCGGGGCCATTCGGTTAAACGGCGATGTTCCCGGCGTATTCTCCGGCGCATTGCGCGCGTCGTAATCTGCGCGTCGCAGGGAGCCGAGGGTCCGCGGTGCAATGGGGCAGGAGGGGCGGAGAGCAAATCGAAATATTATGCAGGCACATGTACGAATTCCGGGGCTGAGTGACTCTAAGTGGGGGCAGGAAACTCCTGCGGCGACACCCCTGCCTATAACAAAAGCGGCAGAAGCATTCTCCGCTTGATCGGCCCGTCTTTTTTCTTCATTTCGGATCTTTTTATCTTATTTCGCGTACTATGAACTTGATGGGGATTGCAGGGGACGTTGGTTTACTGACCGGAAGTTTTGTTTTTTGTTTTGGCAGCGAATGAGCTTGTTTTTGTGCATATTTCGCGAAGAAAAATGAGAGACGTTTGAAAAAGAGATAGCATTAAATTTATCTAGTTTCGACATTCCTCAGGGGTGTTTTCGAGTTTCTTCATTCATTATTCATCCAACATTCAATATTGTACGCGTGTTACTCTTAATCTCATCAGATATTCTGTTTCCTTGCATTTTATCGTAAATAATTTGTTCTTTTTATAAAATTTCTATTCCGCAAAACAAGTGAATAAATATTGATTGAAAAATTATAAACGCAGGGTATACTCGAAAAACTTCCCTAATAAATATTAAGTATAATCTTAAACTTAAAAAATTGGGTGTTGAATTTTTAAAATTGTCATTACTGAAACCCCTAATTTTTCTACCTAGCTAAGATCATTCCATTTTGATTCGAGCAAAAGTTTTCCGCATTTGTATTCAGTGCCAGGAAAAGCCTAAATCCATACAATTATACTCGAGAAAAAGAAACAGATAGCATTTTGCCGGAAAAGGATTGACAAACACACTCGAGACAAGTGCCGTCCGAGATATTATACTTTCGCCGCTTCGCTTTCTTTCGCCGTCAACTCGCGTGCTCGCGGGCAAATTGAAATTTAAAAGACCTTGTCGCTTTCCCGCTCCACTTTCGGCCGAACGCGCCCGTTTCTGCAGTTGAGCGCGGAAATTAATTAAACTTTCGCGAAAGTCGATTTCACGTGTACAATGAAATTATGATGATGTTCCCGGCGAATGTGTGTAATTAATAAAACGTATCCCCCTAATTTGATTAGGTATCTCCGTTCGTTATAAAAAAAAAGTAAATTAACGAGGGTAGTCTGCTAATCCGCGGTGTTTAACGATGACCGAAAATTTAGTTTAGTCTAATTAACTAAATTATAACAGCCTAATGAACTTGTGGTAGAAAATCTATCAGACAATACATACAACTGCTGCATATTTCATACTCGTTTATCTACCCAGACACAGGATGTAAATAAAATTTTAAGAATAATAAATTCCAAAACAGTATAAACGAGTAGATTATTCAAGCGAATTAATTACAATAATAAATTTGAAACAAAAACACATTAATAACTATAAATTATGATTCGGATATACTAAAGCTCGCCGTCGGAAGCCGTTAATCCCTAATCGCGTTTTATACGAAAACTCGGGTAAACGAAAGGGCAGCGACGGAGAACAGCAGAAAATCACGAGAAAAATATCGGACCGCGCAGTTGCTTCGAGAAAAGGAAAAAGCAGCTCGAGTCGGCTTTTTAATACCTTAGGCACGCGAGCCGCGCGCAGGCGGTCTGCTGTCGCGTGTCGCTCGTTAAACGCGGCGTCGGGGGGGCGCACGTGCTCCGCGGCCTCGGCGCCGCCGATTTCCGATCCTCCTCGAGCCGTTCAGCGAGCGTGAAAATAACGAGGCGTTAATGGGCCGGTCGGATCGATGACACACGCGCGCCAACCCGAATCTAATCAGTCGCCGGAGTGCGCGCTGCCTGCGCGAGGTACTCTCTCTTTTTTTTCGTACGAAGTCGCGGTGATCGTAACGGCGGGGGAGTACGCGGCGAGCTTTATCGCGTGCAGGTACCGGCAATTATTTCGTCGGGCTTCGGAAACCCGTCGCCGGCGCTAATTAATCGGGCGCGCCATCTCGGCTGACGGGGATTCGACGACTTGCCGCGGACTTTAATGTTTTTAATTTCGGCCCAGGTAATTGAATCGTTAATGCCGACGGATGTGGTATACTTTTTCAGCGGTGGGTTTTAATTGAATTTTTATTAATTTTTTTATTAGCGCGTAATTTTTACATTCGGTGTACTCGTGCTTTTGGTTGGAGCTACTCAAGGGCCTAGGGGTTGGTTAATTAAAAATGTTCGGGATAGTAAAGTTTCGAAATATAGGAATTGGTGAGCGGATTAAAAGTTTAAGCCGCAAATTACAGAAAAGTTTTGAACAATTTAATCTCGTCCACCTCAAAGCGAGTATCAGCAAACTTGGGTCGGCCCTTGAAAGAGCCGACTCCCACGCATTTTACCGTAAATGACGTCGCATCTTTTTTAAGAATTCCCTTTGAGCCGTAATCACATTTAGATATTGATTACGCCCCCGATTACGTCGATATTTATTTTCGAACTGGAAAACGAGGCCGATCAAAGTTTACAAACAATCTTGCATAACCAGAGAAAAAGAAACACCTTGATTCGCTCGTTTTTATTGTACCACAATATTTACTCCTCCACGTAAATGAATATAGATTTTTCCACACAAAAAAAGATACTCAGTTACTCGTATCCTGCACTCGATATTCAGTTAATTAGCTAAACAAGAGTGAAAAGAGCTGACGTACATTAACTTCGCAGTAATGAGAAGAAGAATCACGTGTTTCTCAGTGCTCGGCCGAACGGTAAACAACAACCCTTTTTGCTAACATTGATTTAGCAGCACTCGGGAGGAAGCTGCGTAAGTGCAAGCCGAACGCAATCGGCTTAAATTTCGTGCAGCGCAGTCGAGCCCTGCAGTCCTGCGATCCTCGCGCCGGTCCTGGCATCGATCTTACTTACGCGCCTCCCACGCATCCTGACGCCTCACACACACACACGCGGAGAGGAGAAAACGGAGACCGAAGAAGCGCACCTGCTCCCGGGCATTTTCGGCCTTTTCGGTGCACGTGCAACACGTGGCCGTTCAAGCGATCGCGCGATAAACGCGGCCCGTCTAGGCGCTGCCAAGCGGAATCTAATTAGCGCTGGCGAATCCGTACCGCGCGGGGTTCCGCAAATATTTCCGCGCACGTGATCGCCGCGATCGGAAGCGGCGAAGCCAAAACGGCGAGCTAACCCGATCAGCCCGCCAATGTCAAGCGCCTTGCAAGTTTTCTCCCCGAGGTGCGCCCGGCTCTCGGAGCGAAAAGCCGCGGCTGCATAAAGAGCAGGCGCGAGTAGTCGTCCGCCCAGGAGCGGACCTCAAATTTAGCGAAACTAAAGGGACAGGGATTTTCCGGAGGGGCTGGTGTTACTTTCTTCTCGAGCGGAGGATCGCGTGAGGGAGGCTATCGCGTTGGCACGTACATACGTTGGCAAGTGCGACGGGAATGATTTATTTGGGTGTGGTTTCTTTGGGAAATAAAGATAAATTACAATTTACGTGGAAAGATTGTTTTGAGGAAGGAAATCTTGCGGGTTTGGGGGTAAGTTATGGGTTTTTTTTTTATCTCTTCCGCTATGTAAGTTGAAATTTTAGTCGATAAATAAGTGTTCCACGATGGACACATAATACGTTGCTTATAAATAGCTTTAGTGTGTCTATATAATCGTTCCAGCTTACAAAAAATGATAAAAAATTCTACCTTTTTTACACGATCTACACGCAAAAGTTCTATAAATAAAATGTTCAGAACTCTTTAAACTATAATTTATTAACTTACGAAAAAAAAAATCGATTCCACGACCCACTTCGGAACAAAAGTCCACTTTACAAAACAAAAAGGAGAAAGCGAGCAAAAATAAACTTTGCACAGTGAAGTATAAAAAAACAAATGAAAAATTAGCTACTTTTTTCAAAAAAAAAAAAAATTGCAATTTATTCCACCTGGCGTACTTTGGCGCAGCGTCATATTTAATCCCGTCATGTCACGTTCGAAAGCTTTTAAAAAAGTAAAGCTCGACAGTATCAGAATAAAGCCGAAAGAGTAGCGGCAATTTTGACAGGAACATCAAAAGCCTTCCGGACCACTGTCGAATAGATGTCGCTCCACAAATCTGCGATCAATCACACTATACTTCAATAAATCCAAATCATTGTTTTAAGTAAATGGAAATTCTTAAAAGGGACTCATTTTCTTCTTGTGCAGTGTCGCTTTATAACGTAGTATTATGGATGAAATTCATTTCCCAAGGAACGAGTTCTTTATATCCTCTGAATAAAGTGACCCGCGTAAAAATCAAAACAATGGGCAATATATGGGCAATATATTGGATATTGAGATTGCCAATATATTGGGAAAA
>JAXIUT010000009.1:12171353-12202394 GCA_035586675.1 Eurytoma californica | reverse complement strand
GTTTTCCCAATATATTGCCAATCTCAATATCCAATATATTGCCCATATATTGCCCATTCTTTCGATTTTTACGCGGGGATGAATTTTTACGCACGGCTTGAGAAGCTTCACAAATTTTGTATTTAAATGATGGCCTCCTAAGAACACTTTCTCGTTTGCTCCAATAAATGTTTTATTTATAACTTATATATGGTTAAACACAGCTACAATATTTTGCTATTAAATATTTTTATTGACATCATTATGACAAAGTAATGTGCAGCTATAAATTTAAACGCAGATTGACAGGGCTGATGGAACAAGAGATTTAATTTTGTTAACAAATTTTATGCAAATTTTATATAAACGGTATTTAGAAGTGATTAGTAATTAAAATTTGTTAGACAGAAATTGAGAAAGTAAAAAATGAGTACATTAAACAATCCGTATCAAAGTAAAAATAAAAATTTCCAAGTAACTTAATTTTTCAGCGCTTTTATCCCCAATATGCAAATAACGTCATGTCAAATTAATTACTAATTGATACGCCTTTGATGAAAACTGAAATATTGGACGTACGCTCAATATTTCAGCGCAGTGCACAGTAATTAATAATTGTTAAATGAAAAACGCCGTGAAATCGCAATATAATGAAAAATGCCGAACACTCGAAAAAAAAAATCGACGTAAAAAAAAAGCACAAAGTAGAGGCAGTTCTCGGAACATTTATCACCCTATGCGAAAAAATTCGCGCAGCACGATCACCCTACCGTTAGGGATTGGTCGTTGAGCACTCGCGGGGATAGGGGGGCCAGGCCGCTCACCCCTGTAAATATCGACCGCGGTGAGGTCCACGCGCGCGCGCGAGTTACACCGATGGGGCAGCCAACGGGGGTCGCCGTCGTCCCGCAGCCACCTCGCGCTCGAGTAATTATCTCATCTCCCGCGCGTTTACATAAACACGAGCAACCGATAAGTGTGCGCGCACCTGGACTGTTCTCCGGCTGACCCACTTCGGACCTTCGACATTTTTCCGCTCGACTCGCGGAATTTTTGCACCGCGGTCCCTGATGAAAGCTCTCCGCCGTGGCGGACGTCGGCTTGTAAAACGTTACGTCGAGCTTTCGCGATGACTTATTTTTTGTCGAGTGCGCGAGACCTAATTACGTTTCGGGGAGAGTGCCTCGTTGAGAAAAAAAAATGTTAATTTAGCGCGAGCGAAGTACCTCTTAAAGGGGTAATTATGAAACAGTAAAACGAGATTCCGCGAACGTATTACCATAATTAAGTGTGATACTTTTTCCTCGAGTTAGAACGAGGTCTTAGAGGGCCCGGAGAATGCATACTTTATTTTTAAAACAATCAGCCCGAGCTTACAGTGCCGGAGTCCCCCGCGGGCACCCGCACTCGAATCGCGCGAAAAAACAGCGGCTCTGGGCGCGAGGAAACTTCGAAATTGAACAACCCCCGCGAGCTTTATTAAAAAGAAACTTCTGGAGTGCTCGCTCCCGGCCGAGCTCCTTGAAGAAAAAAAAAGCGTACGCAGAAAGCCCCTCGACGCGTTTTCGCGTAACCCCGCCCACTCGCCGTGGCGTTTTATCACCGGCAATCGTGCCACCGCGGCTATTCTCGCCGGCGGCCGCTATATTTACCCCGGGGGGTGCGCGTCGCCTTATCGAGGGCTAATTTTAACGCGGCCCTTAGCAAAGGGTCCGGGGCACCTGCGCCGGGCTCCTTCGACGGGGTGGCGCCCAAAGGGTGCTGGGAGGGAACGGCGGCGCGAATCGATCCGCGGAGTTCAAAGGGAGCTTGCGAGCTTTTGCGCGACCCGCTACGCGTGAATAATAAGCCCCGGCTGCGCATTCGCTGCGGGGAGAAGGGGCGGCTTCTTCTTTTCAACTTCAATTTGTAAACGAGTCACGCGGCAAATTGAATATCCTGGGGCGCGCGTTTTCCGCTCCTTTCGGCGAGCATCCGGATGTTTCGACTTTGCCCGCGCAAAAGCGAGAGCGCCGTCGCGTCATTTGCTTTTCTATTCGCGAGCTCGCGATGTTCGTCGGAGCTTGCTGCCTTTCTTCTGCACCTTTTGGTCTATTTCTTGTTTTCGACTATTTTGTTACTTTTTTGCTTTTTATTTGGAATTTTCAAATATATCCTTAGTACCTGAATACAAGGATGTCGAAATCTTTTGCAAACGTACACATTGAATTTACTATTCATTCCGTAATAGCAAAGTATAAAGTTTTAATTATAGAATAACAAAATTAAAAATATTAAATAAACAAAAAAATAAAAAAAAGTAAATAAATTCTAGTCATTTTAATAAGTAATTGTAACAAATCTGTGATATCACTTAGTGATAAATTGACTTACTATTTAGTATTACTAGAGCTTTATTAATGACTGTGATATTGCACTAATGCATTTTATTTTTATTGTTTTAATATTACTTACAAATGACTAGTCAGTACTGCAAATTTTGTTTTAACCCTAAGTATTATTATTTTTTAAAAAACGTATTATATATTTTATAACGTATTAGAAGTTTTAAATATTTGTAAACCTGGAATTTACAATAGTAAACTATTCTATTCTATTCTATTCTAAAAAATATACAAAAATTTCATTAACTCAATATTTTAACTAAAAGACAGTCATTAAGAAACCTCTTTAAAAATATTTCGCAATTTATGAAAACACTGGTATCTTTCGGGTACAATGCAATTCCCATCGAAAGCCACCGTCACTCTTGTACAAAAACGCAGATCCCAGCCGCTGGCTCGCGTTCAAGCAATCGTCGCGTCGCCGCCAGTCGAATCCGCGGGGGTAATCCGCGCGCGGGGTGCTCGAGCCGCGCCCCGTCGGCGAAACTCGCGCGCTTAGCCAGCGGGGGGTGGCGGCGGGGGCACGGCTCGAAGCTGCCGCGCGCGTAGCCGGGGACTCCGCTGGCACGGCGCCGCCGCGTCGCCACAAAGAAGAAGCGGCCGAGCCGCGCCAAGCGGTGCATGTACACGGAAGAGAGCCGCGCGGAGCGAGACAAAAGCCGGGGGGCTGCGACGTGGCGGAAAAAGCCCGTGTGCGCGCGAGCGAGCGGGTACGTGTCTCTATCGGGGTCATCGATCCTGCCGGGTCACTGCGGGGCCTCACACACTTGCTGCGCCCGCCCCGCGGCCTTTGCCGCTCCTCTCAGCCCGCGCGCTCGCACGCCCTAGTAATTAGCGCGCGCCCGGACGCCTTTGATGTTAATTGCCAAAGGATCGAGGAGCGCCGATTTGATAATTCACTCGCTCGCGGCTTCCTCGCTCTCTTTTTTAAACGCGCCGATCGTGGCCGACGGCTGGCTGAGCGGTAGGGGGCAGGTTGATTCGAGGACTTTTGTCACGGGAGGGGCCGAGGGGATGCGGTTGGTTGCTTCGCGATCACTGCCACGTGGTGTATAGTTTCGATGCTCCATTCACTTTTATAGTCACTCCTAAACGGGGAAAAAATGGGTTAATGGGATGCAAATAGAGAAGCAGCGCGACGTCGCGTGCCAACGATTTACGAGCGTGTACGTGTGCTCATATTCATATTCCTGCTCGCGCGAGTATTCATATTCCGGAATGCTGTCAACTCGGAGGGAATCGCCTGAAATTTCTCCGACCGAAACGCCTGCTTTAACGATTCCGCTCGGAATGAAATAGTCGGATGTAGATTTAACTTTCATACTCTTTACAGACGGAACATTCCATTTTTTAATTCACATTTGGTTGAGATAGCAATTGAAGACGTAACATTTCATTTTTTAATTCACATTTGATTGAGATAGCAATTAAAAAACTGTTTCGACAATTTTATCTATTTATGTAGAGTAAAGTTCCTTGCTCGACTTAAAAATATTAATACGCATCTTCAAATTCGATTTAAAATTGTAAGGCGGATGACAAAGAAATTGATATCATATTCTGAAAAAATAAACATTAGTTCTTTTGTTACACAAAAATAAGTTACCACAATATTTGCACATGCCCATTATTACAAACTTTATTTGCCAGAGCTACTGGAGATCGCAGAATTGCGCGTATTTTCACAAATAGGCTTCTCTCTTTGATAACAAACGCGAAAAACACGTGCCTATACTTCTAGTGCATCCAGACAAAGCGTAAACAAACTTTATTCAATTTGGATCCGCATCGCTCGAAAACAACTTTCATGGAAATGCGAACGAATTCTTTTTTTTTTTTTGCAAAACATCCACCGCCACCCCTTGCACAGCTCCGCTCAAAGCGACTCGCGTCAGCGGCGAGAGCTTGCGACCCCCCGCGCAGTTGGCAGCAGCCGTCGACGTAACGCCGGTTCCCTTCCGTTTATTCGAATATCGACGCCCGAATATCGGCCACTGTCAAAGGCAATATCGGCGCGATCGCCCGTCGTCGAGCGGCGAGTGCGATTATGCGCGGCGCGCGCGCCGTCTTAACCGGGTCAGGCCGCTTCTTTGTGCCGGGGACTCGCGGCGATCGACCGTACGGCCGGACAAAGGCCGCGCTTACTTCGCGCCCCGTCGCACCCTTTGACGGGCTATTTTTAATTCTAATCGCGGCCTATTAATAAAGCGGAGAAACCGCCGTTTAACTGGGATATCGGCGGCTGATCTCGGAGCTTTGACACTTCGCCGACGGAGGGGGAGGGGATTTTCCGACACGCGGGGGCGATCGGTAAAAAATTGCGGTTATTAGTTATGGAGGCGCAGCTGCACGAGTTGAGAAATTAGGTTTCCTAAGCTCCAGCATATAATTAAGTTCTAGATGGATTCGAGAAACTTTGAGCACTGGCACTTTAATTATTCAGCCTAATTTAGGGTATAGTCTGATTAAAAAGCAGCCTTATTAGTAATGTCTCTAATGCATAAGTCAGTAAACTATTATTACGTTTTAAAAGCCTACGGAGTCGTTTTATTGATTAAAGAAAACGTGACGCAAGTAAGAATAAAAACATTAAGAAGTTAAAAACCCATTTTCATTTCTCGAAATTCGAGAATTTTCAATTTCACAAACTTCGAAAGTATAAGTAATCATAATTAAGTTTCCTTTCCAAGTAGTCTAATCTAATCCAATAACTCAGCAAACAATAATAAAAGTGAACACGACAAAACGAAAAATAAGCTGACCAATGTTTTCCCGCGTGTTCCAGGACGTGGCGTTCATCAACCCAGCGAACGTGGTGTTCGTGTACATGCTGGTGCGCGAGCTGGTGGACGGCAAGGAGGCGTCGGAGCGTGAGCTGCAGGCGACGGTCCTCACCTGCCTGTACCTCTCGTATAGCTACATGGGCAACGAGATCAGCTACCCGCTGAAGCCCTTCCTGGTCGAGGACAGCAAGGACAAGTTCTGGGACCGCTGCCTCCTCATCGTCAACCGACTGAGCTCCAAGATGCTGCGCATCAACAGCGAGCCCGGATACTTCACCGAGATCTTCTCAGAACTGAAGGCACGTGCCGAACCATGCCACTATAATCGCGTCTGAGCCGCGCGTCGTGCGAGCCGAGAGGGAAACTGAGGCTGCTGTCCTTTAGAAGCGAATGGATTTTGGATTCAAGTTTTTTAGAAAGACTTAGCCTAAATTTAGAATGATATTTTTTAAATTTTAATATTCCTAGAAATTTAAGGTTGTAGATACTTTAGTTTTTTTTTACAATGACAGTCTTGGTTTCCGCTCGAAGTGACTCGGTTATTCTCTCGGAAGGGAAATAGAGTTAAGTAAGTTTATGATTACAAACACCGCAGTTAAGTCTTCTTTTTATTCATTTATTCTAATGCCAATTAAGAATCACCTTACTACATCTTGAAATAAAAGAAAAAAAAATGGAAATTAATTTTGATTTTGTTGCAAAGGATGAGGAGAGGTGCATATGTATGGCCTGAAATGTTGCGAAGAAACAAGTAAATGCTAACTATGTTTTCCGTTTGCATTGTATAAATAACTAGTGATCTAAGTAGTACATAACTAGCAAATAAATTTTTTTATATGTAGTATTAAATGATTCGCAAGGAAAACATTAGGATTAGTGAGCACTTATACTTTTCACAATTTACACTTAGCGACACATTACACTGTAAAAAGAACGTGAGAATTTAACGCAAAATTTTGAAGCTCTATGCCACAGTTCAATCGCGGACAAATTTTGTGTAAAATTCGCTAGCAATATACAATGAATCACAAAAATGACGAGCGCGGCCCGAAAAAAAGAACCCCAATGAAAAAGAAAAGATAACCCCTGAAAAGTAAAGCGAAACGCGCTCCCCGCGCGAAAGTTGATCAGACGTTAACGATGGTCGTACTGTTGTCGGCAGGCCTACGGAGCGACAGAGCGGGGCAGCCTAACTGGGAACGGCCTCGAGCGAAGCCTCGTCGTCTCCGGAGTCGCGGTACCCACCAAGGCGGCTTGACGGAGTTACACGCACTTGCTGGTGCGGATCGCCAGGCACCGCTGCGACGTCACGACCCTCTGACGACGGCCCGTCGCAGAGTGCGTCGCCCGGGGAAAAACGGCCCACGCAGCCTGACGCGGCGGCGGCGGGCGGCTCGACGAGCGGCGCGCCGGAGCCCGATGCCTCTAAGCCCGTGGACAGCGAGGACGAGGAGGCGGCGGCCGGCGCGGCCAGCGCCGACGAGACCGACGGCGAGTCCGAGGCCGGCCGCTGCCTCGGCTGCGGCGCCCGCCGGCCCCTCGAGATCTCCTACACGATCGAGGACCTCGACACCCTCGACCAGGCGGCCCGCCAGCAGCGCCAGCTCGAGCAGGCCTGCCGCCCCGAGGTGCGCCGCTACCGCAGCTTCCTCTCGCCCGACGATGCGCTGCGCGACCTGCGCAAGCACGCCAGCCAGGGCGCCGAGATCCGCTGGGAGCTGCACACCTCGCGCACCGACGTCGACCTGGCCAGCCGGGCCAAGTGCAGCTGCCACAGCCTGACGCCGCGCGAGGAGAAGCGCCACCCGGAGCGCGGCGACCTGCGCAAGCACCACAGCGCCGAGGGGGACAAGTGGTCGCTCAAGCCGGACACCGAGCACGACCTGCGCAAGCACCTGAGCGACGACAGCCGCATGGCCCGCGAGCCCAAGTGGACGCTGCAGGTGCCGGAGCTGCACGCCAACCCGAAGCAGCGCTGCACCTGCCCGAAGCAGCCGCCCGCGGCGCTCTCGCCCTCGCCCTCGCCCAGCCTGGTGGGCTCGCGCCGCCACAGCCTGCGCCTCTCGGACGAGGACACGAGGGCCTCGCGCAGGACCTCGCGCTCCCTCACCCCGGAGGAGCCGCAGCAGCACTCGCGGCGCGTCAGCCCGGACTCGCGCTCCTCCCGCGAGCGCAGCTCCGTGTCGCCGGCGCCGGCCAAGCAGGAGGCGGCGCCGCCGCAGCAGCCGCAGGCGCAGGTGACGGTCCAGCAGCAGCAGCAGAACAGGCAGGCCGCCAACGCCGGCCGGAAGGAGCGCGGCCAGCTGACCGAGTCCCGCCGGGCGATGCGGTCCAGGTGGGCCGTCAAGCCGCACTTCTCCCTGCCGGCCGAGCGCAAGGAGTCCAAGTGGTTCAAGGGCCACGAGGACGGCAAGAGCAAGAGCCTGAAGGAGCGGCCCAAGTACAGCGTGCGCCGCAGCATGTCGCCCGACCCGGACCGCGACGTCCGCCAGGTGCTCAAGCTGGACAACCGCGTGGTGCGCCGCCTCATCTCGCCGGAGATCAGCATCATGGACGCCAAGTGGGCGCCGTACGAGGGCCACTCGCCCCTGCCCAACGTCGGCATCAAGAAGCGCGAGACGAAGAAGATCAGCGACATCAAGTGGGTGCCGTACGACGAGTCGCCGCTGCAGCCCAAGCCCCCGGCCGAGCCGGAGATCTACGGGCTGGAGGAGCCGCCGGAGGAGGCCAAGGGCTGGGGCGACTTCGGCAACGTGACGCCGACCCACCTGCCGCCGCCCGAGGCCACGCCCATGCGCAGCGACGACGAGGAGTTCCGCATGCGCATGCTGAACCAGGTCTCGGCCTTCCCGATCTACCAGGGCGCCTGGCGCGAGGAGTCGCCGCCGCCGACGCCCCCGCCGCCCGACCTCTCCACGCCGGTCTGGTCGCCGCAGACCCCGGGGGCGAGCCGGCTGCGCAAGCAGTCCTCGCAGATGCCGAGGCCGACGCCCACGCCCTCGCCCTCGCCGCCGCCCCAGAAGCGCACCACCACCCTCAAGGTGCGCACCTCCCGCAAGAAGTCGGCGGCGCGCGCCAAGTCGCAGGACAGCACCCGCCGGCCGGAGGAGCGGCACCAGTCGACGCGGCAGCAGCAGCAGCCGCCGCCGGTCCAGCAGCAGCAGCAGTCCTCGCGGGCCAGCGCGCGGCTGCCGCAGGTGGCGCGCGCCTCGAGCGAGGAGGCCCGCCGCCGGCGGCCCCAGCTCATGCGCTCCAAGGCGCTGCTGCTCGAGGTGCCGCACATCGACGCGAGCAAGCGCTCGCTCAGCGAGGAGGTGCGCGGCAACGCGCGCACCGAGTCGACGAAGCGCGGCCTGATCTTCCGGGCCAAGAGCGAGGACGCGGCGCGCTACGGCGTCTCCTGGTACGACGACGAGGACCGCCAGGAGCTCAGGGAGTACGTGACCACCGTGTGATCGCGGCCTCCCCCGCGGACAAATCGCCCCTCGCGACACCACCGCTGTAGAGATTCCTTTCGTCGACGCAGAACAACGAAGCCTGCGAGAGAGATAGAGTATAAATGACGAGCGCCAGAGCGCGCCCGAGCACGGGGAGCTTCGGGGGATATGCCGGAATTGAGGAGAGTCGCCGCCGCATCAGCTATCGCAAAATTCGCAGTCGCGCTCGCGGCGCCGTTTAACGAGTAGCGCTCTTGTCGGCGCGGAAAAGAGCTGCGTTTGGGCTTCTTCGCTGCGGGTGGGTAGCGGCTCCTCGGCGTCGCGGGCCCACGCACCAAGAGCTCCACCCGGAGAGTCGAGCACTGGCCTCAGAAACACTTTTTTTCTACCGCACCCGCGCGTCGCGCGCAAGCCACGGCCGCACGTTTCAATATCGTTCCGGTGCTTCGAGTGCAGGGGGGGAAGACCATCGCTGCGCGTCGCCTCGTCGCCGTCTTCGCGCGCGACGCAAGAGTCGAGACGTTGTATGTGAAAGGGCCGCCGCCGCCGGCGTAACGTTCGTAGTGCGTTTCAACGATGCGTTTTAGCGACATTATGGGATAATTAGTAAAATTAAGTACGAGTTTAGCCGTTAAGTAGCCTGCATCGAGGGGAACGGCCACGAAGAGAAGGAGGCGGCTTGTCGCGCGCGCTCGCCCCCGCGCGCCTTTCTCTCGGGATGTGCAAGAGTTGAGAAAAGCTCTCTCTTTGGTCGGTTCGAGTGAAAGGTCACTTTACTTTTCACTCTTGCACATTTGGGGAACACAGTATTAAACGAACGAGATGATCGACTTCGCGCGATCGCTTCTCTCTTTTTCCCGACGAAAAGGAACGAGCTAGCGCAAGCGCGGCGGTTACCGAAGGAGCGCGGGGGCGAGCGCTCGCGAGCGAGGTGGAAAGCCACGAGACGTTCGTTGTTATCGATTAAAAATACCTTCGCGAGGAGAAAATAAAATAATCAGAATCACACTTACATAAAATACTTACATGCATGATACGTACATGGACACTTTCACAAAATAAACATACATACACGCACACTCGAACGATACTGCTGAACGACTCGAAAGCTCGAAGTCTACTTTGATTTGGCCGAGGGTCGTTTGCGTGCGTTACACACTGAACACGTAAGGTTTAAATGAAAAACTTGCGTGTAAACCTAATTTATTTAGCAGGGCCGCCTCGAGTTCCGCTCGGCGGCCCAGTGCCGGCGCGTGCAATATTAGTAACATTTACGTACTAAACGATGAGAAACGGAGCGAAAAAGGGTCTGATTAGGCGTAATGCAAAGACTTTCTCTCCCGTGGCCGCCTGACCATTTCAGGGGAATGCGAGATCGAAGATCGATTAAAAAAACACACAATGATAAGAGATAAGGAAATGAAAATGGTGAAAAAAGGAAAATAATAAATATAAAAAAAAGACGTTGCATAATGCCAGGATAAGCTTAGCGTTATCCAGAGTTGCTCTCTTTGATTAAAATATAAGTAGTGAACCACAGCTGAAAATAATTAAAAAAAAAAATAAAGTAAAAAAACGATGGCTCTCGACGACTTCATTTCCCCTTTTCTTCTTTCGTAGACTGAATATATATAAATAAAATACGAGAATCTCGTTTGTTGAATCAATGCGCGTTTGTATTAAAAAAAATTACTTAACATGTAAGATAATTAAGCAAAGTGTCGTCGAAACTTCTCTTGATTCCTGCCGAATTGATCGTTAGCGATCTTTCATTTATTCGTAAAGAACCAGAGTGAAATCTAAAAGTAAAGAGAAAAAAAACGGAAGAAAGGGAAAAAGCTCTCTTTTATAAAAAAATCCACGTTAGCCCCCTTGGTCGCCTCTCTCGGCTGTAGCAAACTGCACTTTTTTTCCCTCGCTTGCTCGTTTACTTTTCACCGAATCCCGGCTATCAGCGCGCTCGACGACAAGCCTCGATTCATGCTGCGATCGCTCATCGGTCTTATTTTTTACGGAAGCCGCAACGTTCAAGTTGTCGTACTTGCCGATAAATAAAGAAAAAAAAGCCAACAAACGTATAACGAGGAAGGGCGGGAGTGTACTGGGAGAGGTGAAAAAAAAAGAAAGTCGAAGAATTTTTCCAGGGCGAGTTATGCGGAGAAATCGATTAATCGTTACTAAAATTTAGCCAAGCGTCGAGCCGAGGGGCGAAAAAAAGATCCCTCGGCCAGTCGGCGAGCAAAGCGTTCGCATGGGCTGCCCCACGAACGACATTTCGTACGCGATATTTAAATATTTTTTTTATCGATGAGAAAGTAAAAAAGTAAAGGGATCGAAAACGAGGATTTTACTAACGATTAATGCGTGTGATTTCAATCAAAGACAATGATCTTCTTTGGCTGACTATAATTTTGCGTGGACGCGGGCATGTCAAGCCTCCACAGCGATGGGAGAGATAAATAGATGAGGCAGTTAAAAAATTGTAAAAATGAAACAAATTTTAAGTCTCCGGGAGGTGCGAGACGCGCGCGTCGCGTGCGTTCGAGGAAAAAAAGCATCGTCACTCCTTTTCTTATAAAAAAAATGTATAACAAAACGACAAAAAAAAAAAGACAAGCGCAATATTTCGTATTTTCTACATTCTATACGCTACGCGTTCATTTACCGATGGAAAAAAGTATCTATATATGATTGAAAACAAACCCGTAGTTATTAAGTAAACTTTAAGCATTGCAAGTCATAAACTAAACGATATTGTTCTTCTTGAATAATCGCGACAGATGTAAATAAGTTCGCATTCCATTGTAAGTTTTTTCGACACTCTCGCGTTAAAAAAAAGGCAGTAATTACCACAGCCACTCACGAAACAAGGAAAAACACACATAAAACAGTACAATCACACGAGTTAGCCCCCCCCTTCCCCTCCGAGAATCATATAATAACAAAGGAAAAAGACGATCCACCGCTTAAATAGTCCGAAAGGTATATAAAGTAATGAACATCATCGCCTCCCGATCGCGCATAGAAGTGGCCGACGCGCCGGGAGCCAACCACCGGGGTGGACAGGACGGGAGAACCTCGATCGATCGTTCAAGGTGATATTTTCTTTCGTGATATTTATCAATCATTCCGCGTATATTAAACGAGAAGCTTACTCAAAAAAAGTAGGTGATAATAAACGAGTTAACAAAAAAAAGTAAAGTAAAAAAAAAGAGGTAAATAGGTCCACACACCGCGAGCGGCGGGGAGATTCCTTCGTTTTCTTTTGCGCGACGAACCGAACGAGCTGTTTGTTACCGACGAATTACACAATCAGAGCGAAAAAATCGATGGCTCGCGCCGCCTCGAGGGTGCGCCGACGCGGCATCTGGAAAAAAATCCACTAAAGTCGCGTACGGAAATGGCAATTTTTTTTTTTTTTTTTTTTTTTTTTTTTTATGGATAATAGCGGGAGGATGTTGCGACGTGAACTCATCGAGTTTTCGCTCTCGCGTCCGACGAACTTCTTTCTCTCTCTCTCGGACTCTATACGTACTTGCGAGATTGGATGCTGAATGAATCGTGCCAGCCTGCGCTCGATGGTAACCACCTGCGAGTGGACTTTTCACACTGCGAATAGGTCCCGAAGCGAATTTTTTAGAGGTACAGCTTTACAGAATATTACGAAAAAAGTACTGAAAATTTTCATTGATAATTTACTTTTTAGGCACTGTGATTTCTATTACTGTAACTAAATTGCGTAAGAGTTTGTACATGCGAAAATTATGCACTATGTTTAAGTGAAAAGAAACGATTGTTGCTTATTGATTGATTTGTTAAACGAATGTTTTATTCACTACGCGAGAAAATAAGAGAGAGAGAAAGAAAAGTTGAGGACGAAAGCATTCAGTGAGAAAGAAAAGCGTGAGTCTGAAGACAGAAGCCAAAATAGTTAAACAATGATGAAATTCTTATCATACCCGAACGTATATTGTATAAACATAAGCCCATGTAATTCGTTTGCAGGTCCGATGATCATTTAGAAGAATTACCCTTCGTGTCGGATTAGCAGTTTCGTCCGTGTATTTAACGAAAGATTTGAGAGAAATTAACAAAATAAAATAAAGAAATTAAAAAAAAACAAAAAATAATAGAGCCATAATAGTGATTAAAAGAAAAAAAAGCGAAAGGAACAGCAAAATATTAAAAAAAAAAATTATGCAGATCTTAGAGCGTACTTTTAAAAAAAATGTGATTCTTTGTTACGTTATTATTGTATCTAAACGATTGGTTAAGTGATGATATAATAATGTTCATTTGCACTGGTTTTGTTGCGTTGCCAATGCAGCTTCATTTACTTTTTCTCGGCTGCATGCGTACTCGAATTGTCATCAACTATTGGATTAACTGAGATCCGTGATTTCTTTTTTTCTAGTCCAGCATTACCATTGATATTATATTGTTAATTTTAAGTAATAAAAAAAAAGATATCCGATGTATCCCCCCTCCCTCGAATGTTTCGTGATAATCTTAACTCAATAACAAGGAAAATACTGAGAATTATATAAAAGGTAAAACAATAAAAAATAAACGATACGGCGTGATGCAGGGAATATTTGTTCTGCGAGGTAGAGCAATGCATAATAATTTATGTAAACGATACGATATGCAACCCATAATATGAGGTCAATGTTGATTTGTTTAAATAAATGTAAGTTTGAAAATCCGATAATGTTGCATTTATTTATTTTAACTCCATTTTTATTTACCATCTAGAACTCAAATGCGCACTTCGCGTATTTATTATGTTTTACACGTTACATTATAGATATTTAAAAAAAAAAACGGAGACATTTAATTCTGGACTACTGTTATAATGTTAGTATATAAAAGTGTTCATATTATATCATTATTTTTTTATAAATACTGTAATTTGCACTAATAAACTATTTAGCTTAAAGAAATAAACGAAAATTAATTGTATTGACGAAAAGGTACATACTATATTTATTTTTTTATTTATTTATTTATATATTGAATATTCGACGGGCTGTCCACCCTTACAAATGCCTTACAAATATATTTAAAAATAATTATTTGAAATGACATGCCTCCATTTATTAAATAATAATTATAATGCAATAAGTAAGAGCAAAGATTGTAAATTAAAACTTCATTATTTTCAGAATAACTTTTTACTAGATCGTTTTTATGAAAGAAAAATCTAGATAAACAATAGTAAGATTAGCGATTCACGTTTATGCGCCTATATAGCTATAAACTAACTACATCTTTAGTGAAACAACTGCATTACCGACAGACTAATACAAACACTATATACTATAGTAAGTTTACGTGTCAAAATGGCTGATCTCAACAAGGAGTTGAACGAATATCTTCTGAGTAATAAAAATGAAAAACAATATAAACTTACAATCCCTTCGGTAGCGATTCCCAAACCTAATATAGGAAAATGGCTTGGTCGAAATTCAGAAGAAAACGGACAAGAATCCGGATGGTGGAAAGGCACACAAAAAGACTGCTGTCCTAGTATGGTTAGTTAACTGGAATAACCTTTAATATTATTACAATTTTTTTTAGTAATTTTACTATTCTAATATTTACATGTTTTATATTTCAATTTTTTAGTTGTAACTTGCAAATCTTAGCAACTTTTCCCTTTATTTTTTTCTAGACTAGAATGCAAAGACTGACTGCGTTTGGATTGTGTTTTGTGATGGGAGTCCTATGTTTTTGTTTATCTGCTATTTATATTCCTGTATTATTATTGAAAGCAAGGAAATTTGCTCTTCTGTACTCACTAGGTAGTTTATTTTTCTTAATGAGGTATGTTAATTTGTTGAAAAAATATTTTTAAATGATAAAATAGAAATAAATAAAAATTAATATTGTTTTATGTGTATTACAGTTTCAGTTTTTTGTGGGGACCAATGAGTTATATAAAGTCCCTGCTTTCAGCAGAGAGAAGATGTTTTTCCCTGGTTTATATTGTTACACTGACTGGAACATTGTATTTTGCATTACATTTACAATCGACATCATTGACTGTTTTATGTGCAATGCTGCAACTGATCGCAATGTTAATATTTTTGATAAGTATTCTACCTGGTGGCACGACTGGACTCATGTTTTTTACAAGAATGTTCAAATCATCTGTTAGTTCAACTTTACCAGTTTGATAATGCCTTTGTCTTAAAAAAAACTCAACTTTAATTTATAAAAAAATATATAAATGTAAGATAATACTGTAAATAATGTAAAATTTTTGTATAAAAAATACAGTTTCCTTTATTTATAAAATTGAATCATTTGTAAACATTTTGACAAATTTTTTAAATGAATGATCAAATCATTAGTTCATTCAATTTTATGAGTTTAATATAAAATAAATTTTTATATTATAATGCAGATAATGTAAAAATTTTTCTAGCAAAAATACTATTTTTTTTTATTTATATTTATATATTCATTTCTTTTTAATTTTAGGAGGTTTAGTGGCTTTTGTTCTAGCTTCATTACCTTTTAATCGTTTAACTTTCAATGGTTTGTAATTGGTCTTGCTATCATCTGAGTAAGATGAATTAGATTCACCCATGATTTTTCTACTTGTATTGTATAAAATTTTACCACTATTTTTATTATTACTGCTAGAAGTTTTACTGTGAAAGAATCTTGATGGCACATTTTTATCTACACTAAAGTCAGTATCTCCTAAAGCTATAAAATCTAACCAAGATTTACCAGTTTTTGGTTTTTCTTTGGAAGAACTGGAAGGTTCAAAAATTCTTTCCTTTTTCGTAGTTCTATATAAATATACATCACTTGATACAATTAAAGGCTTTTTGCCTATTGTAATTTCTTCTTGCACCTCACTAACACACATTTTATCACTCTCTTCTTCATCTTCTCTAGTTTTATTATGAAATAATGAAACAGGAGTTCTTGTAGGTGGTAGTTCTAATATTAATTCAGATACTTTTTCAAATAAGGAATGGAAATAATTATCTGAAACTTCTTTTACATATCTCTAAAAGCAATAAAATAAATCTAGCAATAAAATATTTAATTAATCATAAAAATAAAAAATAAATAAAAATACCTTCAATCCTAGCACAGCAGAAGCAAAGCCAATAGTATCTAATGTGACTTTTTTCAGAAACGGTAGTAAAAGTACAGGTACATTCTTATTTTGACTCATAATAATTATGTGTTTTATTAATATTGTAGGGTCAACACTTGCATCCACTAAAATACAGGAAGCATCATTTTTCTCTAACAATCTTGTGACTGCATTAATCCCAAATACTATAGATTTTCTAAAATAAAGTATATATTATATATAAATTTATCAAATCTATACCATGTAAACAAATATATTATAATGGCATACATAGCAATTTCGTTGTGTTCTGCATTATTTTCCTGTTGAATAGCTTGTCTAGCAGCAGCTCTTTCTTCTTTTTTCATTTTCCGAAGTTGTGACCAAGGAACTTTTGCTTCTGATCGTTTTAATACTGGTAGCAATCTAAATAAAGTCAATAATTGAACTTATTAATTACCTTAATTAGCCCTTCACTTGTTTAAAATAAATACCTTTTTAAAAGATTTTCCAATTCATTACAATGATCGTTTTTCAATAATGGCCTAGAAACATCACCTTAGTAAATATTTTTACATTTTTAAATATTAATAAATTTAAATAATTTACCAGTAATTTTCAAGTGGTTGAGCCAAAACATTTTTTAAACCCTTTTGTGGACCCTTTTTTGCCGAAAGGGACTTTCTTTGATCCTTTTTTGTTAATACTGGCGTAGTCGACATTATTGCAAAGTGTAGTCAATATTATTGACATTTTAGGTTATGGTTAAAAAATGTGTGCGATTTCGAGATGATACTCGAAATGCGATACCCGCGCTGTCGGACGCTTAAAAAGCGATAGATCTCTCTTGAACCCTCAATTTATTTAATGGAAAGGAATAAGAATCCCTAAATTAAACCCTTAAGGATTAAAGGTGGGCCGCTAGTCCTGACCATCGATATGTCCTGTAGATAATATGCACTATTCCAAATGCACGTGGTCGATCAGTAATGTATCAAGAAAAGAATATTCGATTTCGATGCAAGATTTCTCCATACAGCGAATTATTATAAACAAAAAATTTTATTTATTTCCCTTCACACTAATCACTGGGACCAGCTTATTATGCAAATAAATTTGACATTATGTAATTTAGTATAGACTTTCAAGCATTTTCAATGCTCCAAAATATAAATATTAATTATTTCATGATTAAGCATAAAATCTATTTATCACAAATGCTCGAAAAATCACTCGATCACACCGAGTACGTACTTTTCACCCGTCCTTATCCTTACGTAACGGATAATTCAGGCGATCCAAAAAAATCCAAGTTATTTTTCGCCAATTAAAACAAGGAAGAAAGAGCAAAGTCTAAACGACGCGCGCCAGCGCATTGGCCAAAAGTTGCGCCAAGTGCATCAGGGTGGGGGTAGGTGCAGCGCTCGGAACCTAAGCTCCGAAAGTCGGCTGCTCCGCTCGCGGCTTGAGTCGCCGCGGCAGCCAGCCCGATAACGGCGCAATCGGCTCCGCGCGCTCCTTTGACAGTGTAAAGTGCACGTCGTTACTTAACGGAAGCGTAACCTGAATTTTTGTCCGCGGGGCCCGGCCGGCGACTTCGCACCGCCGGAGGGGGCACTCCCCACTGGCTCCCAAGGTCACTGACTCACGGTTTCCAGGACACGGTGCATGGCAGGCGCGAGAGAAGACACGCGGCGGCGCACACTCTCTCCTCGGCGGCGCATTTTTGCTTTCTAAAACGGCGAGCGCGCGGGACCCCCAGTGGCATTCCTGCGTGAGACGTCCGTGTACTTGTACGCGCGCGAAAAGTGAAACGCGATGTCGTCGACCGTCAGCGTCCAGGGCAACCGCGATCTGGAGTTCGTCGTCAAGAACTTCATCGCCGGTGGTGCGTTATCTTTTTGTTTTGATAATTTTTTTTTCTTTTTTTTATTTATTGAATGAACGGATGAACTTTCGAGAGCTAGAGATGAACGAGGCAGGAATGTGTGTTATTTTCTGGGTGTGAGGTGATGATTACTTTCCATTCATGGATATTCTCAACTTTCTCAGGTATCGCTGGGATGTGCTCCAAAACCTCAGTTGCTCCGCTAGATAGGATCAAAATACTATTGCAGGCACACAGTAACCATTATAAACATTTAGGTAAAAATTTTTTGTTATCGTAATACTTGTTACCTTTTCCAAATGGGTCTTGGTAAATAATTTTTATTGGTTTAGGTGTTTTCTCCGGACTGAGAGAAATCATTCGACACGAGCATTTCTTTGCACTTTACAAAGGAAATTTTGCTCAAATGGTCAGAATCTTTCCATATGCAGCAACACAATTTACAGCTTTTGAAATTTATAAAAAGGTAAAGAATCAGTTACTTATTTGAATATTTTAATATGATTTGAAAATCCTTTTGTAGTATTTTGGTAGTTTATTAGGTAATCGTACACATGCTGATAAGTTCATAGCTGGCTCATGTGCAGGAATCACAGCAGTTGCTTTTACTTATCCACTTGATACTATCAGAGCTAGACTTGCCTTTCAAGTAACCGGGGAGCACATATATACAGGAATTTTTCACACAGCAATTTCCATCTTCAAAGATGTGAGTATTTTATCTATTAAATCAATTTGCATCATGCATTTATTTGCTGAGAAAAATTAATTACTACAACTAATTATATTATTATACTAATTTAGGAAGGAGGATTTAAGGCATTGTACAGAGGCTTCATACCTACCATTTGTGGAATGATTCCATATGCAGGATTTTCTTTTTATTCATTTGAAAAGTTGAAATACTTTAGTATGAAATATTTCCCAAATGCACTTTGCAACAAATGTGATAAAAATACTGGTAAGAAATTGCTGAGTTTTATCGAAATTTTTTAATTTCAAATATTTTATTAATGTTTTATTTCTAGGTGGGTTAGTACTAACTATCCCTGCAAAGTTGTTATGTGGTGGTATTGCTGGTGCAATTGCACAGAGTTTTTCTTATCCCTTAGACGTAACTAGAAGAAGAATGCAGCTAGCAATGATGAATCCCGCAACACACAAATATGGGTAATTATTTTCGCTTACTATAAATATATTCTTATGAAATAGATATAGAAAAAAAACATCTTTTTTTTAGAACTGGAATGTTATCAACATTGAAGATTACATATAATGAAAATGGAATAATTAAAGGTTTATACAGAGGAATGAGTATAAATTACTTGAGAGCAGTTCCAATGGTAGCTACAAGTTTTGCTACTTATGAACTTATGAAGCAAATGTTAGATCTAGACACAGGAATGAAAATATGAAAGTTTCCTCTGCTGGCATACTTTAATTTTATAAGCACATTGTTTTTTTTTATATTTATTGATAAACGTAAGTAACAATTTATTGACAATAAGCTCATTTATTTTAACTGGCTATCCAGTTGTGAAATCAAAGTTTTATAAATGATTAGACTTAATAGCTCAGGTAAATTTTTGTTAAATGCGAATTTAGAAGCTAAGATAGATAGATGTAAGTGTTTTGTACATAAGTAAACAAATAATTGTATGGAAAGGTATAAAAATATTTTATGAAAAAATATGAAAAAAAGATCGCTCTCTCACAAGGAGACTATTTTTATAATTTTATCACATTGAAAAATGTTTAAAATGACAAAAAAAATTGTTATAACCTTTGAATATTGTAATAAAGGTGCATAAGTTATTATCTTCAAAAAATGTAAGCCTTTCAAACATTCTTTATTAATTAGTTGCAAACGAATTCGACTGTAATAATTTATGTTTGTCTGTTGAGATTACCACATATCGCCTTTATGTTAATAAACCTCAAGGAAAAAGTCTGTTCACGGTCGTAAAATGTTACGATCCACTAAAAAAAGCAAAATAAGAATAAAAAGGAAAGTCTTAAAAAAATCAAACTATTTTTCAATATATTTTATTTTTTTCTGAATAAACTGATAATCGTCTGAAAATAAAAAGAATCAAAAAATCCAAGATGAAGGACCAACACTCGCATCGAAATACAATAACTCGTTTTAATTTTTACTCTTCAGTTTATCTCATTATGATACGTCGACACAATAACTCTGTATTAGCAGCAGCATTCGCTATTTATTACTTTGTTTTCTCCCTCAAAACTTTTCTTATCATATTTATTCATTTTTTTCGTTTTGCCGCCAAAGTACGGCCCAGCGTAAAACGGCAAGCCGCGTAAAACGTGGTTATTGTGAAAGAAAAAAAAAATTATCCTTGCAGTAGGCAGCACGTGCAAGTTGACTGCCGCGAACACGCATTAGACACGCTGGCTGAACACTCGCTTCTCGGACTCTCTCTTTAATTATTTTCAAAAAATTACGGCGGAACGTAAATTTTTTTTCAATTATAAGCACGGACGGTACCGTCTTTATCTACTCAGGAAGGCCTTTCATCGTTTTCCTTTTTTTCCACTCGCGCAACGAAAATTCCGTTTTTCCTTTTTTAATCGTTTACCAAATCTGGGAATACAATCTCCCTTGCCCTCGCATTATGAATTTTACTTTACTTTTTTTTTAATGTTTCGATATTTATTGTCGGAGCTTGACTGCACTCTACAGTTTACAAACGGTATCATTAACGAGTTCAGAAAAATTATTTCTTTCTCCTCAAAAAACTGGAAATGCGACTACGGCTTGAAGGTAAATGATCGGAGAATACCAAAGAACGTTTGTATATTTTCGCGCGTGTGCTCGAGTCAACTTGCTCCGTGTCGTGAAAATCTCGCGCATTGCGGTCACCGTTTTATTTTATCGTTAAGGTTTTATCATTACATATTTTTTTTAATAACGTCTTATAAAAAGGGGGATGAAGCATTTTCTTTTATTACTTTGTTACTATTTTTTTGTATAATCCTCAAACTCTCGCTACAACGCGATTCGTCTTGATCATCCAAGCTTCCTGATTTATGTGCGGATGCCCTCGAGGAACGGAAAGTAAGTGAAAAATGGTCGAGTTGATGACGTCGAAAAATGAAACGATAAAATGTTCTATGCGTCGTATTAAGTTCGTGTTGGTTCGGTGTGGATGTATTTCTTTTAAATTAGCATTTCCTTCAACCCCTGGCCTATACGTTCAAGCTTCGGATACTCGCTAAAGCTAAAGCTCCTCGTGGCTTATCTTGTACCGGCGACCTAAAAGAACGCGCCTCGCGCACGTGTATTTCGTGTAAAGTTACGATCATGAATATAATAAATAGAGCAAATACAAAATTAGCTATACAATTTCTAAGTGTCTATTATTTCATTCAATATAATGTTGTACTGCTATTCAACTCATTCGATTGTTTATTTATTAATACTATATGATTTTTTTTTCAATTAGTTTTCCAACTCCTAGAACGGAAGAGCTCACCCACATTGCAACATCATTGTGAGCTATGTAAAAAGTTAAACAGAAGTACACAGAAAAGTTCAAAGGTGTGAGTTTATTTCTTTTCTTTTTATGAAAATTCCTTTATCTCAACAATTTAGCTTTTTCTCTTTTTTTTTTATATATATTATAGATACTTATCGTTACATTTTGACTTTGTATATTTTTTTGCTGTCGCAAAAGCCTTATCTAAAAAATGCTTCTATACAAACGAATAAGTACGAAGGAAAATTTGAAAAAGTCAAAATCGAAGTCAAAGGAACTGCGGTTTATCTTTTTTTTATGTTTCTGTATAAATCCATTCAACTTTTCCAAGAGCAAGTGCACGCGTCTTGTAGTAAGAAAAATTCGTTTAAAAAAAATTGCGTGATGTCCGATAGTATACGTTTCTGAAAAAGGGAAGGGGGGGGGGGCAACACTTTGAGTTTAAAAAATTGTCTTGTTATATAGGTACTTCAAATTTTACCGATTCACAGTCTTGATAAATTGCTACTGCATGTGATAAATTACACATTTGTTTGTTTCATTTTTTTGTATCGTCTCGTCCGCCTCGGCACTTCGTAACGTTTATGGATTTTAAGAAAGCCACCACTCTAGGAGTACTATCAGTATTAATTCAATGTGTATAATATATAATTTGCATGCTTAACTCTATGAATACATCTGCAGATTTTGCATTTTTTTCTTAAATTCTGTAAATTATTTTTTTTTTATTTTTGCCTTATAATTGTTGATCGCACAAAAAAAAAGGATCATCGCATCAATGTACAATTATTCGAATGGTTTGACACAAAAAATTTAGTTCATTTTGGCTTGAATTACATTGTATTTTTTAACTTTATTCATCAGAAGTATATTTTTAACTTTACGTCTATGTTTTTGTATTTAGTAAAAAGTTCATCGGTAGCGCCATGAACGTTTAACTTTCAATATAATTATTGTGATTCCATGGATCAGGTGCGTGTTTTTTATTAAAAAGTATTTCGTAACCGGATTGATGCAAAAGTGCCGTGACGCGTTTTTGTTTCTTTCATTTCGGCGATTCATATATTCCGGGTCTTAAAATAGGTAAAAAGGTACAAATTTTCAGACAGAAGCATCTCTTACTCACTTATATAGTTTGTAAAACAATAAAAAACAGAAAAGAATTAGATGCTTTTACAATGAGAAAACAGATAAAGTAAATGCCAAGGGTGCGTATTGGTATACGTTAAAAAAAAGCTTTTCTTAATTAAGTAGAAAAAGTACTTTTCGTAAACTCTTCCTTTGTTTCTCCGGATTTAGAAGAAAGAGAGACAAGAAAGTATAAAACTTGGTGATTATAAGAATAAATTCGATCAGACAATTTGTTTTTTATACGTTATTAGTAAATGTATTAAACTTGGATAGAGAAAACGTATGGTCCACTGAGGCTCCGATTTATGTCACAAATCTTTCAATGTGATGTAGCGGCCGAAATAGCCGTTCGCAAGTTCTAAGAACACTGTGTTTGACAATCATGAGAAATAAGCAGAAATGAATGTAAAGTTATCGGTATATTTTTGTATAATTTTTTTCTTTCAAATGCCACATCAAGCACTGGCAAAAATGCGGGGTGAGAGTCACTATTGCATCAACCCTTTCTTTTAGTTTGAATGCTTCGTATGCCCTTGCTTGGAGAAACATTTCACGCTCCTTTCACACCAGTTAGAACGCGAGATATTCTTAAATACAGCTATTTTCATTTGGGTACTTATCCTGTAAACTTCAACGACAACAGTCATCTTCGCAGTACAATTAGGAAAAAGACGCGTATCCCTCCATCAAACTTTTCTTTATCGCTCAATAAGTTAACATTCATTCAAGATTTTAGAACATCACCGCTTTCATTTTTAGCCGTTTACAATAACGGTATATTTCAGTATTTTGTTCATGATTTCTTTTTCTTTTTTTCAATAAAAATACAAGCCATACAATGAAAATCGTCAAACTCAATGCTTTTAGGTGAATTTACTCGGTACATGTGTACATTATTGATTTTTTTTCCTTAATGTGTACAAGTGTTGTTGATTCTACGTGTATGGTGTACTTGCGCGCGTATACGCGAGCGCGCAATTAGTCTCTGTACGAGACACCATAACGCGAGCCATTATATAATACTTGAAACTATATATGGCGTGTAAAGGTAGCTCGGGGCCTTACACTCATACCGATGTTCTATTATAGGTTATGTTTTGTGGCATCTCTATAAAGCCAGCATCATTCCATTCCCCTACCTTAACATTTACTTCCTTCTGATTTAACATCTTACAGGAAGTAATCTGGCGTTCGCCTGGTGACATGTGGTTCTCCGCGTCTCGGTGCTGGATCGAATTGAAGGCTAAAATAATACATTTGTAAATATTGGAGCAGCTAGAGCAATAGCAAGAATTTAAATGTAGGTGATTAATACTTACAATGAATATTTTAAAGCGTCATCTAATTCCATGATTGCAGCTTGATTACCACAGCGATAACAATAATTAGGTGCCGAAAATATAGTCACAACATTGCGGTCGTGACACCTGAAAATTTCAAGAATTAAATTAAATTGTATTGATAAAAACGCTATAACAAGTTTTGTTTACAAAATTACCAATTATAGCCTTCCATGACTAACTGATGAGCTCGTGATACAAGGGTCAAACCATTAGAATGATTAAAGGTTTCTGAAATATCCTGCCCAAAGGTATAACCAGCTCCTCTAGGTGATATGCCCCACCCTCCTCTGTCATCTGGATCTGACCATAAAAGGTCACACATAGGTCCCTAAAACATTTAACATGTTAATAAATAATAAAATTAATTAATTAATTTATTAAAGCTGATTATTTACTTCATGTGGAACTTCTTGAAGACGATCTAATGCACGGATATGATCTAATGTATCTATAGAGGGAGATAGACCACCGTGCAAACAGAAGATCTGACCATCAACCAGTGCAGTCAGAGGAAGGTAATCAAACAAATCCGTAAAAAACTTCCAAACATTAGCATTGCCATATTTACGAAGACATTCATCATAAAATCCATATACTTGTGTGATTTGTCTGGATTCATGATTACCTCTCAAGATAGTTATTCTTTCTCTGTACCTCACCTAAAAATTTAGTTAACAAATTTTAGTATTATTTTAAATTAAAATCTACTAATCAAATATTTATTAAGACGCTTACTTTTAATGCTACAAGAAGAGTCACAGTCTCAACAGAATAATAACCACGGTCAACATAGTCACCCATAAACAGGTAGTTTGTATCTGGAGATTTTCCACCTATTCGAAACAGTTCCATTAAATCATGGAACTGCCCATGAACGTCCCCACAGACTGTTACTGGACATTTCACCTCTTGAACATTGGACTCTTTTGCTAGGATTTCCTTTGCCTGAAAAATCAACAATTAATTCAATTAAGTAAACTTTATTTATAAAAAATCTTAAAAATACAAGCATTTGGCAAAAAAATGTAAAGTTGCAAATTTTAACAGCAGTTTAAATCATAACATGAATAATGCATTGCAATGAGTCATTATTTAATCTGGGAATCACATTGTATCAACACAACATCACATCTATAGATCAATAATAGATACATAGAGTGTAGTATAGTGTACTTCCTGACTTTCTAGAACTGGAGCAAGGAACTATTTCTATACATGTGTCAAAGAGGTAATTTCCTTCTCACCAGCGACTGACAATCATGTTAAAAATAATTCCTCGAACTTATAAAAAATAATATAATAATGGTTATTATATTATTTTTTATAAGTTGTTCGAGGAATTATTTTTTAGGGCAGTGTGCGAACGCATGAACAAATTGTACTCATTCACCTGTTGCAGTTAACAATTAATTGGGTTGTTTGCATGGATGCATATCTCTTAGCTGTGAATGTCAAATTCGGGACTCCAAATTGCGGCGGAGTTTCGTCATTGCGCGAGTTTGGAAAAAACGCGATGCAACCGAAGTGTAAATCGCGCAAGCAAACGATGAGGATGCGGCCACGCTCGGCACGCTTTTTCACGGTCGACCTTCACGAAGGCAGGAAAAAAACCCCGGAGTCGCCGTGGAGTCGATCTGATCGAGCGAGGAATTTTCCAATCGGCGTATCGATTGCACGGGCGCGTGCATCCGGGTACGGGGCAAGATCCGGAGGGCGCAACCCTCGAACAGGTGAAGGAATAGCATAGCCCACCCATTTTTTTTTTTTTGAGCGGGCGACTCGCGAGCGAGACGGAGCTCGCGTAGGAGTGGAAAGGAGTGCGCGAGAGCGAGAGAGAAAAGAAGAGAAGATCGACCGGCGGAAGAGGCGCAAGCTGGCATAGGAGGCGGCTGCGCGGGGGGGAGGGGACGGGTTACAGGCCGACGGGGAAGGCCTTCCACGGGACGCTCACCTTGTCGCAGAGGGTCTTCACTTGGCTCTCTGTCAGCTGTTTGCACTCGTTCAACTGTTCTATCCACTGGTCGAGCTCCTTGAGGGACGCCTTCTCCTCCATCGTCGGGTTTTGCGCAACGATTTTGAACGCGTTGTCCGAGAGCACGACTCGCTCAGCGCATGTAAGGAACGGGGGGCGTTAGTGCCGGCGCGCTCTCCGCGGGCCCTGCCTGCCTCTCTCGAGTCGCACACGCACACGACGTCGCTCCAACCTGAGCGCCACCAGGCTAAATCATCCGCTTGGTGCACGCACGGTTTCCTCTTGGCATTTGCCGCGGCCTGGCCTCTCTCGTTGCTGATTGTGCTCGCGAGGCCCCGTCTGCCCGAACTCTCCCCGACCACACAAATATCCTGGATTGTGCACACACTCACAAAATGGCCGACGGAGCGCGAACCGCGAGTGGATGCCTCGCGCGGTGACGTCACGCTCGATTCTGGCCCCTCCGTGGCGGCCGATGCCAGTCGCGACGCAGCCAGCGAGGAGCAGCAGCAGCACCGAGAAGGCGAGAACGCGCCGAACGTAGCTGCCGCAGCCGCCGCGCTGGCGCTATCTACGCAGCCGCCGCGAGTGCCGACGCGACCCGCTCCCTTTTCTCTCTTCACCCTTCGTCGATCGCTTCCCACACTGTTTTCTCAGCTTCCCGCGCGATTACTTTTTACGTGCGTCTTACTTTTTTTTTAACAGACTCGAAAAAGGGATGTTTCATTTTTTTACAGCATTTTTTTTTCTTTTTCACTTGAAAAATCTCGACAGAATTTCAATCTAGATTCAAGACGTAAAAGTACCAAGGTTTTCATCATTATCTTTCGTGCCGATAAGTCACGATTAATTAATCGTGATCGATTGATCATTAATGATAACAAATAATTATTTTACTATATTGATAAATAACGAACGTTTTTAAAACTGGTCTTTCCTTTTTTTATAGTACGTTATTTTTTTTTTCTATTAATATTATAATATTATAACAATCTTGCTATGCAAGCAACTATTTTTATCGGTTGAAAAACTACTTAAAATCGCGTCACTTTAAACTGTGTATACACAGAAAACATCCGTTATTTAACGTATCTAATCTAATGAACTATTTTTCGGCAAATTTTATTCGTCGGAGCGTCTATCTATTGCCAGTTCGTGTTTAATTCTGCCTACACCTGTACTCATTTAGTTCAATCCGATGAGGCCGTCTATAGCTCCATCTCAATCTCAACCACGGAGCGCGATTCAAAAAGCCGAAAAAGACGACTCCTCGCCACCTGCATCCCACGCCAGCGAGCTAAAGTTCAAACGGCTTGACACCTTTTCAAAATGTCTTTGACAAAATCTGAATCTCAATACCTATCGTTACAAACGTGTACTGATATCAGATCAAAATGCTATCGTCAGATCATCGAAGTAACTAGCGTGCCCTTTATAAATGCATGGAGATGATGCTTCTGCAAGTATTGTACGTGCACACGTATGTACAAAAATCAATATATATTGTTATTGTAATTTCTTGATCGGTAATGTCGGTACCTATGCGTTTATTACGGGCGGGTAGTTTCCAGAGTTTTCTCGTAGGTAGCGTCCTACGTCCCCTACTATTCTGGCAGCCAGCGAGTTTATATAAGGAGGTCCGAGCGTCAGCGCTACTTTCAGTTGTGTTTGCGTAAATATATAACTAAACGGTACGTATCTAATCGAAACCGAGTCAGCAACGAAACGTTGCACTTTCGTTTCGCCATTAAAGAAAAGTGCAGAAACATGAATCTCGAGTACGATCCCGCGGACCTCCTGAACAACCTCGACAAGCAGCTGTGCAAATGTTCGACAACGAGCTGTTACTGTAGCAAAGACAGCGGAAGTAAGTGATAGCGCTGATCGAGTGTGCACGCCAACCTTGTTTGCGGCGCCTGTCTATCTCGATTCGAGGCACCTCCTTCTATTTTTGATTCCTGATCCTCGTTCCGTTCCAATAAAGTACCTATAAATAACCGGGTGATTGTTAACCTGCGTAGTACTTTTTTTTTCGCATTGTGTCGTGAGTTAGCGCCCGCTGACAGTGTCAATGGTGATTTCAGTATACGAGTGGAAATGGGACACATCGTTCGAAACGGCACGGCTGCAGCTGGATCCGAGCAATCTGGAGGTGAAGTTTCATCCAGGATACAGCAGTGGTACGGCAGCCATCAGAGGGAACAAACCCATGAAAAAAGGTAGACATCACTATTGGGAGGTCAAAATGATGACACCCATTTATGGAACAGATGTGGTAAGTTCCTTTGAGTAATTGAAGGTGCAACTCTTATGAGGTTGCACAAGATGTACTCAAATTACATTGCTTTGCTTCCAATTGCAGATGGTTGGCGTTGGAACGCAAAAGGCAGACTTGACCAGTACTGTGAATTATTTCTGCTCGCTCTTAGGAAGGGACAGTGAATCTTGGGGATTTTCTTATAAGGGTTATATACAACACAGAGGCCTCACCAAAGAATACTCAGCATGTTTCAAACAAGGAAGTATTGTTGGAGTCCATTTAGATACATGGAAAGGAACTCTTCAATTTTATTTAAATCGAAAACCATTGGGTAAGGACTAGATTTTCATTATTCAGTCATTTATATTTATAATAAAACTTTTTCATATATTTAAAAAAATTATTAACCATTTTTTAAAAAAACAAAATTTTCTAATAGTTTACAAATTTTTTCAGGTATTGCGTTCACTGGCCTAAGAGGAATGGAACTTTATCCTATGGTCTGTTCAACAGCAGCCAAAAGTAAAATGAGAATTCTGAATAGTTGTTCTATGCCAGTTTCATTACAAATGGAATGTTTATCGTTATTAAGACCTATCCAGAGAGCTTATTTAAGTGCAGCTTTTCCTGGACTAAAATATTTGTCAGAAAGTGTATTCGCAGAAATTTTTCAAAAACAAGATGGTAAATACTTAAAATATTAAAATTATCTTTATTTTTTACTTTTATTACTTTACAAAATATTAAATTTTAAATTTATGCTTTTAGATGGAGAAGATGACGAAGAGGAATATGAATTTCCTAACGAATATTTAATTCTTGATGATTTTGACTTTGCTTTAATTGGGTGCAAAAGAGTGAAAAAAAAGCGGCGATTAGACACAGCATATATTTCTGATAATGCACAACCTTCAGACTTAAAGGCATTAATTTTAGAAACAAATTGAATAGATTATCAAAATAACTTTTGTACATTTGTCACATCCAAGAAGAAAAGTAAAACCATAAATTGTCATTGATTATCTGTGCCAATTTGATCTCGAGCAGAGCACTAGTTTTTGTTCCTTTATATTTTTAAATTCCAATTTTGTGGAATTTTTTAGTAACAAAATCAAAATAGCTTATTGTGGCAAATTAAAACTTTCGCAACAGAACTTCGATAAGCTATTAATTTGTTAAAGTATTGTTTGAAGTTTAGTTTTGATAATTCTGTGAATTTACATGTAAAAAGAAACTCAATTAGAACACTATTTTCATTTATATTCAGAATTTTTGTTTTATATTTTGTACATTTGATTTCTTATTATTAGTATGTTTAACCAATATAATCATGAGTGTAATTAATTTATATAAAAACGGTGATTTCCTATTAATGTACCATCTAATTTTAGAAATCAATATCTGCATTTAAAAATATTTTTTAAATTGTTATAATTTAAGTATCAGTTATAAATAAAACAAATACTGTTAAAAATGAATTGCGTTTTTTATTAAAAATCAATATATCTATTTGCTTTTTTATTAAAATTACACAGTCAATACTATCTTTCTCTTTTTACGCTTTTTTTTTTATCTTTTGAAAGTGAACGCTTTTTATTTTTTCGATTATCTGTAGAATTAATTTTTACACAGAATACAATAGCTTGAGCCCATCCTGCTAATGGTCCCCATAATTCTCGTAAATAAGAACTAACTTCCTCATGAATTTTTGGTGTGACAGTCTTTTGTTTATTAAGATGAGGCATATAATTAGCACAAGCTACTTGAAATATGTGTGTATCTACAGGAATAGCTTCTAAATGCCCCAATGACATGAGACAAATACAGTCGGCTACTTTTGGACCGATACCAGGAAGTGACATGAGACTCTCTCTTGCTTGATCATATGTTGCTCCATTGTCTCTATGTAATCCTTGTAACCATTCTCTTTCTCCTAATTTTAAAAGTTTTTCAGCGCTTTTGACAATGTAACCAGCTCTGTATCCAAAACCTTCTTTTCTAAGAGTAGATTCAACAGAGGATTTAGCTAGTGATGCTATTGTTGGAAAATCATAAAATTCTTGTCCTTCAACCATGCAAATTTTTTCTCCAAAGATCCGACATAGTTTGTCGACCATTCCTGATATCCTAACAATTAAAAGTAATTTATTATGTGTTTTTAAATTTACAGAAAGTACAAAATTAATATTCATACCTTACTATATTATTGTTTGAACTGCAAATGAAAGAAAAAAGATTTTCAACAATATCTTGATTCAATATTCTGACTGCTCCTATTTTGTCGTAAGATTTTCTGAAATGGTCATCGACTTGAGCCCATTTTTCAAGATTTTCTTGCAACGATACATCTAATCGAAAATAATCCTTTAATACTTCATTGAACTTTATTTCCTTCAATGATCCATGCACGGTGTATTTTAATTTATTATCATCTCTTGTTAGTGTCCAAACTGCATTGGAAAAAACACCTCTGTAACTGTCTTCATTTTTACATGCTGTCCATCTAAAAATGTATATTATAAATAATACATTTATCTTTGAGCATTAAAATCACATTATGTATTCAAAATTGTAGAATCGAGCTAAATTGAAATGTCAGATGGCATTTAATTTTACCAGAAATAGAAGTGTGGTTATATTGTGAATTAACTAAAATGATACTGTAATCATTCATGATCAAATGCGAAAAAGCACATAGAACAAATTATTTTTTATCACCTGAAACTTTGACCACCTTTCAACGTAATTCCCAAATCCAATTCTTCCTTTTTACAATCAATAAAATTGGTAATTACTGATCCTTCAATATCATCACCATCTTTACAAGCCTTATTATTTAACTTCATTATTCTTAATAATCTGAGAAATTTAACAAGTTTAGTTTTAGTGTTTCTATTAGAATTTTTTAATGATCCTATCGGTATCATAAATTATTTATTTGATTTCATCCTGTAGTAGCAACTGGTGAGCACATGCGATCCAGCAGACGTCAAAATAATCCAACCCTAAACATCGAAGAAAAATAGCGGGAAAACAGGCTACTATACGTCTATACCTATATACGTTATCCAAGATAAAAAAGGCCTATACTGTAAGTAAGTACAACAATTAATATTTGGTAAATGTTTCAATTTAATTGTTGTCTTTAATTTTATTTTTTCGAATATTCATTGGCACAATATATTATATCCCTGGTGGAAATAATTTTTGTTCAAAAATGTTTAAAAGTGTGTAAAAGTGTTTAAAAACCATCCATTTCGTCATT
>JAXIUT010000009.1:12157306-12171253 GCA_035586675.1 Eurytoma californica | reverse complement strand
CAATTCTGTAGTTTGTATCTGACGCAATCTTTACCTGACAGATATACACTAAAATGACGAAGCAGACCATGCACGTTTTGCTCAATCGCGAGTGCGTCAGATTGTGCTACCAGGTGTGGGGGGGGGGGGGGTCATAGACCTAAACAAATTTTTTTATATAATCACCTAAAAGAATAAAATATAAGAATATAATAAATATAAGCATTATAACATTTGATAATAATATCTTCAAAATATATTAAATTTTTGATAAATCTGAAGGTTAATTTCAAAAATTTGGCTTTGATGAGGTTTGGCTTAAATAGTTGGGAATTAAGGGAATGTAGAACCCTACCACAGGAATCTGCATTATCAGCATGAACATTTTATTTATTAATTAAAAATTGTGCCCAGTTTTCAATATTCGGCCAACGTACTGCCCACTAAGGAAAGTGTAAAAAAAATTCAGCCAATTTACAAATGGCGTCAGGAAATCGTTTGAAAATTTTCCGTTTTTCAATAACTTTACGAAATTGTTTGAAAAATTTTCAAACAATATCCTGAAGCTTTTTATAGATGTAATTAGCTGAAATTTTGTTTACAGTTTCCTTACATAATTACGGAGGGCAGTATGATGGCCGAATTTTGAAAAATGATTTTTATTTTTAATAATAAATACACTGATTATGCCGATAATGCAGATTCCTACAAGAGGGTTTGACTATCAGGTGGAGATTACTTTACTGGAACAGTCGAATATATATTTACCCGATAAGCACACTTTGAAAAAAAAAAGAATTCATAAAAAATTTTCGAATGTCCGCAATAAATAAAAACTTATAATATTCAAAAAGTATTCATAAAGTATTCTTTATGAACAAGAAAATAATTTAATAATAGTATTCAAAAAGTATTCGTAAAGTATTCTTTACATGAGTAAATAAAGCAGTTTGTAGTTGTAATAAAAGGATTCATAAAGTATTCTTTATGAACAAAAAACAAAAGAAAAATTTGTTATGAATTAAATGAAATAAAATGAAAAAAGAAAATTTTCTATAGTAATTTATTTTCCATTTTTTTTTTAATTATGAATACTTTATGAATGCTTTAAGAATTCTTTATTAAAATAAAAGCGAACATTCGAAATAACAGAAAGCTATTGTTATCGGGCAATACTCTTCCACTAGATGTAAATGTTAAGGAGGGCATTATTGGTAGATTTATTTTAGTTCCACAGCTTTACCCAGGGAGGTTATATAGTAATGATGTCAGATTTTGTCAGAGTCCAAGAGATAGTATATAAAGCAGTAGTGCTATATATAGTTTTAGATGTTTAACTTTGAATGAAGAAAGTCTACAACTCTAGAAGAAGTGACTTTGAATATTAAAATTGGTGCTTATTATCTTTTTTTACAAATAAAGGTGATAAAGTAAATGGCATGATTTAATATAAGTATTTATATCATACGCCGTAGTTTATTAAATTTCACCTACAAACAACGAATCACAGAACGTTACATTAGAGTTCTTCATGTCAATCCATATCGCAAATATTTTACAGGTAAATATTTAAATCTTCATCCCTATTTTAACAGAGTCTTACTCCTTAAATTAATCGGTATAGTGTGGTCAAAATTTATGAAAGTAATATATGTAAATTCTTTTCTCGTAAAAATAGGACCTTTGTTGTTTGTGTTCGGTCGTATAACCAGTGTACTTCATTACGAATATAACTTGTAGATTAATCAGTGAAGGTACATTGTATTTGCACGTTGTACTTTGTTATGAAATTTTACATTGTAGAAACATTTTCTTTACATACTTCAAAATTGTTTGCTTTAGGTTTTACTGTATTTCTCCACGATTTCGTTGTTATATAAACAATCGCTTGTAGACGTGTGTCTGATTGATTTGCCCTTTAATCGCTTAAATTGTTGAAACATTTTAAAATTGCAAAGTGTTAATTTCTTATGTAAAATTTTCCTCTATTCTTGTTAAACATACAATAATTCATTCGCTCAGCTTAGTGTATATACGGCATGTGCACTACTGCGTACATACTCGCGCAAGTTAATTGGCGCTTACAAAAATATTAACTATAGGAAAAAGGGTAATACAATTTTTTCAATTTTCAATCTCTTAAATATTAGAGGAAAAATTACAAATACGACAACAAGTGGGACGTTTGAATCTGAATGCATTGTATATCTGTTACTTACAAAATCTTTATTTATTTTCTTCTTTTTTGTTAGAAGGCAACACTTTTTTATATGTAAAGGCAGTTGATTTTGTATCGATGATGTGAACGACCGGTAGGTAGTACCGCAATGTCAAGCGCGAATTACTACTACGAGTATTGGGATTTGACATTCGAAGAGCGTCACTAGTTGATAAAAAGTTAAAATTAAACTAAAACTTTGTCAAAAGTAGAATGCTTGTAAATTGCAATGGAGTTAGCTTAGAATACTTGCACTTTTCGCTACCGAAAATGTCAAATCCCAGTAATTAATGCATTGTTTTTCTGACTCGCGTGTTTGGACATCACTTGGAACTATTACAGGCAATATTGGCAGCACTGGATAATGGTTCTTTAGTGTAATTCGTTTGGATTTTACTTTTTTTTTCATTTTTCTTTATCAATATACCAAGGCTATTTCGAGTTGAATCGATCAGAGAGCACTGCTGAGTCTTAGGATAATTTACGTTCATTCATTCTCATCAGTACACTCGTCTACTATAAATTCACATTTTCTCTATATTCTCCTTAACGATTTTGCAACTTATCTTAAATTACTAATAAACATAACGTTGTTTTGCTTTTAAAGTGAATTCTCTTATTAATAATATGTACATAAAAAGAATCTTTGATCCAAACGTGACAAGCTTTTTTTACAGAATAACCCCAGAGCAATAATAAATTAATCATTTTCATCATCACTATCAGTGTTATCTTTTTACCCTGGGTAGGGTGGGAAGGGCCTACTTCCACGTTTCATCCTGTCGTTGCCTTTTCCGTTAAACAGAATTCAAAATTAAATTCTTACCCGAATATCTTGGAAGATATACCTAATAGTACTGTGCGTGTTTTCTGCGTAAGTAAAACTGTCTAATAAAAAATTGCTGGCCGTTTCTTAAACATAATGCGCAGTCTTGATTTTAAATAGGCAACGTCAGGACAAATGCTTCCTCTTCATCGCGACACATAATCTCACAGAGACACAACAATTCGCGCAAATTTTCTACATAACGTTCAATATACATGTGTAAATATATATATATATATAACCATATATAATATATTCGCAAAGAATTCAATATTATTTATATATTGTTACGATTTATATGTACAGAAATATACTATCTGTTTGATAATCTTTTACGGATCAGTAACATCGTGACGCTAAATAACATCCTTGGACCTTGCACGCGCGCGAACGCGCGTTTGTTGTACCTGTGTATTTATGAGTGTACGTGTGTACGTGCGTGCGTGTGTGTGTGCGTGTGTGTGTGTGTGTGTGTGTGTGTATGTGTGTGTGTGTGTGTGTGTGTGTGGGTGTGTGAGTGTGTGTGTGAGTGTGTGTGTGTGTGTGTGTGTGTGGGTGGGGGTGTGTGCGTGTGTGAGTGTGTGGGTGTGTGCGTGTGTGTGTGTGTGTGTGTGTGTGCGTGCGTGCGTGCGTGCGTGCGTGCGTGCGGACACGCACACTTGTACTACGAATGTATGCAACACGTGTAAGTTGTATATTTTTTACAATATCCAGCACCTTAATCAGTATCTCAGCACAAATGAAAAAACTTTTTCACTTTCTTATTAATATAAAAAAATATATAGTCCGTGAGTCGTTCTCTCGAATATTTGAATTTTTTCGCTCTCTCACAGTTACACTTGTGGTCTCTGTTTCTCACAGTGAAATACACCTAAAGACACACGCTCACGCACAGACGTCATCGCACCTAAACCCACTGCTTAATTTTTTAATAAATTTGTTCACAGCCCTCGATATATGTCGCGCGCACTGTTGCTCATCCGATGTATTTGAAAAGCCAACTACGATTTCCCATGCTAGTAAATGTAAATTAACGGGTTTAGGTACGATAAACTTTGTTCAATGTAAATTTACAATATAAATAATTAGCCGAGTTCGTTGGAAAATGTACAAATTTAGTCTCTTATTCATGCATAATTGTTTTCCTGTACCGTGTACTCTTAAGACTTAGTCGGATTAAGTAATTTGTTTGTCGAAGTTAGCCCCCGGTCGCGTCCACCGCCGGTTTCGTTTCTTCGTGCAATAAAGTCGAGCTCGCGATGACTTGAAACAAGTGAAAGGTGACAAGGTTTGAATAAATGCAGAGCTGGGCCAGGGAGTTGATAGAAAGGCGGCTTAGGCGGCTTAGGCGGCTAGTAGCGCATTTGGGGCGGGGACGGGGCAGAGGCGAGTTGGGGCACGTGCCAGCATTTGGGAGCCGGGAAGGCCGGACCTAGGATGGGTCGGGGGATGGGAGGAGCCCTGAACGGGCGGGCCCTTTCTCACGCGCCCGTGCAATCGATCTCTATTATGTCCTTCGGCACATCGACGAACTGGTAAACGAGTCGCTGTCCATCCACCTTGGCTAAGATGCCCCGCTGGTAGTAGTAGCGCAAGGCTCTACCCATGGTCTCGTAGTTCATGTCGGGCTTGTTCTTGTGCAGACCCCAGAGCCTCGAGACGGCCTTGCTGTCCACAAGTTTGAAAACACCCCGCTCGCGATTGGTCCACTTGATGTAGCGCGGACAGTACTCTCGATCCTGCAGCAGCTTGAGCAAGAACTCCCAGAGGTACGTGGTGGAGCCCTCGCGCGACTTGCGCTTCTGCGGGGAAGACTGCCCAGACTGCGCGGCGGTGCCCTGAGCCTCCGCTGATCCGAGGCGCGGCTTCTTCAACTTGCTCTTCTTGGGCCGCGGCGGGAAGCCGAGCTCGAGCAGATAGAGGTCATCGGAAACCGAAGAGGTGGCTGCCTGGATGACGCTGGTAGGGACACCGCCAGGCCCAGGAGGTCCTCCAGGTGCAGCGCTGCCGCCACCGCCAGCCCTGGGGGCCCTCGGAGGCGAGCCGGCACTGCAGGAAGCCGAGAACTGCGGTACCCCAGCCACCGCACCGCCGTACATCGACGACACGTAGCTGCTGTAGCTCTCCGACACTGCAAGCAACGTAAAAAGGGAAAGATTACAATACAGAGATTACGTGCGACATCTAGCAATATTTTATTATGTATCAATCTATAGGATGTCGCTCCGACGCTCTGGCGCTCCCGCAGGGCGGGGGTGGGGGCTCGGTGCAGTGTGCGCCGCTGAGTCGCCGCCGCCGCCGACAGCCAAGGAGGACTGACCCGAGTCAAGGTTACTCGCTGCTCTACCGCTCGGCGATCGAGCCACAAAGCCGCGCGACGTGCATCGTCAGAGCACGATAATAGCGCCAGCGGAAATATCGAGCTGCGGTTGCCTCTTCAACCATCGCAATAGGCTGAAACGAGGTTACGCTCAGGGCTCGGAGGCTTTGCTTCGCTAAGCTCGAGCACGATATCGAAAGTAAAAGGAGACGAAAAAGGAGACGATGCGGCTGGCTAGTGAGCAGTGAGGGAACAGTTTTCAGTTTTTCCGACTTGCCCGAGATCGAGCTAAGAGCGCAATGCCGCAATGTACTGAAGGTCCTAGTTCGGGACTGCGATGCAGTTCGTCACAAACGCTATGGGAAACTAAACGATGTCGTGATGAGTCAATCCTAATAGACTCGTTGTCTAGGAGTGGCGCTACTCGCTAAGTCGCGACGTGGAGGGGGAACACCGAGCGGCCCGAGCTACTTCACTGACCTATACCACGGAAAATGAGCGATTCGTCACGCTTGCGCTTTCAGATTCTTCTCAATTCTGGATAAAAAAATTATTCTTCCTTGCATTAGCCTTGCGCCTCCTCCCTAGAGGAGGAACTTCCTACGATGCGTTACTTTGATTTTTTTACAATAAAGATGCTTTACCGAGAGGAAAAAGCATGAATAATAGTAGCACGGAGCAAAAGGGAAGAGGAAAGAAGGGGAGAACTGACCTTGAGCTCCGCCGGGAAAGTCAGCCAGTCACTGACCGACAGACTAACTTAACTGCTCTATCCTTCTCCCACTTTCCCCATTCTCTCTCTCTCTCTCTCCCAGCTCCCTCCCTTCTTCCCTCCCCCTCCCCCTCCCTCTCCCACTAGGCTGATGCACTGGCGGCAAAAACAGCGTGTGGCAACGACGTTAACCTCACGATTCGCGAGCTCCTCCGGCTCCTCCTCGCATCCCTTACTGGTTTATTATATTCTCCTCTGTTAACGTCTCTGAACCATTCCAATATTCCATCCTTTTGTATTTCTTTTTTTAAATGCTACTTTTGTCTCGAGACACGTTTCTATGTTCTCCAGCTTCCTTTATTCTTCAAATGTGCTCTTTTTTTACAATAATACAGAAAAGAATCTGTAAAGTATATTATAAGTTCAACCCGTATAGAGCGTTTCATACTTGTGACGGTAAAATAAATGATAAGTAGCCCTATGACAATCATATTTGATTTGTTTGATTTGTTGAATTGAACTTGTACCGCTGCAAATAAATGCAAGTAATTTTTATGTATTTGAAAAAATAAAAAAAAGCAAAAATTAAAATTAATTGTCTTCCATGTTTCTTCTGAATTACTTTTTAAAACAGTGTCTGATCTAGGCAGAATAATAGAGTTTTGAATCCAGTCAATGGTTATAAATTTGAAAAATGTAAAACTAGGAATATCGCCTGAGAAAGAAAGGAATCTTGGGCCACATGAAAGTTGCACTATTGCATTATCGAAGGGATCAAGGGGAAGTGTCGAGCTAGAGAGCGGTGCACGAATGCTGCAACCGGTCTTCACGACCGGAAATGAATCATTTGGAATTGTCAATTTTCAAGGCGACATTCGCGAGCATTTGTCTCCCGTTGTTTCCTTTCCCCTCGCTTTCAGCAGCCGAATTGTCTTGCATGCATAAAGGAAGCTTGCGAGCTCGATCGAACGAGCTAACCCGGTCCTCTGCATTCCCAACTCATTGTGCGATGGTCCATCGCCCGAGAACGGCTAACATCTCTGAGCAAGTATAGGAAATGCAACATTGCTACTTCGAGTGAGAGCCGCAAGAAGAAGTGCACCGACTGATGCAACCAGCAACTGCAATTTGATCGAAGCTTCGCACAGTCCGCATTAGGTGCTTAATAAACAACGGGCATACTTATGTCGAAGAAGTGCAAGCCGCGAGATGCGAGATGCGAGATGCGAGATGCGAAAAGCGAGAAGCGAGAACAAGGAAAAGGAAGAAGTGCATAGGAAGGGGTAGGCAGAAATGGCGGAGGAGGCAGAGGAGTAGGGGGGAACGCGACGCAGTCGGATGGCGGTCGACAAGCTACGAACCGCGAGCCGTGCACGAAAGAGAGGGAGATAGCCAAGAGGGGAACCGTGCGAAGAGGGGGCAGACGGGGTGAATTGCCGACGACAAGGTCATCGTCTATATGACGGACTCGCATACAGCGACAACTGTAGCAGACTCGAGTTCTGCTACACTCCAGTCGACCCATCTGAATAATTAGTTAACATTGCAGCCTATGCAGCAGAGTGCAGCCTTTTGTCTTTAATATCTTTAATATCTCTGCTCGAATTTAATTGCTCATTTTAGTTGCTTCGCTGTCAAAATACTGAGAATAGCGCTCGGGATCGTTGCGATCCGTATGTGCGGAGGTACTGCTCGCAATAGAGCAAGAAGAAATTTTGCATTCTTAGTAGCGGCAGTGGATGCACGCTTAGTCCACGCAGACACATTTGCGTTCTTTGCTGCTGCACTCTCTCGAGTCTCGCTAGGGGCAGAGACCCAGGAAGGACGTAGCCACGCTCCCACTCGCTCGCTCACGCAAAAACCCGAGACCTTCATTTCTCCCTATCTTCTCCTCCTTCCTCTTCTTCTCTTCTTTTTCCATTCTTGTGCGCCGCCGCCGCCGCCGCCGCCGTCGCCTTCCGTCTTGATTGCTAAGGGACGCCATGACATGGCCGGATGCACCCGAGCCAATTCATTTTTAGCTCCAGCTAAAAATGATCGATCCATTGATATTTCTCAATCATTATCCATTAATACTCTATTTGCAAGCAACCGCACCTCCACATTAATCTTTACGACGGCTTATTATAATTATTTACTTAGAAATACTTCCTTGCTTGCCAGCTAATCTTATTCACAGTGTCTTTCCATTTTCGAAATAAAAAGCTATTTGCTTTTTCATCGCTTATCGAATCAGTACATCCGTTCATTTTGCCAATTTGGTCGCACTTTATTATTGTTTCGAAATCTCTGTCATTCCCATGATAGAATATTAATTTATGCAAACATTTTAACAAAATACATTTGTTGAACTTCAATTTAAGGACAAGAAATTTGAATAGGACTTTTCAAAAGCAAGAATATTTGAATAGGTTAGCGTTAACTAACGAAAACTGAAGAAGAGAGAATCAGAACCGCAAGTGAACAGCATTACGAGTGAATAAGGAAAGCAGGGCCAGCCCCGTTACCAAATCGGTATGGCGTAACGCTTTGCTTATTCACGTTCGATTATACAATCCGGCACACTTTTACTCGGCAGGAGACGGCTATGGTACCGCTTGTCCAGAATGACTTCTCGGCATTGTCATGTTGCGCGATTAATAATACCAATGCAGGCAGCTTGCAGACATGCTAAAAACGAGGACGATTCACCTTCGACCAATTATATAGTCAACATGTCTCAATAGCCTTTATTAACATCTTTTATGCACAATCATAAATTCATTTAACGCATCGTTTAAAACTTTCGACTTTGTTACTTTTTTCAAAAAAATTACATTCGTCTAATTATAACATCCTGAATATCATTTTTTAACTTTTTAATTAGAACGTGACTTTGAAAGCGGTTATATAGATCTTGCAAAAGTATTGAAAACCCATGCCAGTTGCTTCGAAAGAAAAAATTCTTTCCTAATCGAGACAACCTTCGAATCGATTAAAGACTTTTAATCGATGACCCACATTATGCATTGGTAAAAAGTGAATCTTATCGAAGCAGCTCCAGTCTGACGGATCTATCTAATCTATATCTGAATGATCGCAGCGACAGCATGAATTTCGGTAGGAGAGTGGGCGCATGTTATCGACCTTGATGTTTCAATTTGTAAGATAAATAGTAGTAAAAGTTAAACTTACGCGTAGGCGGCTGGCGATAATGCAGGTGCTGTAAGTTTGGCGGCTGGTGAAGATGGTGATGGTGAGGTGGACCCATTGATGTTGGCATACTGTGATTCGGATGCTGCTGATGCGGAGAGCTCCCCCGGTGTGATTGGTAATGACCTGGCTGATGATGCTGATGATGTTGGTGAGGCTGAAACGTTGGAGCTAGGAAACTACCAGAGCTTCCGTAGACCCCCGGACTGTGACAGGCAGACCTGCCTAGAGCTATTTTTAAAAAATTGAAAAAGGATTAAAGAGGTTAAATGTAAGGACTGCGGTTCGAGGTGGCCGAAAAATCGATCAGATCGGCATAAAAATCGTCATTACAAAAAATATGTGTATTATTTATATAAAGATTAAATTATTTAATCAGAGAGATTTCTCACCTGCCGTGAGGTGAGAATGGTGAGAAGCACTGAGGCTTGTCTGTAAAGATGAGCTCGGATTGAGTCTGGCTTTTAATAAGAGATTCGCATCCTCGTTACCACCCGACGAAGTACTCGACTCAACGTCGCTAACCCCACTGTCCGCAGGACTTGCTGGTAATGATCCGCTTCCTAATCACACAAATTAAGATTCAAATATATTTACACGAAAAATAGGAATATAAACTCAAGTATCTACAATGCTAAATACGCGCAATTGTTCTTCTTTATTTTAACATTTTAACTAGCTTTCTTAATTGATTATATGTGTAAATTACGAATATATATCAAGGGAAGGTCGTCTAGGTGCTACTCATGCACATCAATTGTTGCATGTAACTCATACAGCATACAAGTCGCAACATCTTCAACGTTAATAATTATCTGATAAAAAATACTATAGCAAGGATAATTTTTCTGTGTATCTTACCAGGAGTGTTGCCAGTTGATATTGAAGCGGTACTATAGGGAACTTGATTTCCGATGTGTCGACCATATCCATTTTGCAAAGTCGCAAGATTATGCGCTTGATGTTGATGTAGATGCTGATGCTGATGCTGATGCTGATGTTGATGCTGATGCTGATGCTGCTGCTGCTGCTGATGATGGTGTTGGGAATGCGAGTGGTGTTGTGATAAAATACCGTGAAGAAGTCTGTTACCTCCTAAGCCTGGTTCTGATTTTACACAAGTTAACGCCAATGCTTCTTTTTCTGATGGATCGCGCGGCTGCTGTATTAATTCGCTCGTGTCAACTGCAATTACAAAGAAATAATTTCTTTATTAAATTATATGAACATTCCTTCATTTTTATCTTTATAACATTCTTATAAAAATCGCTTCATAGGAGCTGTCTAAAATCAGTAAAAGATTACAATTTCGAATAAAAAGAGTAGTTATCCTATGGTAAAGAATACAATATGCGAAAGACAAAAAAAGCAAAGTGAAAAAACCGGCAAGTCAGAGCATACATTCTTGCTGAGAGGAAGTGAAAGCCGCTGCTTGACTCCACCGTCTCTCCTTGACCCACTGCAACGTTTCTACCTTACTTTCAGTGAAGCACATCGAGTAGCGCGGCTACCACTACCAGGTTCATTAAGCAATTTCATGAGAGTATATGTTTGACTACGCACACATACGCTTACTCATAGGCGTGCGCGCAAATGCACACACACACACACGCACACACACGCACACACACGCACGCACACGCACACATACACGCATACAGACTGTAATATTTCTGTGAAAATTCCAAATAATAAATAATCTTTGTCAAAGAATTTGTCAAAAAATAGTAAAAAATTGATTAGATGCTTCGATGCTAAATGATAATTAACGATGATAATTAACCAGAATTGACGCTGCAGCTTAGCTAACCTTGGTAATTTCATACATTTTCTCAGTTTTAATTGGTAGATAATATTCTTGTTTTAGACTTTACAGGCAAGTGCATTAAAAATTGAATTCGCAATCGGCACATAATAGAGTGCTTCCTACGTTTTTCTGTTACACATGACTACTACCTATTTCGGATTACCTCCGTCGTAACGCGAACGTTTCCGTCCGAATTAGTTATCATTTAGCAATTTTTAATTTTTCGACAGAAAAATTCAAGTATTACAACTACAGATTACAGGTTGTGGAGTGCAAGTGTAATACGTAACTAAGGTCAGCCTTTGGCTGGACCAGCGTCGACTTTCTCTTCTACCTACTCCTTCTCTTCCACGCACTTCCACGCTTCCTTCACTCAGTTGGCCATATGTTTTACGGTACTGTCATGCCGCAACCAGCACCGTATTGCATAACGGTAACAACTCTCTCTTTCTATGTGACATCACTACATAATTTTTCACCTTCTGTATACTTGAGTCATCTGCTCCTTAATGCCCGAGCAAAATTATCAACGATAACTTTTTCGCTTCACCATATCAATTATATAATTAAGGTAGAAATGCAATAAGCAAAAGTTGAATTGTAACTCAAAAAGCCGGAAATTTCGTTAGAGCGGAAGTGTGGAAGAGCAAGCGCGGGTGAGCAAACAAGCGAGCGACCCATTTCCTAGCTTTAAACGAAATCGGGAATACCAACTAGTGATAATGCAGATGAATAAACAATAAGCATCTTCTTACTAATTCACAATACATCAAGATATAATGCTTAATTATCAGGTTTAGTGGTTAAGTAAATTGGAAAAGAAGAAATTTTCTCAATCGTTCTTCTATAACAATTAAAAATTCATAATATGAAAAGTTGTCGTTTATCAGCCACTTAGCAGTGAAAATTTCATAATAAACCATTTGAATAATGAAAATCGGCAAGGTAAATGTAAAAATAAAAATAGAGCATAAATTAATGAAACGTTGGTAAGGAATGAAAAAATAAAATAGTTGTTGCTAATAAATGGTAGGTGCAATTAGTTATTCTGCAGTAGCCAGGTCGATGGCCGGTTTACGGATTTATCGGCCGAGGTCCTCGCTCGGTTACATCTACTCGCTCTTGTCGCTGTTTGTAACTTGACTACAGTAGTGTGCGAGTGAGCGAACGAGTACAATGTGTGCTGCCCAAGAGGGCAGAGAGAGAGAGAGAGAGAGAGAGAGAGAGAGAGAGAGAGAGAGAGAGAGAGAGAGAGAGAGATGCTTAAAGGTGTCAAGGATGAAGAGCGCGTCAACGTAACGAGATTATGCGATTGAGAGGCGCGCGACGACTCCATCTTTCCCCCATTTTCTGCAACTTGGAACTCGTGAAATCGGCCTCACTCCATCCACGCGCATACACTGGATAACTTTCACGTAAACCGGCGAAAAGTTTCCAAAGGAAAGTTCTGTTCTAGTCGCGAAACTTAGCTGCCTAATCAATGAACCACTTCCTCCGTTTCTCCTAATTGTTGATCTCAATTTTCACTTGGCGCGCTTCTGTCTTGCTCAATCAGATTTAAACTATTATTCTTCAATGTTTTATTCAAATATTAAAATAATAACAACAATAACGATAACAACAACAACAATCGAGAGAAAGATAAAATATTGAACACACAAGTTGAAACTTGACTTAAATCATGAACGTTTTCAGTGCAACAGAGATGTCATGTTATGAGGTGCAGTTGTATTTACGATGCCCAGTGTGTATATATGCAATATCTATACCTTGTTGCTATAATAGTCTAGGTAGCTAGCACTGGCCAGCCTAGTCGACAGCGCGTTTTACTATGTAGGTCAGGGCTGGTGCATTCAACGAGCATACTGCTCTTCCTCTATGCACCGCCGGCACTTTGCACAAACAACTATCACCTTCATCGATCGTCGCGCTACTACTAACATTTTTTTCCTTTTTGATTTTTTCTTATTCCAAGCAATCCTCATTTTCGATATTCGAACAGCAATATTCAAGAAAAGTAGTAGGCACTTCGAATTGGATCGTAAAAAATATTGAAAATATTAAAATACATTGGAAGACGAATACCTATATGTCGTCGATTGTCCCTGACAAAGCGGGCGTACGAGAGTGAGAGCACTCTATTTAACTGGGCAAGAGATGACACTTATTCTCGCGAACTTGCTTCCTTTCTAGATATTGTATAGAAATCGAGCTAACGTCAACGGTACCGTTGATCAAAAGTACCCCATGAGCGGAAAGAAACGGTAACGGTGGTAACTGGGTACCTGGATAAATAAATAAACGAATAATAGAAAAATTTTCAATTTTCTTTTCTTTTATTTCAGAAATGACAAAGGAGAACAAGTGTAAAAGTGTAAGAAAAAGGAGAAGCAGCAGTAGAATAAAAAGAGAAAGCGAAACGAAGCTAGACGTTTGACGATGGAAAAGAGATGTAAACGGTAGCTGTACGAAAAATGAGAGAAATTGAGGAAATGTGCCCCTACCGTGCAAACTTTCTCTTTAGACCTTATAATGCCAAAAGGAAGAAAATGAGCCCTGTTCTTTGTAACGCGAAAAACAAAATATTTGTCATTTAAACAATCTTTATATTTTAATGTAGACAAATATTTAATTTCAAGGAGAGGTGAATTTTATTTATACATCCTTATCAAAGAATGGTTTAGCTTAAGTACAATTACATTAATCATGTAACGTATTTTAATACCGTTTCTTACTTTCTTTCTATAACTTTTACTTTCATTCTTATTTTCCAAATACTCCTTACATTGTCCTCCCCCTCTCCTCTTTCCCTTTCTCTCTCTCTCTCTCTCTCTCTCTCTCTCTCTCTCTCTCTCTCTCTCTCTCTCCCTATCTCTGGCGCCTCCTCCCTCTC
>JAXIUT010000009.1:12146167-12156621 GCA_035586675.1 Eurytoma californica | reverse complement strand
CTCTCTCTCTCTCTCTCTCTCTCTCTCTCTCTCTCTCTCTCTCTCTCTCTCTCTCTCTCTCTCTCTCTCTCTGCCTATCTCTGGCGCCTCCTCCTTCTCCTTTCTCTGTATAAAAATCACTTTGCAAATGATATTCAGTCTCGAAGCGTGACCTTCGCAAAGCAACTTGCGTAATATTTTTATCGGCCAAAATTACGCACGTGGGTAACGTTTCGTTCGAGCAACAGCTTTCTTTTTTACTCTTTATAGAGTATATTTTCAACAGATTCAGAAGGGGATATATATTAGACGAGGATGTTTTAAAGAAATTTGTAAATATATCCTCTCTATGCAACAACATTAAAAAATAAATAATAGAATAAATTGGAATTAAAAATACCTTAAAGAAAAATAATAAGAACATGATATTGAATGATGATTTGACTGACCTAACAATTTTGCTAAAATGATGATCGTGATTTAGCATTGTCACTAGAGCAAATGAGATTTCTTTTACATTTATCATGAACAAGGCATTGTTGGGATGAATATATCAAGTTGCTAAGTTTTCTTTTCTCACCCCTCGTGAATAACTTAATATAAGTTTTCAGGTAGTAACTCGTAAACCTTATTCGAAGAACTGACCAAAATTGACACTATTGTCGGTAGGCTAAAAAATGAAAAGAATGCGCTGTGGATGGTTGATAAGGCTGTAGATAAAACAGAATTCAAGTGTTTGCAGGTAAAATGCGTCGGTAGAAGAGCACTGAAGCTAAATGGGTTTATTCCGATTGTCGGTTGACAGTTATTTAGTAATGTTGCTTGACTCACGATAGCGACGAATGAGGTTCTTTTTGTAGGGTTTAGTACCGGGTGGTCGAGACCGGGACCTGCCTTCTTTAAGCTCGTGACTGGAACTGGAGTCATCCGAGTCTTCGGAGCAGGTCCTCTCGTCAGGCTCACGCTCATCGAGAGTGGAGGAGGTGACGAGTGCCCGCAGTCTCGAATTGGCGTGTTCAAGCCTGGGCTGCTCAGCCTGCTGATGCTCCCGCTCCTGCTCCTGCTCCTGCTCCTGCTCTGGCTCGCTCGAGTTAGCAGACTCTTCGTCTGCATCCCGGCTACGCGGCAGATCCACGTAGTCGCCTACGCGGACACTCAAATCCAGCGGCTGCTCCTCCAGCATCTTTCCCCGCTGCACCTCGCCGCTTCCTCTTCCTCTTCCCCTCCTGTCACTCGTTCACGTTTCCTCTTCCTCTTCCAGGAAGCTCCGGCAGCCTACTTTTCGCTCTCTTTCGGCTAGCCGGCCGCCAGCCGATTCAGCAGCTTGGCCACCCACTCGTCATTGCTGCCTGCTCAGCAGTTTACCACGATCCGAGCATCTCTGGAATGGTATCTGCTGATTTTTCGCCGGCAAGCCTTCCGGCGCAGCACTCGCAGCACTCGATTCAAACAGAAATTAATCACTGCCCACTGATAACACGATCAACACGAGCAAGTTTGCATTTATTTATATTAAACCTAATGTGCTTACGCGTTCATCTGCGTTAATTCTTCCTAAGCTTGTGCACAAATATTCAAAAGTTCGCGGGTAGGCTAAGCGGCGGCGGCGGCGGGGGCAGCGGCGGCACGTCTGGACGTCGCTCGGCAGACTGCCATATCGCGCGCACTGCTCCTAGCTGTTTTAGCTCTCTCACGCGCGCGCACGCGAGCGATCTTTCTCTCCCACTTTAGAGCTTACTCTCTCTCTCTCTCGCTCGCTCTTTCGCTTCCTCCGTGCGGAAGGCCTACGGGCGACGCTCGCCGGTGGCACACTGACTGACTCGAAACCGGACTAGCCCGCTAGTCCAGGCGCGCGCGCGCGCGCCCGCTCCTCTCCCTCCTCCCCTCTCTCTCTCTCTCTCCATCTACCTCTTTCTCTTAAGCTCATATACTCTCGCTCCCGCTCTCGCTCCCGCTCTCGCTCCCGCTCTCGCTCCCGCTCTCGCTCCCGCTCTTGCTCCAGACACGCTTGGCGCTCTTCCCTCTCTCTGATACTATACTGCAGTCGAGCCGGCAACTGAGCTTACTCGACGAAAGCAACAGTATACGCACACACAATCAACAAACGAGGTGTCGCTTCTTCGCCAAATCCAAGAGCCTACCGCAACATGTCTTTCAAATTTTGCTCATTTCCTTGCCACTACTGTTCCTCTTATCTCTTATCCATCTACTTGAAGTAAAGCTCGAGGAAGAATATTAAATAACAAATGTACAAATAAATAAAGTCATTATCTCACAAGAATGGTAGATCAAGGGAAAAATGAAGCTTCAGAAAAATGCTTAAGAGTACTTGAACTGATTTCTAAAACGAGTAGACACTTGCACACTCTTTACTACGTAATCGACATTCACTTCCGCTACTCTTCTGCGAGGTGCTTAAGATTTAGCTGACCTCATTTTAGCAACTCTCGCTATTTTAAGCATTGCTGCAAAAGAGGGAAAATTTAGCGATTGCTTATTAGAATTACGATTAATTATTTTATTCGTGGCTCAAATCAAGTCATTTTCAGAACTTAAAAGCGCAAAAGCTGTAGTATGTGTAAAGTTTCACCCCGTAGCTTTAAAGAATTACTTTAGTTATTAACGGAATTATAGAAAGAGAGTGCACTAGACTCTCGTTTGAAGTATTATCCAGTGATTCAGGCCGAGACTAACGCGTGCACTTTTCCTCAACACGTTTCTCTCCGCGGTTAACTATTCGCTTTTCTTTTTCTCCTTTCATCTAGGCTCATCGAGGTGATTGCCTTATTTACAAGATAAGGCTGAAAATAAAAAAATACTCTTGGCTAGAGTATCATAGTTCTACTGTCATTTCTACTGTGAGCTGGAGATACGAAAGGAACCCGACGTTAAAAAAATTATTATACTTCCCAAGTGGCGACTTTTGTTCCATTTCATCCGAAAGGTGATGAAGCTAGTTTTTGCTCAGTCTACAACTTTCCAAGGACATGCGTGAAGAGGAGACTTGAAAGTAAGCCCTACGAAGAGAGCACTTGGTACGTACAGCTATCTCCCTCTACCCTTCCTTGCAAGAACCGGAAAGATTCCCCTGATCCGCTACATGCGGCTTTCAAGGTCTACTCTTGCAATTTTCATGCAAGCATACTGATACCACCTTACACAGCGAGCCAAGCTCGTATCAACTATTTTCTCCAATGAAAACATGTTAACCAATCAAGTTCCAAAAACATTATAGATTATTTTTATTTTTTTTCGATCTGCTAAACCCGACTGATTAGTCTTTATTCTGTACTAAATCTAAAAACTGATTGTATTGCAAGTATTCGCTGTTAGTGAGAATGCTATAAATGCTGAGTCAAAATTAGAGATTATTTTTTAAGAAATAATCCAGTTTATCATTTCATTATTTAAATGTTAATTTTCAACTCTCGTCTGAAATAACGTGGCCAAAGATCTTAATTACATTTAAATAAATTTTTCTAAGTATACTACTTGCTCTGCAGATAAAGCATGTCACTATGTACGTCGAAGATTTAGCAGAAAACCGGTTGTACGCATTGTACATTGACTGCGCGTAATTTTAGGGTAAGTATTCTTCTAAAAGTAAAAAAGAGCTCTTTTTTCTAGAATTAAGCTTGAGTTTGAGAGGAAAAAGTAGAAAAGGAGAAAAAGCGGAAAGGGCTACCCAAATAATAAACCAATACAAATTTCTAGTCGAGTTCACCTTCGAGAATTCCGAGTTCTTTTGGAAAGCATAAGAAATGCGTAAGCGTTAGAAATAAATGCTTTGTCGTTAAGTTTAAATGTAAAGTCAACGTCGCATGTCCGTCTCGCGTAGGTCTTAGGCCCTAGCGCGTGGGCGGCTTGGGTCTATAAGGAAGTCAGTCGGTTGCCGAATCTCCATGGCCTGTCAGCACGTTTGGTATTAGCAGTCACATAGACTATTTTAGTAGAGTTCAGAAAAAGAAATTTAGAGTTTCTTTTATATTAAACAACTACAGTGTGTTGTGTTTTATTTATAAGCTTTGAGTCGAAATGTAAGAAATATCGTTCTGCATTGCGATATTTGGATAAAATTTGCGTAGTGAAACTAATTGAAAATTGATCGTTCAATTGTTCAAGATCGTTACTGCAGTCTAGGCAAATAAAAAATCGTTTGTGCTCAGGGGCTCAAGAGACAGGGGCTAAAAATGGCAGCGTGCGACGTTATAGAGGATTGATATCTTAGAATGAGGAGGTGCATTGAATAAGTACACGCAAGGCTGCTTGCCGCTGCATGAGTTACGGCTGGTTGCATGTGCATTGCTCGCAGGGCGTCGGAGCGTCGGAGCGTCCACACAAGTTATTGAGGGGAAGTTGACTCGTTTACTGCCGCAGAAGCAGCGGCGGCGGCAGCAGCAGCAGCAGCAGCAGCAGCAGCAGCAGCAGCGACGATCGAAAAGAGGAGGACAAGAGAGAGAGATGCAGAGCTGGGAGGGAGACACGGAGGTGTAATGCGAGGGGTGCAGGAGACGGACAGACGGGAGGTGCAGCGAACTCTCTCAAGGCCTACCCCTACCAGACTGCCTGACCTCTCCCCCTTTACTTTGTGCACGCTCTCGCACACACACGTATAGCCGCTTACACACGCGTGCCTTTTATGCCAAGTGTATGCGCTCAAGAGCTCGAGCTGAGAAACTATGCAACCAACTCGAATCGACACTTGCCTTATTACATATTCTTTCCTTTATTTCGCATATTTCCTCCTCCTATATAGAAGTATATACTTTGCCGACCAATTTACTCCCTCCCTTCGGCCTCGACATTTCCCGACAGGAAAACTTATTTTATTTTACATTTTGAAAAGCTGCAAAAATTCAATGAAAGTGAAAAATGACTTGGAACAAAAGCTTATGGTTTTCGAATAAAATGAGTATTTTGCAGCTGTACCCATAAGAAGTGAAAGACAAGATTTTGGCGAGCATAGTTTTGCTTAAAATTATTTAAAAGGGAAGGTGTGCGTCGAAAGTGTGTGACGAAGCACGCACTCCTATTGCTAATTGCTATAAGCTATAAGCTATAAGCAATAGGAGTGCGTACATCCTAGAATTCATTTTTCATCCAACTCTTTCGTTATTATTATTTTTCCAACTGCATGCATTCAGCAGAATCGACTTAGGCACGCTCATGTAGGCCTTTGCTCCGTACGCACGTCAACACGTGCAAGCTAGCCCTGGCCTAGATAAGTGCAACGGCGCGCCACTGCAAACCCCGCAGCTACTTGCTTCGCTGCTTTATTTTATTCGTCGAAAAATTAAGACAAAATTAGAATAGATAATCTTCTTTAGCCTTTCTTCCGTCATTCTAACATTACAAGCTTTTATATTTTTATATTATTACTTAATGCTTGTAAAATAATGCGTCAACAGATGAAGTTATTAGAAAAATCTAATTTACAACTCGGCGTAGAGCGGTACGTTCATTTTTTCAATTTAACTCTTTTCTGCACAATAATTTAAAAAATATCATTTTTCTGAGTTTAATGTTAATCTGACTTAAGCTGAGCGCTTTTCGCCAGAGAAATAACGAATCGAGTAAAGATAGTCAAACGTGGCTGCGCCTGCGCCTGCACCGATCGCTTTACCGATGCACGTGGTGAGAGTGCAAGTGTGTCAAGGCGCGACCTGAATTTTCCTACTCCCTCTTTTCCCTCCCTCTCGCTCTCCCTCTCCCTCTCTTTCCCTCCCCCCCTCTCTCCTCTCTTTCTCTCGCTTCCTTACACACGATCACCTGCCATATTGCACATACGAGACTAGCGCTGGCTTCAGCTGGCAATATCAAAATTATAAGCTGTAGCAGTAATTTCATTTTCAATAAGTTATCGATAACTTCAAAGGAACATCGATAACTTTACACACCTATACCCATTATTATGTTCATTAAGGGACCAGTCTGTGTTTAATGTTCTGAAACTAAGTTATATTCCTAAATTTTTGCTTATGTAACTACAGAAAAATTAACTTTACCTATCGAAAGTATATAAAAACCAATATTTTGATATCTGTTAGTCTCCCATTACTTAGTCTGAACGAGCAGTCTAATTCTGCATCTGATTTTCTCGAAGAAATTCCTTTGTGTGCAGACTTAGGCTTATTATGTTTCTAAGTGTTATGAGCGAAGCGAATTCTGGAAAGCCATTATATTTTTAATTAGATTGCGCGTTATATATCTATTTATTCATTATTTTTAATATTTCTTACATTGTAATTAATACTAAAATTAAAATGCTGACTTAAAATAAAAATAATGAATCATGTGATTTACAGGGCTATGAAACCTATAACCCCTTGTCTCAGTTATTTACCTGAAACAAAAAAGAGTTTCAGATTAAAAATTATATTAATATTATATATTAATATTATTAAATAACATTTTTTACTCATTTTTATCCAGCATGGCTGAAAGTGTTTGTTATTATGTCATTTATGGCCGCAGCTAAGGATGATAAATTTATTTCTATTTTAGGCCAAAGTAAATATATAAAAAAAAATGGAATTTTTCACTTTTAATCTGAAATTTTTATAAAATCATTTAAAAAATAAAATTGTAAGTATTAATAAAATTTGATAATACCTTAAAAAATATATTAATTTTTAATAAAATTAACCGTAACGGAGGTCTCAAAGGTCATTGTATCTTATATTTCATAAATTTGATTTTGGGGACAACTCCAGGTCCAACGGATTATTCAATTTTGATGAGGTTCGGCTTATATTGTTGGGAATTAATGTCATTTGTGCCTGAAGAGTTGTATGAGTAGAAATTATTTGAATAAATATCCCAAGAAGTATAAAACCTACTTTAATTTCTTTAATTTCATGAATTTATACACTTTTTTAAATATTCGAAATACTTACTCAAATAATTTCAACTGATACATATCTTCAGGCACAAATGGCTTTAATTCTCAACAATGTAAGCCGAACCTCATCAAAATTGATGAATCCGTTGGACCTGGAATTGTCACCAAAGCCAAATTTTTGAAATTAACATAACATAAGATAAAATGACCTTAGGGACCTCAGTTTGGGTCCATTTTATTAAAAATTTAATATATTTTGAAGATATTATTATCAAATTTTATTAATGCTTATAATTTTATTTTTTTAGGTGATTTTATAAAAAAATTATTTTAGGTACAAACCCTCCTTAAGTGCAAACATTTTAAGCGAAGCCTCATTTACATTGGGTAAAAATTACAGTCTGTAGTTGTCATTCAAGGAAAGAATACGACTGATATCTCAAGTTCTAGATGGAGTTAGGACACCAGCTTGATAAAAATTAGTAAAAGATGTTATATAATATATATATATATATAATTTTTAATCTGAAACTCTTTTTTTTTCAGGTAAATAACTGAGAAAAGGGGATATTTGTCCATTAGCCCACAATCACGTAACGAAATCATGTGATTAATCACGTGATTTTTGCTTCAAATCACACGTGATTTGAAAATCACGTAATTAAATCACATGATTTCTGAAATATTACGTGATTTTTCGTCACGCGAACAAGGGCCGCGGTAGCGGACCGCAGGCAAGTACACCTGCAGTCGCGCGCGGCACATTTACATTAACATGACGTATCTCGTGCCGCCTGATCATTTATTTATTCTTTTTTACCTTTCTATAGCTTTTATGACGAGTTTAATAATAACCGATCGAAAGCATAAGTTACTTAAGTTACCATCTTTCTCTAGAAACAACTGTTTACATTTCACACGGCACGAAACCTTAAGTACATAGTTCATACTCCAACCTAAAGCATATATAGTTGCAATTGATTTATTGGAGTTACTTGTTGATTTATTTATTAAATTGATTGAGAAGTCGTGATAATGTCAGCTGTGACAAGCCTGCGATAAAGGTGATTTGCCGCTTCTTCAGCCTGAACAAAGACGGCCGCGAGGAGAACGAGCACAAGCCCACGGAGAAGTGACTGTTCTTTCAGGGCCGACAGTCCGGCCCTAGTGGAAATGAAAATAGTGCGAAACTGTGCCAAACTGTGATAATCCATCCCAATTTGTGCCACAGGTGTGCCAATTCGGACGTTTATCACAATTTGGCAAGGTAAGTCGGTCCAAGTTCTTGAACCGCGACTACCTCCTGGACTCGGCAAACGGTCTGCTTCAGGCCGACCGTCTACGCATTGTCTGTCGCATCCACTCGGCCACCGGTGCCGAGGTGCGCACCTCCTTGCCAGGACACCGAGACGGGCCGAGTCTGTCCCGAGCCCCTGCTGCTGCAGCTCCCGGACGACCTGCGTAAGCTGCTCGAGGGCGAGAGATTAAGCGACGTGACGATAGGGGCGCATAGCAGCGTCAAGTTCCCCACCCACAAGAACATCTTGTCAATTTTGTGGCCTAATACGTCTGTTAATATTCAATTTTATAGCTCAAATACCTGTACATATTTTTTTTCACTCTGTTGTAAGATTTCACGTTCTTAAAATCGTATTTTACGGCAATCTGAAGAAGTATACAATTTATTTTAGATATTTTTACTAAATCTTCTAATTAGACATAGGGGTAATAGGGTACAGTTGTTGCACCCCCCCCCCCCCCGATAGTCATTGGCCACTGTGAGAGTCATTGACCCCGATTCTCATAGCTTAGTAGGGTCTATTCACTATTGTAGCTAGGTTATGGTTAGGGTCAATCACTATGTTGCGTTGTCTGCTTAAACGGTCAATCACTGTACCCCTTACCCCTACTGTTGTGACTGACAAAGATGCTTAATTCTCGAACAGGCATTATTGCTCAAACATGTTTTAATGGAAAAGTTATTTTATTTTGAAGAAAGACAGAATTTGTTATCAATTATCTATATAGAGGAAAGCGGGGCATAGTAGGCCATGGGGCGATGTGAACAATGTAAACCTTCGGGGCATAGTGGGTCACCCCATTAAATATGTTGCATTTGGTGCATTTATTAATTAAAGCATTTTGAAAAATACTCATTATTACATTGCAATATTACTATATCCAAAAATTATATATAGTAATACGACAATGTAATAATGATAATCTTTCAAAATGCTTTAATTCGAATGAAACTTGTTAATAAATGTTTTTACATCAAATGCAACATATTTAATGGGGTGGCCCACTATGTCCCGAAGGTTCACATTACCCCATGGCCCGCTATGCCCCGCTTTCCCCTACTTTGAGTACTTACAGTAGCTTAGAAACTTTAATTAATGTATTTCGTATACTTCGTAGATCACAATCTTGTAAAACATTTTATAAAAAGAAATTTTTTTAATTTGACTTTAAGAATTATTATAGAAACTTTTTATTGAACTTTTTAGGACTTCATGTTTTTAAATCAATTTGGGTTATGAATTAGTCCACTCAATTCGGTTATTACCATAAGTGTCAAATAAGCTGAATTATGCATAACGTTCAACCATATTTAAATATAAAGAAAATGATAACATTCTTTGTATTAAGTCTTTACAATGAAATCATGGACTTTCACAATCGAACCTCATATGGTTTTCAATTGACCCATATACCTATAGTTCAGTTACCTAATAGTACCTACTATTGCATTGGCTTCTACTTTATGTAAATTAAAAATGCATTGCATCTTGTTATCAACAATACAAAGTAACTACAGTCGAAAAATAGCAGTCTAAAACCGTTCGGCTCGTTGGTGAATACTCAAAATACAGAATGTTTAAAACCTTGTACATTAAATAAAATCATACACCCCCCTAATAATAATTTCAACTCATACAACTCTTCAGGCACAAATGACATTAATTCCCAACAATTTATGCCGAACCTCATCAAAATTGATGAATCCGTTGGACCTGGAATTGTCTCCAAAGTCAAATTTTTGAAATTAACATAACATAATATAAAATGACCTTAGGAACCGCAGTTTGGGTCCATTTTATTAAAAATTTAGTATATTTTTAAAATATTCTTATAAAATTTTATATTTTTCCCGCGTAATGGGAATAACTATTACTATAACATGTCTGTATGGATGTATGTGTGTGGGATATATACGCCTAGATCTCAGCTTATAGTCGATTGGATTTTAATCTCTAAAGGATCATTTTTTTTTGTTTTTTTTTTTAAGTTGGGGAAAAAAAATTATTTAGGTTATCTGTTTTATTTTTTTTTTTTTTTTTCAATTGTTAGATTTATATCGATTATGCTTTTTATTTATATTTTCAATGATTTTGCTTATAAATCAATATCACAGAAGTGTATCTGATAGATAATAAAATTGTCGACATTTTCATTTTTTTTTTATTGCTTTTGTCGTTTTTTTGTTATACACCAAAACGCGTTTTTTTTTTAATTTATTATAACTGAGCAAAAAAACTGAAATATTCTGAAAAAAGTTATGGTAATAATAATTTATACGATCTATATACCATGTAAATTTCAGATCATTTCATGAAATAGATCATGTGAAAAA
>JAXIUT010000009.1:12125518-12137944 GCA_035586675.1 Eurytoma californica | reverse complement strand
ACGTTTCTGAAACGTAATCGAAACTAACCAAGCAACGTTCCCTGGTTTCCAGGACGACGTTTCTTCAACGTTTCTTGTTATCTGGGTACTGTGGGCCACCTGTTTATCCAAATTCAATCTGCAACCCCTAAACTTGAGGTATCGTACCAATTATATGTTAAGTTCAGGGGTTGCAGATCAAATTTGGATGAACAGGTGGCCTGCTATACTGCTCTAAAAAATTGTGTGCGTGGCCCACTATGCCCCGCTCTCCCCTATATAGCATTATAAATTGAGCACCACTGCAGCACAGCATGAGTCCAGTCCGCTGTGGAGCCTGGAGCTCGAGGTCCGCAAGTAATCTAGTTACAGCTTTTCATTGTCAATTATCTTTGTCGCAGTGATAAAAAAAGAAATGTAATTCAAATTTCCCGGCAGCCGGCAAATCATTTCATTATATATAGGAATAAGGATTAACGGAATATTATTTTTTACTCCGTCTGCTTTTCGACTTTTCACCTTGTATTGTGTCCCCACCTTAAAGCATACTTACATAGCTTTTTGCTGCATTAACTGTTTTTTTTTCTCATAAAAATAGCTCAACTTTTATTTTAGTATTTTTAAAATGTTAATCTCTTAGCGTCATCATTCACCACTATCATACACAAGAATCGACTTGTTAACATTTTATAAAGCTGTTTTTAAAGCATAATCATATTAACTGTTAAGTTATTAATGAAATTTTTTAAGTTTCCTAATAATCATGAAAAAAGTGGACAAGTTTTATTCTTCAAGTGAAAGTTCATCGAGTAAACATAGTATTGCTAGTATTAGTACTAACAGCCCTCAAGATGAATGCTTTAAAACGGAAAATCATTCAGAACATTGCTTACGTATCATGGAAGAATATTTGTACAAACAGCAATTAACTGATGTAGTACTTATTGCAGGGCATAGGCACATTCCAGCACATAGATTGGTTCTAAGTGCCAATTGTGAATATTTTGCAGCCATGTTTACAAATTCTCTACGTGAAACATTCCAAAATGAAATTGAATTAAAAGAAGTAGATGGTGATGCTCTTTGGATATTAGTAAAATATTTTTATACAGGAACTATAGACTTATTAGAAGACAATGTTGAAACGTTACTTGCAACTGCATCTCTTCTTCAATTAACTAATTTAGTTGAAGCATGCTGTCAATTTTTAATTAAACAGTTACATCCAAGTAATTGTTTAGGAATTCGAAGATTTGCCGACATTCATGGTTGTTCAAATCTTCTGAAAACTGCTAATATTTATACTAATGATCATTTTATGGAAGTGATAAAAAATCAGGAATTTCTTTTATTATCTGCTGATGACGTGACAACTTTACTCCAATCAGATGACTTAAATGTTTCATCAGAAGAATCTGTATTTGATGCTTTATTAAGATGGTTAGAGTATGATGCAAAAAATAGAAAACCTGAAGCTAGCCGTTTATTAGCTTTTGTAAAATTACCTCTATTATCGCCTGCATTTTTAACTGATCACGTAGAAAATAATGAAATGTTTCAAGAACAAAGAAGTGCACAGGTAAATTCATAATTATTTCTTTAATTCAAAGATTCCTTTAATTCGGTTTAATCTTTCAATTATGAAATTTTGTTTTAGATACTAATAATGGAAGCTCTAAAATATCATCTTCTTCCTGAACGCCGTCCAATGTTGCAATCTAATCGCACAAGACCAAGAAAAGCTACTGTTGGTCAGTTATTAGCAATAGGAGGGATGGATGCTAATAAAGGAGCAACAGCCATAGATGTATTTTCTTTACGAGAAAATACTTGGAAAACTTTAGCAAATATGAGTGGCAGAAGACTACAATTTGGAGCAGCTGTTGTAGAAAAAAAATTAGTAGTTGCAGGAGGAAGAGATGGATTAAAAACTTTAAACACCGTAGAATGTTTTGATTTCAACACAAGAACGTGGAGTTCTTTACCTCCTATGACTATACATCGTCATGGGTTAGGTGTAGCAGTATTAGAGGGTCCACTATATGCTGTTGGTGGACACGATGGGTGGAGTTTCCTCAATACAGTTGAAAGGTGGGATCCTACAACTCGTCAATGGACTTATATTTCTCCAATGTGCTCGCAGAGGTCAACCGTTGGTGTTGCGGTATTAAATGATAAATTATATGCAGTAGGAGGAAGAGACAATAGTTCATGTTTAAGTACAGTTGAATGTTACGACCCTCACTCAAATAAGTGGACTTCTTGTGCACCAATGTCAAGGCGTCGTGGTGGTGTTGGTGTTGGTGTCATGAATGGATGTTTGTATGCTCTTGGAGGTCATGATGCACCTTCCAGTAATCCCCATGCTAGCAGATTTGATTGTGTTGAAAGATATGATCCAAAGACAGATACTTGGACAACTGTAGCACCAATGAGCATAGCTAGAGACGCTATTGGAATCTGTGTTCTAGGTGATAAGTTACTGGCTGTTGGTGGATATGATGGACAGCAATATCTTAGTTTAGTTGAAGCTTACGATCCTCTGCTCAATGAGTGGCATCAAGTTACACCTTTAAATTCAGGAAGGGCAGGTCCATGTGTTGTTATTGAAAATACTTTTAGCTTTTAGCAAATTATATTCTTTTATATTTAGTTACAAAGCACATCAGTATTTAAGCATTTCATTTTGATTTCAATTTCATGATTGTCTTTATTAATTTAAAAAATTGGAATATTGTTAGTAAAATAATTGACTGTTTATCCTAATTTTAGCTACTTCTATTTAGGCTTGATTGATTAATGTGACTGAAAACTTAATTTCTGTTGTAGCTATGGACCATGCATTGATTTCAATCTATAATTCTTAAGTAGATGTAAATAAAGTATAATTTTAAATAACTGTGACAGTTATTTATTAATACAATTTTCTTTATTACAATAAATTTAATAGACATTTATGTATTACTTATAAAATTAGTTTAAAAAATTATTAGATTGACATTGTGCTCACACAGTTATTTCTTGATGTTATCTTTATGACCAATTATCCACTAATAGCCATTCCAACGTGGGAGTTGAATAAATAAAGCTAGAAACGAAATTTAGAAAATACAAATTCAGCAGCAAAATAATAATAAAAGAACAGAAAAATTGCAAAATGATATTTTCCTTAAACTATCTTATTCAAAAAAATAATGGAAATCAATAGAAAAAAATTAAAATTTAATTGTTTCATCAATAGTAGTCAGATAAAAAAGAATTTATTTCAATTGATTTGAATTACAATAAAGCGTTATAGGGGAGCAAAAAGTGTTTTCGATTTTGCAAAAACAAAAACTTGTAATATCATTTAATCCTTTTAGACGAACTTTTGAATGTAATTGATTTTAATAATTGCAGGGGGTCATCCCGTGTGACGCTCGTTTTTTTTGCAGCGAAATGAAAAAATACAGAGCTGTCAAATTTTCACTATATATTTATTACATATTAAACTGTGCGTGTATGGTACATTTATTAAAAAATATGGCGTTGATGGCGAGTTACAGCACTGCAATGGCACCCATGTACAAAAAAAGCAGGAAAACCATACCCGCGATTCCGACGAAGTGATTTATCTAAAATCAAAAAATCAAATTGCATTTTAATCTATAGGTGAATGACTATCGCGTGAACTAAAGTTTTTTGAAAATATTAGCGTGATTTTTTTCCGACTATTTCTTTATGCGGGCAGAAAACGGTTCAATATTTTAAAAAAATTCTAGTTCCCGCGATAGCGACACGTGCTGAATCTACCATTAAAATTTTATTCAAATCCATTGAACCGCTTTCGAAAAATCATGGGGATCTGTTAAAAAAATCCAGTTTTGAGAAAAATGCGTTTGATAGTTCACGTGTAAATTACACCATGAAATTTTTGCTAATCTGCTATTCCTGGTGCATACCCTACTGAAAAACGCCACATGGGACCCAGGTGGGACCCACACGGGATCTTTCATAGTTTCTATATGGTACTCACATGGGTCCATTATAGATCCCTCATAGGACACATGTGGGGTTTTGTCCCAGAAATCACATGGGTCCCACATGGGTCCCACGAGTCCCACATGGGTCTCAGGTCTGGTGGTATTTACTTACTATTTATTTATTTTTAATTAAATGTTAATTGCATGTGGGATCCATGTGGGACCCATGTGGTTTCTGGGACAAAACCCTACATGGGTCCTATGTCCTATCCTAGAAACTATGAAAGAGCTTTTCAGTAGGATAGAGTATCCCTTCCTCTTCTTCTTGGAAATTCCGTAAGGCCGACTGCTCCTCCTTGGATGAAGTTCGAGCCTCTCTTGCCGCATCGCTCATGCGTCGCTCGGCACGGCTGATCCGGGCTTCATCGCGGCGCTCTACATAAGCGTGTGCTGATCGTCCAATTAGATAGCCCATCGTATGCATTACCTTAATAATGCCTTGGAAGCCTTCATTAAAAATCACGACGGCCAAAAAAGTAGCAATCTGAACGATGTGAGCGCCTGAATGTAGGTGTTTCGTCCAAATGAGTGAATTTAACGACTCATTATTATTCTGTGTCTCTGCTCCTAAACATCGGGTCAAAAGATCTTCCTTGGATAAAGAAGATCTTTTGACCTTTTTTAGGCTCAGCTTTTAAAATGCCATTGAATGTCTTGCACCGTCGCCGACATACGTCAAATATTTCACGCCGTGTTTTTCAATCGAGCGCAAAAACATTGCGACAGTGGCATCAATTTCCATTTTACCGGAACTTCCTGTGTGATTTATCGAACACTCAGATTAATGATCTTCATACCATGCCTCGTATTTTTCTGGTTCAGTATTTTTTAACTTTTTCCACAAATTACACGCACCACAAAAACTGCTCATAACCATCGCATCTCCCTGTTGAAAATATCCAGCTGGATATTTTCAACAGGGCTAGCACTTTCCCAGAATACTTCCCAATTAACGTCGATACTCCAAATAAAGATGAAAAGCCACATTTTTTCCAAGTTCCATTTACGGAAACTGTTAATTCGATTTGCGGATTCCCAGCTTCTTCATTCATATTTTTTTCTTGTGTGGCAGCAAATGATAGAACGGCCTCATACACTACAGATGCGGCTGTGTGAACATTTTCCAAAAGTGCAGTATATGTCGAGTTTCCTATACCTGGACAAATGTCTAATAAACTGCAAAAAAGATTCACTCAAAAAAGATTCACTCCTTCGTGATGGCCAACACCTAACAATCTCATCGCAAAAACGAAGCGCCGATTAATTTCAAAAGCATTTTGAATCATTGGCCCCGAGTTTATCGTTTTATCTGTACTGCACTTACACGACATAAGAATTTTAAAACCCAAGCCTCGTAAAATCGACTGACTGAAGGTCACGCCACTTTTGCACTCTGCATATAACATTTGCTGAAATTGCCGAAAACACAGATGCAAATTCTAAGATACAGTACGCAAAATTCGTAGCAACAGGTACTTCGAGGTTCATGCTTCCAAGCAGTTTCTTCGCTGATGTCGACATAAAATCCATATCATTTTCCAACAAATAACGGTTTTCGTGAAATTTTCTCTTTTTTATTCGCTCAGGATGAGCGCGATTTTCTCTTGTTCCTTTTTTGTCACTCATTGCAAACTTGAAGCACTTGCACGGTACAATATTACTACTTACGATAACTCGAGCTATTATGCCGTTGACTGCGAAGCCAAAACATTCAATTTGAGTTTCAGGACAGCAGTGCCCCTCTAAATATGTGTGCGTATACGTGCGTGTGAATAGAATCGGCTTTTGGTAAGAAATTCGAAGGTATACAATAGCTCTCGTTCCCCGCCCCGCCGAGCGCTCAGCTGCGCGCTTAATTACCTTACCGTCTCACTGCTGTAACTTTCCAATGACTTCGAATTTCGAAAAATTACTTTGCCGGTATATTCTATGCATGATCTAGATTAGATTTATGCAAAAAAAAAAATCGATTTTTTGAAGTCGTTACACGGGATGACCCCCTTAAAATTATTAAAATGCCCCACGCAGGGTTTCCTTCACTACATACTACATTACCGACGACGGCGACGACTGCCGCGTCGGATACTCGGATCGCCGTGGGCGCCTGGGCGGAGTCGGGAGAGCCCGGCGTGTGGGCGCTTACATATGCGGCCTTGCGCCCCTTGCCAGTGCTGGGGCTTTATTGAAGTAAGCGATATATCGAAAATTCACATGTGAATTTTCGATATATCGCTTACTTCAATAAAGCCCCAGCACTGGCAAGGGGCGCAAGGCCGCATATGTAAGCGCCCACACGCCGGGCTCTCCCGACTCCGCCCAGGCGCCCACGGCGATCCGAGTATCCGACGCGGCAGTCGTCGCCGTCGTCGGTAATGTAGTATGTAGTGAAGGAAACCCTGCGTGGGGCATTTTAATAATTTTAAGGGGGTCATCCCGTGTAACGACTTCAAAAAATCGATTTTTTTTTTTGCATAAATCTAATCTAGATCATGCATAGAATATACCGGCAAAGTAATTTTTCGAAATTCGAAGTCATTGGAAAGTTACAGCAGTGAGACGGTAAGGTAATTAAGCGCGCAGCTGAGCGCTCGGCGGGGCGGGGAACGAGAGCTATTGTATACCTTCGAATTTCTTACCAAAAGCCGATTCTATTCACACGCACGTATACGCACACATATTTAGAGGGGCACTGCTGTCCTGAAACTCAAATTGAATGTTTTGGCTTCGCAGTCAACGGCATAATAGCTCGAGTTATCGTAAGTAGTAATATTGTACCGTGCAAGTGCTTCAAGTTTGCAATGAGTGACAAAAAAGGAACAAGAGAAAATCGCGCTCATCCTGAGCGAATAAAAAAGAGAAAATTTCACGAAAACCGTTATTTGTTGGAAAATGATATGGATTTTATGTCGACATCAGCGAAGAAACTGCTTGGAAGCATGAACCTCGAAGTACCTGTTGCTACGAATTTTGCGTACTGTATCTTAGAATTTGCATCTGTGTTTTCGGCAATTTCAGCAAATGTTATATGCAGAGTGCAAAAGTGGCGTGACCTTCAGTCAGTCGATTTTACGAGGCTTGGGTTTTAAAATTCTTATGTCGTGTAAGTGCAGTACAGATAAAACGATAAACTCGGGGCCAATGATTCAAAATGCTTTTGAAATTAATCGGCGCTTCGTTTTTGCGATGAGATTGTTAGGTGTTGGCCATCACGAAGGAGTGAATCTTTTTTGAGTGAATCTTTTTTGCAGTTTATTAGACATTTGTCCAGGTATAGGAAACTCGACATATACTGCACTTTTGGAAAATGTTCACACAGCCGCATCTGTAGTGTATGAGGCCGTTCTATCATTTGCTGCCACACAAGAAAAAAATATGAATGAAGAAGCTGGGAATCCGCAAATCGAATTAACAGTTTCCGTAAATGGAACTTGGAAAAAATGTGGCTTTTCATCTTTATTTGGAGTATCGACGTTAATTGGGAAGTATTCTGGGAAAGTGCTAGCCCTGTTGAAAATATCCAGCTGGATATTTTCAACAGGGAGATGCGATGGTTATGAGCAGTTTTTGTGGTGCGTGTAATTTGTGGAAAAAGTTAAAAAATACTGAACCAGAAAAATACGAGGCATGGTATGAAGATCATTAATCTGAGTGTTCGATAAATCACACAGGAAGTTCCGGTAAAATGGAAATTGATGCCACTGTCGCAATGTTTTTGCGCTCGATTGAAAAACACGGCGTGAAATATTTGACGTATGTCGGCGACGGTGCAAGACATTCAATGGCATTTTAAAAGCTGAGCCTAAAAAAGGTCAAAAGATCTTCTTTATCCAAGGAAGATCTTTTGACCCGATGTTTAGGAGCAGAGACACAGAATAATAATGAGTCGTTAAATTCACTCATTTGGACGAAACACCTACATTCAGGCGCTCACATCGTTCAGATTGCTACTTTTTTGGCCGTCGTGATTTTTAATGAAGGCTTCCAAGGCATTATTAAGGTAATGCATACGATGGGCTATCTAATTGGACGATCAGCACACGCTTATGTAGAGCGCCGCGATGAAGCCCGGATCAGCCGTGCCGAGCGACGCATGAGCGATGCGGCAAGAGAGGCTCGAACTTCATCCAAGGAGGAGCAGTCGGCCTTACGGAATTTCCAAGAAGAAGAGGAAGGGATACTCTATCCTACTGAAAAGCTCTTTCATAGTTTCTAGGATAGGACATAGGACCCATGTAGGGTTTTGTCCCAGAAACCACATGGGTCCCACATGGATCCCACATGCAATTAACATTTAATTAAAAATAAATAAATAGTAAGTAAATACCACCAGACCTGAGACCCATGTGGGACTCGTGGGACCCATGTGGGACCCATGTGATTTCTGGGACAAAACCCCACATGTGTCCTATGAGGGATCTATAATGGACCCATGTGAGTACCATATAGAAACTATGAAAGATCCCGTGTGGGTCCCACCTGGGTCCCATGTGGCGTTTTTCAGTAGGGTATGCACCAGGAATAGCAGATTAGCAAAAATTTCATGGTGTAATTTACACGTGAACTATCAAACGCATTTTTCTCAAAACTGGATTTTTTTAACAGATCCCCATGATTTTTCGAAAGCGGTTCAATGGATTTGAATAAAATTTTAATGGTAGATTCAGCACGTGTCGCTATCGCGGGAACTAGAATTTTTTTAAAATATTGAACCGTTTTCTGCCCGCATAAAGAAATAGTCGGAAAAAAATCACGCTAATATTTTCAAAAAACTTTAGTTCACGCGATAGTCATTCACCTATAGATTAAAATGCAATTTGATTTTTTGATTTTAGATAAATCACTTCGTCGGAATCGCGGGTATGGTTTTCCTGCTTTTTTTGTACATGGGTGCCATTGCAGTGCTGTAACTCGCCATCAACGCCATATTTTTTAATAAATGTACCATACACGCACAGTTTAATATGTAATAAATATATAGTGAAAATTTGACAGCTCTGTATTTTTTCATTTCGCTGCAAAAAAAACGAGCGTCACACGGGATGACCCCCTGCAATTATTAAAATCAATTACATTCAAAAGTTCGTCTAAAAGGATTAAATGATATTACAAGTTTTTGTTTTTGCAAAATCGAAAACACTTTTTGCTCCCCTATAACGCTTTATTGTAATTCAAATCAATTGAAATAAATTCTTTTTTATCTGACTACTATTGATGAAACAATTAAATTTTAATTTTTTTCTATTGATTTCCATTATTTTTTTGAATAAGATAGTTTAAGGAAAATATCATTTTGCAATTTTTCTGTTCTTTTATTATTATTTTGCTGCTGAATTTGTATTTTCTAAATTTCGTTTCTAGCTTTATTTATTCAACTCCCACGTTGGAATGGCTATTAGTGGATAATTGGTCATAAAGATAACATCAAGAAATAACTGTGTGAGCACAATGTCAATCTAATAATTTTTTAAACTAATTTTATAAGTAATACATAAATGTCTATTAAATTTATTGTAATAAAGAAAATTGTATTAATAAATAACTGTCACAGTTATTTAAAATTATACTTTATTTACATCTACTTAAGAATTATAGATTGAAATCAATGCATGGTCCATAGCTACAACAGAAATTAAGTTTTCAGTCACATTAATCAATCAAGCCTAAATAGAAGTAGCTAAAATTAGGATAAACAGTCAATTATTTTACTAACAATATTCCAATTTTTTAAATTAATAAAGACAATCATGAAATTGAAATCAAAATGAAATGCTTAAATACTGATGTGCTTTGTAACTAAATATAAAAGAATATAATTTGCTAAAAGCTAAAAGTATTTTCAATAACAACACATGGACCTGCCCTTCCTGAATTTAAAGGTGTAACTTGATGCCACTCATTGAGCAGAGGATCGTAAGCTTCAACTAAACTAAGATATTGCTGTCCATCATATCCACCAACAGCCAGTAACTTATCACCTAGAACACAGATTCCAATAGCGTCTCTAGCTATGCTCATTGGTGCTACAGTTGTCCAAGTATCTGTCTTTGGATCATATCTTTCAACACAATCAAATCTGCTAGCATGGGGATTACTGGAAGGTGCATCATGACCTCCAAGAGCATACAAACATCCATTCATGACACCAACACCAACACCACCACGACGCCTTGACATTGGTGCACAAGAAGTCCACTTATTTGAGTGAGGGTCGTAACATTCAACTGTACTTAAACATGAACTATTGTCTCTTCCTCCTACTGCATATAATTTATCATTTAATACCGCAACACCAACGGTTGACCTCTGCGAGCACATTGGAGAAATATAAGTCCATTGACGAGTTGTAGGATCCCACCTTTCAACTGTATTGAGGAAACTCCACCCATCGTGTCCACCAACAGCATATAGTGGACCCTCTAATACTGCTACACCTAACCCATGACGATGTATAGTCATAGGAGGTAAAGAACTCCACGTTCTTGTGTTGAAATCAAAACATTCTACGGTGTTTAAAGTTTTTAATCCATCTCTTCCTCCTGCAACTACTAATTTTTTTTCTACAACAGCTGCTCCAAATTGTAGTCTTCTGCCACTCATATTTGCTAAAGTTTTCCAAGTATTTTCTCGTAAAGAAAATACATCTATGGCTGTTGCTCCTTTATTAGCATCCATCCCTCCTATTGCTAATAACTGACCAACAGTAGCTTTTCTTGGTCTTGTGCGATTAGATTGCAACATTGGACGGCGTTCAGGAAGAAGATGATATTTTAGAGCTTCCATTATTAGTATCTAAAACAAAATTTCATAATTGAAAGATTAAACCGAATTAAAGGAATCTTTGAATTAAAGAAATAATTATGAATTTACCTGTGCACTTCTTTGTTCTTGAAACATTTCATTATTTTCTACGTGATCAGTTAAAAATGCAGGCGATAATAGAGGTAATTTTACAAAAGCTAATAAACGGCTAGCTTCAGGTTTTCTATTTTTTGCATCATACTCTAACCATCTTAATAAAGCATCAAATACAGATTCTTCTGATGAAACATTTAAGTCATCTGATTGGAGTAAAGTTGTCACGTCATCAGCAGATAATAAAAGAAATTCCTGATTTTTTATCACTTCCATAAAATGATCATTAGTATAAATATTAGCAGTTTTCAGAAGATTTGAACAACCATGAATGTCGGCAAATCTTCGAATTCCTAAACAATTACTTGGATGTAACTGTTTAATTAAAAATTGACAGCATGCTTCAACTAAATTAGTTAATTGAAGAAGAGATGCAGTTGCAAGTAACGTTTCAACATTGTCTTCTAATAAGTCTATAGTTCCTGTATAAAAATATTTTACTAATATCCAAAGAGCATCACCATCTACTTCTTTTAATTCAATTTCATTTTGGAATGTTTCACGTAGAGAATTTGTAAACATGGCTGCAAAATATTCACAATTGGCACTTAGAACCAATCTATGTGCTGGAATGTGCCTATGCCCTGCAATAAGTACTACATCAGTTAATTGCTGTTTGTACAAATATTCTTCCATGATACGTAAGCAATGTTCTGAATGATTTTCCGTTTTAAAGCATTCATCTTGAGGGCTGTTAGTACTAATACTAGCAATACTATGTTTACTCGATGAACTTTCACTTGAAGAATAAAACTTGTCCACTTTTTTCATGATTATTAGGAAACTTAAAAAATTTCATTAATAACTTAACAGTTAATATGATTATGCTTTAAAAACAGCTTTATAAAATGTTAACAAGTCGATTCTTGTGTATGATAGTGGTGAATGATGACGCTAAGAGATTAACATTTTAAAAATACTAAAATAAAAGTTGAGCTATTTTTATGAGAAAAAAAAACAGTTAATGCAGCAAAAAGCTATGTAAGTATGCTTTAAGGTGGGGACACAATACAAGGTGAAAAGTCGAAAAGCAGACGGAGTAAAAAATAATATTCCGTTAATCCTTATTCCTATATATAATGAAATGATTTGCCGGCTGCCGGGAAATTTGAATTACATTTCTTTTTTTATCACTGCGACAAAGATAATTGACAATGAAAAGCTGTAACTAGATTACTTGCGGACCTCGAGCTCCAGGCTCCACAGCGGACTGGACTCATGCTGTGCTGCAGTGGTGCTCAATTTATAATGCTATATAGGGGAGAGCGGGGCATAGTGGGCCACGCACACAATTTTTTAGAGCAGTATAGCAGGCCACCTGTTCATCCAAATTTGATCTGCAACCCCTGAACTTAACATATAATTGGTACGATACCTCAAGTTTAGGGGTTGCAGATTGAATTTGGATAAACAGGTGGCCCACAGTACCCAGATAACAAGAAACGTTGAAGAAACGTCGTCCTGGAAACCAGGGAACGTTGCTTGGTTAGTTTCGATTACGTTTCAGAAACGT
>JAXIUT010000009.1:12101720-12125418 GCA_035586675.1 Eurytoma californica | reverse complement strand
CTATTTTTTTTACATTCTGTGATATTTTCCTGTAGGATTTCCTTACAGGATTTCCCTGCAAGGAAATCCTGTAGGATCCCCGCAGGATTCCTTGTAGGGAAATCCTGCGATACCCTGCGGGAATCCTGGTGCATCCTGCAGGGAATCCTGCAGGATTCCCTGTAAGGAAATCCTGTAGGGTTCCCTGCAGGATGTTTTCAACAGGGTTGTACCTGTAGACAGACTCTGATTTATATGTGTACTATTGAAATATCATGTAATGTTACCGAACAAACAAGCACACGTGTATGCTCCGGGAAAGTTGATACAGAGCCCTCCATTTTGACAAGGCGAAATAAGGCACTCATTAAGGTCTTCTTCGCAGAAACTTCCAGTCCAGCCATCTGGGCAACGACAGCTAAACGATACCCCAGGACCTTCGATACACTCTCCGGCATTTTTGCAAATGGTACTGTTGCAAACGGATGCGTCGATTTCGCAGAATTCCCCTAAAATACTTTCAATTATATATTTCCGTTGAACATGTTATTTTTATCTAGTGTTACCAGAAAATCCTTCGAGACATTGACAAGTGAATCCATTAAAATCTACGCAAGTTCCATTGTTCAGGCATGGATGATTCATGCATTCACTGTACTTTTGTTCACAACTTAATCCTAAAGAATACGGATACGTCATAAAGAACAAAAATTAAATGATTATAGTAAAAAGTAAAATAATCTTGCTTATTAGACTATTTAAATCAATAGTCGCACCTACGAAACCTTCCGGACAAGTGCAATTAAAGGAGGCTATGGCATCGCTGCACGTCCCTCCATTTAAACAAGGATTCGACCAACAATCGTCCCAATTAATTTCGCAATTAATTCCTGTATATCCATCAATGCAATAACACCGATAAGAGCTGCAGTAAAAAGATAGATATCAAGAATTGAAAGTGGAAAAATTGATGAATATATAGTTACTTACAAGAGAACAACAATAGCAACAGAATAGCAACAACAATATCAAAAATAATTTCAAGGACACTGAATACATTTACCTAATCGGGTCGTCAACGCATATACCGTACATGCAAGGATTGCTACTGCAGTCTATACTCTTGACAGGCACGACTGCAGCAAGCACGCAAATAATTACCAAATATTTTGGATATTCCAGGCAAGTGTTGTAGAAAAAACTATATCTAAAAGTAAATAAACGATATAGATTCCCATTACTTGGAGGAATGCATCCGTATAAGATAAATAAATACCTCTGCATTTCTTCGATGCAATTTACAAAAATAGACAAATAGTAAAGATTCTATTGAAGGGCGATCTTGCTTATGGCACATTGAACAAGCTAACTTGGAATCAGTCGTCATGACGACGCATTAACGATACAAAGTCGGCTACGCCCGAGTGGTGTGCCTGGGCAGTGGACGTGTGCGTCCGCATGTGTCCACAAAGTATAATAGTCGCTTTCCTTATTCCAATCTTAATTATTTTACAGGGAAAATTATAGAAGCAGAGAGATTAAATAAAATGTACAACAGATATATATAGTGATACAGCAATGTAAAAATGATATTCTTTTAAAAAGCTTTATTTTCAATGCGACTTGTTAATAAATATGTTTCAGAGCAAATGAAATTTAATGGGGTGGCCCACTATGCCCCGAAGGTTCACATTGCCCCACGGCCCGCTATGCCCCGCTCTCCCCTATAATTCAACTCTCTTTTACACATTTGCTCATACTCACAAAATTTATGTATATTTTGCTATGCTCTCGGTTCGATTTCTTCATAGGAATGGAGGATGTTAAAAATAGATGGAGCAATGATCTACATGAATAGTTGGGCGAAAGTATTTGCGAGAGCGCTTCTAATTTCACCCGAATTCCTTCCTGAATGCTCAGTTTAGCTCAGTGCACCTCAGTTTACCTCAGTACGATTCGACTCTCGCGCTAGTTGACTTGGAAAATTATTCTTAATTTTCTTCTGGAAAATAATTATTGGGCTAATCATGGACGTCCAACTTATCGAGATCCTTATTCGACAACACTTGGAACACAATAGTCTGCTAACGAGTAAACCGGCTACTTGTTGGAAAATTGGCTGCTCAGAAATAAGTATACATATAGGCATTAATAATTAGTTAATAATGAACGAATGAACGTTAATTGCCTTGGCGCTAAAGGCCGCTGAAAGGCAGTTAGAACAGCGAGGGATGCTAGTAGTCATGTAAAAGAAAGATATATGTACTGTTGTGCAGGTGGCCGGGGACTGATAGCGATCCGCGACATTGAATGCGACGAGCTCGTTTACGCGGATGCGCCGATAGTTTTGGGCCCTCGATGCTACAACAAGTATCTGCCGATGTGCGTGCATTGCTACAAAAGTGGCTGCGCTCTTTTCCCCTGTGATCATGGCTGCGGTTTGCCTGTCTGCTCGGACGCTTGCCAGAATGATGCCCGGCACTTGGATGTCGAGTGTGCTTATCTAAGAAGGCTCAAGCCCATTTGCGAAAGAAGTGCCTGGTCTGTCGAGCTGCTGCAGGCCGTAGTACCTATTCGCGCTCTTCTACTACCTTCGGACATTAAGCGAATTTTCTACACTCTTCAGTGCAACGAGACCGCCAAGCACGCTCGAGAGGTTCATCCATTATCATCCACTATCATTTAACCAAATTAAATATTAATAATGATTTTTGCTTTATCTTATACTTCTATGGAGAATTGAGGGAAAATTAGGGTGATTAAGCAGTAGTTTGATATTATTATTGAAAAATAATGTATATTTTACAATGTTTGTATCCGAGTGAGTTTCTTTATAGCGAGAGGGAGCTCCGCGGGAGCTTAGGAGGAAGCGCATGCTTCTCCCTCGCTAGGAAAGCGTTGCCCACCTTGGAGTTGTTGCTTTGGTTAGGTATAGACCGAGTTATAAAGTCGCCGATCTTGACGAGCTGCTCGAGGTCGACGCCCGTATTCATGCCCTGGCCGTGGAGCAGGTAAACGAGATCCTCGGTCGAGACATTGCCCGTGGCCCCGGGAGCGTAGGGACAGCCGCCGAGGCCAGCGATCGACGAATCAAAGACGCGAATGCCTTGATTGAGACACTCGTAGATATTGGCGAGCGCCTGGCCGTAGGTGTCGTGGCAATGGACAGCAAATCTCCACACGTCGCCGCACGTGACTGCCTTGAGCTCGTTCAGTAGAATAGCGAACTTGAGGGGAGTGCCTACGCCGATGGTATCGCCAAGAGCGATCTCGTAACAGCCCATGTCGAAGAGAGCCTCGACGACTTTAGCCACAGCTTTCGGCTTTACCTCGCCCTCGTACGGACAGCCAAGGACGCAGGATACCGCTGCCCTCGTACGAATCTTTTTCTCCTTGCAGTACTCCCTCATTTCCTTCAAGTTGCGTAAACTTGACTCGATTGAGCTGTTGAGATTTTTTCGATTGAACGTTTCTGTAGCGCCGATGAATAGATCGACTTCGTAAACGCTGAGTTCTGCTGCCTTCTTCAGACCCTTAAGATTCGGAACAAGAACCGAATACTCGACCTTTTGATTCTTCGTCACGCCCTCGTAAACCTCTTTACTGTCAGCCATTTGAGGTACCCATTTTGCCGAGACAAAGCTCGTTACTTCGATCGACCGAAGCCCCGTCTCCGAGAGCTTATTAATAAGATCGATTTTCGTCTCCGTTGGGATAATATCTTTGATGTTTTGAAGACCGTCCCGAGGTCCCACCTCTACTATACGAACCATTTCCGTAAACGTCCGAACATTTTTGCTCAGCCCTCTTACGTTTCGCCAGCAGTTCAGCATTCTGCTCACTGCTCCGCTGCTCTTACTTGCCTGAACTTAACGTCTTGTCCTGAAATTTCATTAAAGCACTATTTAAACGTTTACTTTTATTTTCATCGCCATCTTAGTATTCATGGGATCAAACTATCTCAAATTCTCGAATTTGATTGTTGCAACGATCCAACTATCGTGCGATAAGGTTAGCCTCGGACCTCGGTTTCATTACAAATAGCTAAAAATCTCCATTACACGGATGCTCAATTTTATCAAAACTTATTATTCTTAACAATTTTTGTTAATAAACAAAAAACAAATTCAAGCACTCGGTCAAATATTGAATCGTTCAATTATACCGTCTCGACTACAGTTGAATATGTTCAACTGATGAATGCGTGCGCCATGTGCCTCCGCGTACCGTCGTGAGCCGTCGTGTCTCGTGTAGTCGGTGTACTCGAGCAGTATAGTGTAAGGAGAGACCAGCGGTCCGCCTAGTACTGCAGTCTGCCTTCTGTCGATCACCTGCGGCCGTTACAGCGATTGAGTTGGATCACTATCTGTAAAAAGTTGGAATATCATGAAAAACTTTTCAGCTGCAGTTGTAGTAGTTAAGCTTATAAGGTTTTTAGGCAAATACATACTTGTCAACTTTGCATCTCCTTTTCTATAATCCTCAATGCAATTCATTTATTAAATATTATTAGAGAACGCTTATTATTAAATTGTGCGGAAAGCGAATGCAATAGTGCCTCGGCATTGCCGCAAGTTTTCCTGATAGCTATAGATAACTCTAGTCTTGTTGCTTACTGATAGTAAATTAGCTGCGTCCAGTCGCGTTGAAAACTGTTGACTATCGGCAATACTTTGATAACGATTTAACAGAGTGTTGAGAAATAATTATTGTAGAATAGCCGAGTCATCGAGTGATAGCGACTTGACGAATCTCTCGAGTATAGGAATAGGACTGTAGATGTATATACAAATGCCATGCATTAGGAATTTGGCGCTAAATTTAAACTAATCGGAAGAATAAATAAAGGGAATTTTATCAGGTCGAGATGTTGACGAAGAATGTAAAAGAAAAAGTAAAAGTAGAGGAGGAAGAGCTAATGCGGCGAGTTTGCAGGGCAATGGACACTAATTCTTTTGAAACAGTAGTTGTGCACAACGGGAACTCGACTAGTCTGCGGGCCCTTTTTCCTGTTGGGGCGTTTACGAATCACCAGTGCGTGCCGAATACGCGACACTTTGTCAACGAGGAAGGTCACCTCCTCGTATATGCAGCAGTGCCTATTTCCAAGGGCCAGGAAATCACGATGAGCTATACTGACCTACTCTGGGATGGCCTCATGCGGAGGCAATTTCTCAGAGCGACCAAGCACTTTGAATGTCAGTGCTCTAGATGCTCCGATCCTTCGGTATATAACACTTGATACTCGTTACCGGCAACTACTGGCGTATTCCAAAAAATAATTATTCTTCGTGTACTTTTATTTCCCTTATCTTTAATTTCTTTAAGGAGATTGCATCCTATCTTGGGGCGCTGAAATGTGCATTGGAAAAATGCCAAGGCAAACTGTTACCCCTCCGACCACTAAGTTTCAACACTCCTTGGTCTTGCGATCAATGTGGCCTTATCATTAAGAGCAATCAGGTATTTAAATCAATTGTTGAAACCGTTAAGCTATTAGTTGAGTATCATATAAACTGCTTATGCAGTTAATATCTTTCCAGATTTCATCCATCAGAGCAGGAATAATAGCAGCTACTGAAGAAGTTTTACATAAAAATCCTAGAAGAATTTTAAGATTCATTCAAAGAGAGTTGTCAATACTGGTTCCACAAACAAATTATATTATGATGGATATGATGTTTACAATTGTTTCTTTTTTTGGCCGAGTTCCTGGTCTTCTTTGGGAAGGTATTTTAAAACAAAATATCCAAAAAGACCAACTCTTATTTCAATTTGAGACTAATCAAGTTTTTATTTAGATCTAACAGACGATGAGCTTGACATTAAAATTGATTATTGCCATAAACTTTTGGAAACTTTAACCACGTTAAAATGCGGCGATTGTACGAAAGGAGGTACTATTATAGTAGTGTATACCTCACCCAAAGTTGGCATTCATATTTTTTTTAATATTCAAACTACTTATAATTACTTTTCTTACTTACTAATTTTAGGGCTTATTTTATACGAACTGTACTGTACTAATAAGGAAAAGATTAAAAGACTGTCCTCTTTTGGACGGAAATCTGAGGTAATATTAAAGTAATAAAATAAACTAACACAATGTTTAAAATATTAGAAAAAAATATTTTTCAGCTCAATTCTACCGTGAACGAACATATTTTACGAAAAGCCACCAGAATATTAAAAAGCGATGTTCTAACTCCAAGTGACTACCGACAAAAATATTCTGAAAGATTGTTAACAATTTGTGAAACATAATATTTAACAAATATTCAAATAAATAGTTTCATTAAAACAGGTACAATATTAATGTTTTTTTACAATAATCCATACGGCGTAGTTCATTTAAAATTACTGAAGAATAAACAATTTTTTCACTTTATCACTCCTACATTGAATTAGTCACAGACGCATTTTTTCCTTCGCTATACTTAAGCTGTTTGTTGAAGAAGTATTTTTACTTCCTCGTACAAATTCGTACAAGGTTTGAAATTCTGGAGCTCATCCAGGTCGCCATCAGTTTTACTATTAAAAAAAGTAATAATGATTAAAAAATTACAGTTTCACATTTAAAAATAAGATAAAAAAAAATATTTTTACCGATATAAAAAGTCATCATTATTTATTAGTTTGTACGTTGAATTCAGCATTAATTGTTTTCGAGCCAAAGCCGTATGCACCAATGCGACGTTATTAAAGGCAAGTTTAGTATGGTCTGAGAAATAATTGAATTATATTTAATTAAATGTCGTTACAGAATAGTTGCTGAAGTTAAACAAACAAAAAGTTAATAAAAAAGAGGTACCATTATCAGAATATTTAGCCAAGAGTTTGTCAGCTAGTTGTTGGCCAGCAGCTTTGACAGAAATTCCAATGCGTTGGAAAACCGCTTTGCATTGCCAACGATCCTGAGCGTTATCGTGACTAGTATTATTTAAACGCCTCGGCTGAGATTCTTTAACGAGACTTTCCCAGTCGACTCCTAAAGCATCTCCTAAACCTTTACAACTGGTTTTTATATCTTCTTCTAATTCTCCATCGGAAATCTCCTCGAAATCCATAGTTTCCATATTTTCTTCTTCAATGGCATTTTTATTGCTGCATTGAAAAGCACAGAGATATATGGTAAAAAAAATTGCGAATAGATTTGAGATTTGAGAAGCAGATTAATTACAAGTACCTGTAAGAATCGGACGGTTCTTTATCTTTAGCAAATGCGTTATCATCCGTGAGAGGCTTGGGAGAAAAATGTAAAAGTTCCTGACTTTTCACCGAGGCTGAATCTCGATCTTGGTCATTACATTTTTTACTTTGAATCTTATTTTCGTTCACGTCCTCCTCCATGTTAAGGATATCATCGGGATCATCGCTTATATCACTGAGATCACTCTCTGTGTGCAAGGTTGCAGTATGTAAAGACTCCTCCAAGCAAGATCTCTTTGGTTCTGCTGGAGGTATTCGTTCTTTTACATCAACAATCTTCTCTTTAGGCAGTAATTTCTTTTGAAAACTGTCGGCTGACTTTTCTCTACTTCGTCGTGGTCTGCCTTCCGCGAGTTCCATCAATTTTTTATTTATCGGTTCATCTTTCATGCTGTTGTGCAACGCTTGCTTAGCAGCATGACTAGGAAGATCGTCTCGCCTCTCGGGAGTGTTGAAAGATCTGCGTTTACTGAAGGAAACGGGAAATAGGAAATTGAACAGAAAAGCAGAGAAAAGATGCAAGTGAAATAAGAAAAGAAAAAAGAAGAAAGAATAAATAAGGCAGTCGCTTAATACCAGTGCGCAGAGTCTGTCAGCTCGAGCTCCTTGACGCGTTCGTTTCTGTAGGAAGGTCTCAGTAGAAGGGACTGGTTGTCCCACTTTCGTGGCTCGGAGAGTTTCCAGTCGGGCAAAGGAGCCTCGTACCTTGCGCTCCACTCGTCCTCGTGAGCCTCCGAACGCGGGAGGCTCTCTCTATCCCACATCGCTCGGGATCGCCAGTCTCTGTCCTCCCAGTCAGTGGCAGTGTAGGCGCGGTCGACTTCCCAGTTGTCGCCGGACGGCTCCTCCCTGCAGAACGCCAACAGAGGCCAACAGGATCATTAGTAGAAGAGGAAATGGAGAAGCGGAATGAAGCATGCGTTAGGAAGCAAAAAAAAATGTAGGAGCACCTTAGGCCAGCGGATGGTCGTAGGAGCGGTGGCAGGTGGAGCTCGTCAAAAGGTCGCTCGGAGGGCAAGCCGTAGCGCGGCTGAGCGCGCTCCTCTGGCCTGGCGCGTCGCTCCGCAAAGGGACTGCCGTAGCGCCTGGGCTCTGGCGGCTTGCGCGACTCGCGCGACTCTCGGGGCTCCTCCTGCTCGTCCCAGTGCTCGGTGGACTGGCTGCCGGAGGCTGGAGTTCGGTAGGACCTCGGGCTGCTCTCCCGGCGCTCACTCGGGGCATAGCGTCGGTGCCGCTCGCGTTCGAGCGACTTATCCTCCCTGGGATAGCGCGCCTCGAAACGCTGTCCAGCGGGCTTGTCGCGCTCCTTGTCGCGCTCCGCGCGCCGTCCCTTGTCCGGCTCTTTGGCCCGATCTTTGTAGCCGCGCGAAGCGGCTCCCGCTTTCCCCGCGGCCGCCTCCCGCTCCTTGTCCCGGTCCTTGTCGCGGTCTTTCTCCCGCTCCTTCTCCCGCTCCTTGTCTCGCTCTTTGTCTCGCTCCTTATCTCGCTCCTTGTCCCGCTCCTTATCACGCTCCTTGTCGCGCTCCTTGTCGCGCTCTCGGGCACGGCGCTCCTCGCGCTCCTTCTCCCGGTCGCGCTCGCGCTCCCGTTCCCGCTCGCGCTCCCGCTCCCGTTCTCGCTCTCGTTCGCGTTCTCGTTCACGCTCCCGCTCCCGTTCCCGTTCGCGCTCCCTCTCCCGTTCCCGCTCGCGATCCTTCGGCCGTGGATGCTCGCGTCGTTCCTCCCGGCGATCTTCGCGTCGATCCTCCCGACGCTCTTTACTGCGAGCTCGGCTTGGCCGCTCCTCCTTGCTCTTGACTACTTCCGATTTTCGCGCCTCCTCGCGATCCTTGCTGCGCTCACCCTTGTGAGAATCGCGATCCCGTTGCTCCCGCTTCTCGGGCTCGCGCAATCGTCCGACCAGTGGGTGCCGCGAGCGAGATTTGTCAGGACTACGGCTGCGTCTCGATCGGCTGGCCTGATGTTTCGATGGTGTTCGCGAGCGGCGTTCTCGTTCTTTGGACCGAGGCTTCGGCCGTTCCTCCATCTTCTTTTCTTCTACGCCGCGCTGCTTGCCCTTTTCCAAGTCTTTCCTCTCGGTTCTCTCTACTCGCTCGGGTCTCTCCCTCTCCAGCCGCTCGAGCCGCTCCAAGCGTTCTAGCCTCTCCAAGCGCTCGAGCCGCTCTAAACGCTCTAGTCGTTCTAGCCGCTCTGTTCTCTCGGCTCTCTCGACTCGGTCCGTCCTGTCGTTCGCCTTCTTTTGGCTCATCTCCTTCGTTGCTTCCTCAGCTTCGCGAACTTTTTTATGCTGCCTCTCTTTTTCATTTTCTCGGAACTTCAATTTTGGTGATGCGCTTCTAGTTCTCTCTTTGTTTTTTCCTGCTATACTGTGAGAGTTTAAACTCACAGGAGACTTGGTCCTAAAAAAATTCGGATTAAGTTTAGCAAATCACTATTAAATATTTTTCACAAATCCATTAGTTATTTTCTTACTTTTTCTTTCTTTCTTTATCTTCGTCCATTTCGGGTGAAGCACTGTGCCTTGCTTTTTTGAATTTCTTTACTTTCTTTCTTGAATCCGAGGTAGAACTTGAAGAGGAATCCTCGCTGCTAGATGTACTACTGCTACTGGATGAACTAGAAGTTCGAGAACTGGATGAGCTACTCATTGCCTTCTTCTTGTATTTAATTTTATCCTTTCCATGAACTTCTTTATCCTTCTTCATTTGCAACTCCAACTCTCTTTGTAAAAGCTGCCTACGTCTTTCTAACACTTTTTCGTCTTCGTACTCTAAATCAGTTTGATTCCACTCTTCTAAATTTAAATCTGGACTGTGAGATGTTGTTTTTACAATCTTTGATGTAAGTCGCTTAAACGGATCTTCAATGAGCTAAAAATTAATATTATCGTTTAAATTTTTAGTTGCTTACAATGTATTTAATTAATGTTGCCTACCAGTGGTGGATTTGAGGGTACATTATCCTTCTTAACCCGTTTAGAAGGACTTATCAATGTATGTGTATTAGCATACCTAAAATAATAAATTCATTAAAGATATTTGACCGAAGAGAATTAATATTTATCTACAAATAGCTTACTTGCAACTCTTGCCATATGAACAACTTCCGTTAAGTGCCCAATTTCTACAGTAATCCGAAGCGTTTTGAGCTGCAGTAATAACTGCTGATGGTTTAGTGCCCAACCTTTCAAAAACACTGGGACGCCGAGAGTCAATGTTACATTTCGTAGACTCAACTGTTATTTTCCTTATGTTTGACTTTGACATATTATCACCATAAATCAATCGTATTTCGACAATGGATGCACATACTTTTGCTTCTCTTTTTCGAACGTGTGCTACTTACATTGGGATATCATTAAGTAGTTGCTTTTTAGTGCTTATTTCTGCAACTATTAAATATACTTTTAATTACTAGTTAATAATATTTTCAATAAGGCCAAATCAGAAATAAGGTTTGATAATATGTACGCTTTGTATGTAACTATAACCTCTATAGCGAACTAGCGAAGTATAAATTGTTAAAACTGCGAAAACTGAAATGTGAAATCCGATTGTTTTCCTTTTCCAGATACTATTGGAAGTGTAGCAGCATCAAGCCATGTCCACAATTAATCAGCTTGGTCTGTACTCTGGATGCTGGAACTGACGAATGACCGAGACTGAACTGTGAAACACTAACAGCGGGATCCGGGATATGCCGGGATCTTTAGAGCTTTTCTACATTACATGCCATGCGCCGTGCGTCGAGCGACGCGAGTCATCTGAAAAAAAAGTTGTTCGACATCTATGTCTGCGGCTCTTAGCAGTGGTGGCAGTGTACGATTCTTCTAGAGAGTCCGCCGACTACACTATATTTATGTACTCGTTTAAACTATCGAAGTCGCAAAGGAGTACGTAATAGTGTAGCCTAAGGCCGTGTCTACGTGGTACCCCCTCCCCATCCCGTCACTATCCCGTCAGTATCCCCTCCCTACCTCATCCCTATCCCGTACCCTTACCTCGAACCCTTATCCTGTCCCCATACGATTTTTCTAGAACCTGCCGTCTAGGCTATCCTGTGTTTCATTGCGAGTTTGATCGGATGGAACTGTAAAGGTACGGGATAGGGATGGATAGTGACGGGATGGGGAGGGGGTACCATGTAGACACGGCCTAACGCTTTCCCTCGCTGGGCGGCTGGGGGGCTTACTCCAGGAGTATATATGCTCGAAGGTTTGAGGTGACGACTTTGTGCGGCCTGCGTGCTCTCTGGTCTGCTCTTGCCAGAGAATAGAGATTGTCACTTATGGTCTTACCCTCTTGCTTACTCTGCGTTAGTCTCTTGCAGTCTCTTGAAGTGTTTTATCATGTGCATGTGTATGCGAATTGCGATGCGCTAAAATAAAGGAGGAAAGGAGACAGTGGGCTATCCAAGTACCTAAGTCCTTGCTGAATATTGTTACGCTTGTGATCGGCTTGATTAGAAAATTGATCGACAATTACAACCAATTGCAAGCCGACCAGTCGAAAAAATAAATACTTGATAACTTTTCGAGTCAATAAAGAGTGACGAGTAACGACTTGATATATATAATATAGAAAAGTGCTAGATTTTTATTTTCATTTCTCGATCATTATATTCGCCAATTCGTCATCCTTGGCAACGGGCTGAACGGGCAACGGACGGCGGACTTCCGGACAGCGCAGCACATCCAAGTGCATCATCCAGTGGCTGTCACTATTGTCCATGCCCCTACCCTTCCCTATTCCTATTTGGCCTTTTCTCATGTTCATTCTCCGATGAATTGTTAAGGAAACAATCAACAAGCCACAAGTGCCTGCGTGCCTACAGAGCATCTGCATACATTGCAACTGATTAATTAGTAACTTAATGGTAAGGGAAAATATTCCCCAGCATTGCATAACGCACAAAATATAAATAACATTTTACTTTTTTAAACATTTCTTCTATCTATATTATACAATTCTGCAAACAACTACAGAGTACTATACCACCCTATCATGAGTCTACCATAAAATACAGAATAATCTTCAACTGATTGACCATATCAACAGTCAATATAGTATATTGTACAAGTATACTATTTTTGTCACAACTTCTATTTTATCTTATTTATCATTTTTCAATCCTAAAGGCCTTTAAATTGTTAATTTTAATTTTACTTTTCACGTACTGTTAATCGTTCTATTTATCCTTTCTTTGGCAGTTTTTAAGTTCTTTTCATGTTCTTGTAGAAATTATGCCTCTGTTTGGAAAATCTCAAAAGAGCCCAGCTGAGGTTGTCAAGGCTCTCAAAGAGGCTGTCAATGCATTAGAGCGAGGAGATAAAAAAGTGGAAAAAGTAAGTCAAAATTTATTTCATTCTTTATACTCTAGTCACCTTATAATAACCAGGAGATATTGATTAATTTTTAGGCTCAAGAAGATGTTAGTAAAAATTTAGTGCATATTAAAAACATGCTGTATGGAACTGCTGAGTCCGAGCCTCAAGCAGATATTGTTGTAGCTCAACTAGCACAAGAATTTTATAACAGCAATCTTTTACTTCTCCTTGTTCAAAATCTCAGTCGGATAGACTTTGAGGTAAGATTTTTATGAAAAAATTACTTGTGTTCTTATTCTTCCTCTATTGGAAATATGTACATAAAACGAAAATCTTATATTTAAATTTGATTAATTATATATAATTAAATATACCTATGTATATTTATTATTTATGTATATAATTATTTATTATATTTTATCAAAAGGCCCGTTAAATATAAATAAATTTAAATAAACTTTTTTTTAAATTAGGGCAAAAAAGATGTTGCACAGGTATTTAATAACATATTAAGAAGACAAATTGGTACTAGATCACCTACAGTGGAATATATTTGTACTAAACCCGAAATTTTATTTACTCTTATGTCAGGGTAAGTAAATTGTACAAGTTTATTTATTAAATAGTTTAGATAAATATTTTTTCATTTTTCTTTCCTTCCCTACTTTAGGTATGAACATCAAGACATTGCTTTAAATTGTGGAACAATGTTGAGAGAATGTGCTCGTTATGAAGCATTAGCAAAGATTATGATTTACTCGGATGATTTTTACAATTTTTTTAGATATGTTGAAGTTTCAACTTTTGATATAGCTTCAGATGCCTTTTCTACCTTTAAGGTTATTTTTATTTATTTAATTGATTAAAAACTTTCTAAAAATATATTAAAATATATAAATATTTAATGTAGGAACTCCTAACAAGGCACAAAATATTAAGTGCTGAATTTTTAGAAGTTAATTATGATAAAGTTTTTTCACACTATCAAAGGTTATTAAATTCTGAAAATTATGTAACCCGTAGACAAAGTTTGAAATTACTAGGAGAACTTTTACTCGACCGACACAATTTTACTGTAAGCTTTTATAGATGTTTTTTTAAAATAATTATTTTCTTCTCACTCCAATGTATACTTGATTATATATAAAAAATTTCAGGTCATGTCACGATACATTTCTAATCCAGATAATTTGAAATTAATGATGAATATGTTGAAAGAAAAGTCTCGTAATATACAATTTGAGGCCTTCCACGTTTTTAAGGTAATATTGTACAGTAGATAATAGTATATAATAAAATTATTTTATTTTTATTTTTAACTTTAATGGGCGAAAAAATGCCCTTTTACAGAAAGAAAATACAAAAAAATACAAAAATTATATTATCATTAAACATTGTTAAAGCGCTATTTTATATCAACAGGTATTTGTGGCAAATCCTTACAAACCTAAACCAATTTTGGATATTTTGTTACGCAATCAAGAAAAACTAATCGAGTTCCTTACTCGTTTCCACACGGATCGTTCAGAGGATGAGCAATTCAATGATGAAAAGGCATATTTGATTAAACAGATAAAAGAGCTCAAGTCTGTACATGAAAATTAAGTTGGTACTTTTTACACTGTTTTCCAGTAGTTTATGTAAATAAAATTTACATTCACGATTTATTATTGTAATGTTTAAGCTAATCAGACATAATACTCTTCTACCTTTCATCAATAAATTGTTTTAAGTATTTAGTACAGCAGCTATAAAAAACTATTAGTGTATTTTTTTAATAGTCTTAATAGTATCATCATAAAATTTAATAAAATTATATTGTAAATGAAAATGTAAAATGTGCCTACACATTTTTTACAAAAGAAAGTAATGTTTTACACATGCAGTAAAAATATAATACGTTTTAGGGGATAAATTAGTTAAAAATGTAAGCTAGATATAGTTCTGGTAAAAGTTCATAAAATTGTATTTGCGTTTGCACAGTGTACCAATTTTATGATTTATTGTAGCTGCTGTACTCTGATTTTATACACTAGAATATCTTTTGAGTACGACAAAATGTATTGACTTGTATCGGTAAGCAGCCTCTGCTTTGTTTTATGCTAAAAATTATAATCACATGTAATATGTATAGAATTGACTGTTAAAGTGTAACGCCAAAACAATAATTATTGTTTACTATATTTATTGCAATAAAAGTATTATTATTAAAAAAACAATTATGAATAGAAAAATTAGTATTCGTATCACATTCATTTTTTTGTATACTCTAGTAAAAATTAAAAGTTAAAAAAGTAGCTGTTTTTAAATTGATATAAAACAAGCTAAGATCTACTGTCTAGTATACTTAAATGAGGAGAATCATTTGCAAATTCTAATTACCTAGATAGTAAGTCTTTAAAAAGAGGCATTCACTATGTAGTAATTATTTACTTAAGCACTGTCAAATTGAACGATCTCTGCATATCCGCTGTTTGAATGTCATTCAAAATATTTAATCGAGACGCAATTAATATAACAGCTTGTGAAATGTTAGTGAAAGTTCGCGGTCGCCTATGCCTCAGTCCCCAATCAGGTTTAAGACTTGGTAAAGTGTCTACTTTACTCTTGACAATACTTTGGGCAGCAGTTTTAGCGAGTTTTTTATTGGTAGAAGTACACAATGAGCTCAATAAATATTTTGATCGCGAACAATTATTCACAGCCTAAAATAAATAAATAAATTAAATGAGGTAAATGAAAAACTGAAAAATTGAAAAATTGAAAAAAAGCCATTAAACTTTACCTCTGCGTATTGAGGATCCTCTGTGAGTATCCACACAAGTGTGGCAGTGTGCAAAAACAAATCTTCTTTCTTATCAATAGATACCGTTAGTAATCTCGCTAAATCTACAACGTATTCTTCCTAAATAATAAAAAATTAATTAATTAAATACCAAATAATATAAATTAATATATAAAAGAACTAGTGTATACAAGGCCTTACTTTGCGAACATAGCTCATTGTCAAATTGAACTTGGCTAAGGTCAACAAAATACTTATAACTTTTAAGCAGAGGTCCAGCCATGGCAATGATCTGTTGGCTTCAATTAAAACATAATATAACTTGGAGACTAAATTTAACTTGCAGACGCTGATGCAAGCATTTGGTGATAAACGAGTAATGACATCTGTAAAGTAGGTAATACAGTGTAAAAAATAATAATAATGATTAATGAGTAATTGCAAGGCTTAGAATAAAATAAAAAGTTTACCGAGTGAAGATAAACAAACTGATAACTGCCCAATGCTTGAGGCGTACATAAAGACTTCAATGGCTTCTTGTAAGCGAAACGCAAGTGTTGCTGTAGGTACTGCAGCCTTCGCCGCTTTCTCTGCCCTTTCACGCAACAGAGCCATTTTTTTGCTCGCTGCCTGGCGAACTTTGAAACCCTTCCAAGCGGCTTGAATCACCGTAGCGGCTCGGCATTTTTTCTTAAACTCGGCTCTTTTCATTTCGAGTAGAAGGCGCTCTTCTCTCTTAAATCTCCACCAATTTTCAATGCACGCAACTGCTAATCGACGCTTCCTCTTCTCTAAAAGAGACCTCCACCAATTTTGAATGATTACTACACGCGAAAGTGTATAAAGATAATCTCTTCGACATTGTCTTTTTATTAATTTGGCACGGTATCTTTGTTGCGTTACGATGGCCGCACTTTTCAGTCGCTGGTATTGCATTCGACTTTCTCTCGCGAGTCTCAGAGAACGCCAAAACCATTGAATCTTGATAACTGCATCGCGTTTCTCATTAAATTCCTTCCTGGCTTTTTTAACCTTGAGTAATTGCTGGATTCTGACAACAGTTGACTTTAATCGAAGGTAAGTCCTTCGTTCAAGTCGGCCAGCCAAGTAGTGCTTCCAGTAACGTTGTATCAGCAAGATCGCTGCCTTTTTCTTCTTAAACTCTTTTTCTGCTAGGCATCGCCTCCACTTAGTTTGTATCAGAATGGCCGCTTCTCGTTTTCTCTTGTACTCTTTCATAGCGAGTACAGCTCGCCAGCAACTTTGCATTTTTATAGTGTACTCTTTCAATATGAGATATTCGTCGCGCGTTCTTCTCGCAAGAAGTAGACTTCTTCTCCGACATTGGATCAGCAAAGCAGCAGACTTTATACTTTTGTAAGCCTGACGAGCTCTACAACCTCTCCAATATTTCTGTACGATAATCGCCGAATTTAGTCGCTTCCTCAATATTCTTCCCAATAGCTTGGCTCTCCAGACGCGCTGTAACATTGTCACTGTGGCTTTTAATGTTAAATATTGCTCTCGTCTCTTTCGTCTCTCGAGCTCGTGCACTCGCCAGAATTCTATTGTCCTAACGGCCTCTTTCATTCTCTTCAATCTTTTCAATCGTTTCGCTAGCACGTACGACCTCCAATGGCTCTGTATCAATAGGATAGATTGCTGGATCGTCAAGTAACGAGTCCTTTCGACACGAGCCAAGCGAAAAGCTCTCCATTTCCTTTGAATAAAAATTATTTTCGACTTTTCCTCGAGGTACTTTGCTCGAACCTGTCGACCCTTTATCAATGCTCTCCAACGACTTTGCAAAAGGAGAGCAGCTTTAACTCGGCTGAGCAGCTCTTTGTAACGTTGCTTTTCCTTAATCATCCTCCACCAGGATTGAATTTTCCCCAGGGCATCGATAAATTGCAAATACTTTATCCTTTCTTTTTTCATGATGATTCGCGCTCTCCACTTTTGCTGAACAAAAATAGTAGCCCTCTTCATCTCGGCATATTCTTTTCTGCATTTTCTTCCGAGTTCAAGAGCCAAACGTCGGCTCTCGATCACTTTCACTGCAGCCTTCTTTTCCAAGTACTCTCTGCGCACTAATCGAGCAGCTAAAATATTTTTATACCAAAGTTGTATCCTTAAAGCGGAAGCTTCTTTTATAGCTTCTCGCTTGGCCAATGCTCGCCTCGCTTCAAATTTTATCCTCCAAATCTTTTGTCCGAGTAACGCGGCCTTTTTCACGGCGAAAAAGTAGCGCCTCGCTTTTCTCGCCAAAATGTTGCGTCTCCACCAAGTTTGAATTTTAATGCAAGCACACTTCTTTCGCTTAAAAAGCGCAACATCATTTCTAGTTGCTCGTTTATTTCTCCAGACTGTTTGCACGAGTATTACCTTAGCTTTCAGCTGCAGAAATGCTTTTCTCTCGAGGGAGAGAGTTTGACGGTTTTTACTCTCCCTTATACTTTTCTTCGCAATCCATAAAATTTCGACGACTCTTACAGAATGCTTCAATGCGAGAAAATAATGTCGCTCCTTTCGGCCAACGAGTCGAGCCTTCCAGTGCTCCTGAATTATCCTGATGCTTTGAAGAGTTTTCTCGTAAAGCGATCTCTGCTTTCTCATTAACAAAAGTCCACGCCATTTAGCTTGTAAAGCTCTGGCAGCAGCTCTTTTGGTCTGATAGTGCTGATGAATTTGTTTGGCCAAGCGATGCTCTCTCCAAAATTTCTGAATTTTCCTAACATTGTCTTTCAAGTGAAGAAATCGGGCCCTCTGATGTTTCATCGAGCGATTCGCGCGCCAGCGTCGTTGTACCATAACGATAAGTTGTCGCTGCCTTCTAAACTCCTGTACGTAAAGTCTGCTCGTTTTAAATCTTCTCCAGCATTTTTGAATCTTAATAGCCGATTCTTTTATTTGACTGTACTTTCGCCTTTGTCGTTCGGCTTCCTTTTTAACTCTCCATCTCGACTGAATGAGAAGGGCAGCGTTGGTTTTTAAAAGCAATTGTTGAGCATATTGCTGCTTTAAAGCAATCAATTGCTGTTTAGCCAAGTGATATCTCCAAGCTCTTTGTACGACAGAAGCGGCATTATTCCGTCTATTCCTAATCAAATTTTTAACGTGTATGTAGCACAATTTCGAACGCCACCATCGCTGCAGAATTTTCGCTGCCTTTTCGTATCTAGGAGCTTGAAATTTGTAGATTATTTGCCAAAGTAGCGAGAGGCTTTTCTCTCTATGTCCGTCGGCAATACTTTTTGCATCAATCTCGCCGGTTATGGTGTAGCCTGCTTCCTTGAGAGCAACCAATGATATATTGACGTTGTGAATCTTTTGAAGGCGAGAGATTGCCGGTACTCTGCATTGACAAGTGAGACATCGTTTTCCAGTTATGAGTTCCATTACTCTGCAAAGTCTTACACCATCTCTCAAATCAATAGACAGCTCTTTCACAGCGTAATCGTATTCATCCAGATATGACTGTTTGTGACTTACAACATAATTGTAGTTTCTTAAAACCTTAGTAATGTCACCAATGCCACTTAGAAGTTCTCGAGAAAACGTTAATAACATTGATCTGCTATCCTTTATTAGAGCTCTTTTACGAAATAAGCACGGATCGTGTCCTATAAGTTTATTTCTCTTAGCATAATCCAAAAAGTAGACTAGAAACAAGAATTTCTTTAGCATAAATTTGTTCATGAGTGGTTGAAATGTGCCGAGTCGGATATTAGGATGTGAATTAGCAGAATGCATTTTCACGAGAAACGGATCCGAGAAGAATCTGTTTAAAAGAAACCTTGACAGACCGACAATGTCGTTGTTTGATTGAAGAGGAATTGTTTCACCATACACTGTTTCTAGGCCTATCCTTAGCCAAAGCGGATTGTAACTTATAAATAATTCAAGTATAGTCTTTTGCAATCCTGTTAAAATATTAAAATAATTTTTATTACCTCTATCTGCAAAATTTCATACATTTCGATGTACTTACCTATATCACGATGCAAATCTCTGTCAGTCCTTATATTTAGTACCTCCTTCTCGATGCCCACTGTTGTTTGTGTCAGAGCCGTTATTATCTCAGCTTTTCGAAACATAGCGCATGCAGCTTTTCGTAAAGTATTCAATCTTGTATTAGTGTGGTATCTAGCAGACACTGATTCTTTGGTTTCGGCCAAAGTAACATTCTCCTTGGACCTGCACGACTGCCACACTTTGCCTATATCAATAGTTGTTGACTCATCGTCTGTGGCCAAGTGTTCAAGAGGAGTCAATAAGGCATTCAACCATTTCTTAAAAGCTAATTCTTGTTCAAATATCCATTTGTCATCGTAATAAAATGTACTGTTGTAAAAATATCCATTTTTTATCAATAATTTACAATAAATATTTACCAATATAAAGTTATATTATTTACCTAGTAAGAAAGGGATCGTGTGTCATAGTAGCAGCAAAGGGGTCTGGATTACAAAACATTGTTAAAAAGTCATTTGGATCATGAAGCTTTACAACAACTTCTTTCCTTTGCTTTTTTAAATTTTTAACATTATTTTTATTTCTCATCATACTTAATCCCGCAAGAGAAAGTTTTGAAATTCTAACTCCAGGAATTTGTGTTCTTCCGTTACCTGAAAATAAATTTAATCAATAATTATTAATTAACAAAATTATTAATTAACATTCTGACTTAATCTTAAAAGACGATTACTTTTTATAGTTTCATTTATTTGTATTTTTTTCTTGGATTTTATTCTTTCAACCATTGCTTTTTCCTTCTTTATTTTGCTGCACTTTGTAGGTGATATCTTTCTAAGAACAGATTTTCTATCTATTTTTGGAGGAGAAATCTCTAAACAAATAGTTTTTGATTTTTTTGATTCTTGGCTACAATCTTTTGAATTAGTGTACCTTTTATCTATAGCATCATTCCAACATTTATCTTCTTCCTCCTTTATACTGTCTAATGTAGAGTGCATAATACTTCTTGAATTTGGCGATAGTGAAGAATTTTTTGATTTTACCCACAAATCTGCTTCTAAGCAATCTTTAGCACTACCAAAATCCATTTGAGTTTTTGAGAATTGATTGCTAAATCGTGTACCATCACTTGTTGCATTTGCATAACTAGTAATGGGCATATCAAAAGTTTTAGCAAGGCACATTGGTTTTAAGTGAAAACTATTTTTTATACTAGTTGGCGAGATAGGCAAATCGTAAGTATCATCTTTTTTATCAATACTAAATGTGGCATTACTTTCTTGGTTGAATATCTCATCACTTAATACCTTATTTTTGTCAAATTTACTAACTGTTGAACAGAGATTAGGTGAAAATTTTAAATTATCGTGTGAATTTTTAAAGGGTGTCAATTTTAACTCGTTTAAAAGCATAGAAAAATCTGAATGAGATTTTGCAGATTCTATTTCATTTGATTTTGGAGACAAAGAATCATCAAATTCTTCACAATTATCGTTATTAATTCCTTCAGAAGTGGGGGACACAATTTGTGTATTAATGCATTTAGGAATTTTAAGATAAGTTTCTTTTCTTAAAGTCTTTTGTACTTTACTTTCTATTGTAGCTGTAGAGGATTCTTTTTCAAATAACCAAGATTCATCGATATTTTCAATATCTGCATATGATAAAAAAGCATTAGGAAAAATAATTATATGGTAAATAAAAAGTCAAATTATTAGAAATAGATGTAAAATAAAAATCTACGCTTACCATTTTTAGGCAAAAAAGAAACAGTATTATGTGCTGCTATATCTGCATCAAAACAAGGAAATTTTGTTTTTGCTGGCGTAATCTTGAAAGAGGATGAATCAAGAAATTTTGAAAAACTTAAAGATTGTGGTGGTGACAGTTGTTCCTTTCTCTGTTCTTTTGCTTTAGCTTGTTCCAACATCCAGTTGAAATCTACATTGCTAGGAATATTTTCTTTGTTTACAAATTCTGTTATCAATGTAGTTTGTTTCATACTAGTTTGAACTTTATTTTTTGAAATCTTTTGGTTGTTATCATTGCTTGTACTGTTTTTGTGGGTTGGATCATATTTTTTAAAATTCTTTAATTTAGTTTGTTTAACTGTTAAGCCACCTGCCTTTTTAGACTTTCCATTAGATACTTTATTGGGATCGGAACAAGTCAATGTCAGTGGTACATCGTATTTGATTCGTCTACTATCTGACAACTGCAATATATCTCTCCAAGAGCCAGCTTCTGTAGGTTCCCATAATATATTTAAAGCAGTACTACTCCCTGGTTCTAAGGTCCACTCTGAGTTACTTAATCTTACACATCTTTCTTCGGGTGGACTTTTAATTACAGATACCTAATTAAATAATGCAACATAATAAAAGCAAAGTAGTAATCAAAATATTGTTAATTTCTTTATTTTCCTTACTTACAGACAGAATGCGATTATTTGTATTTTTTATTGTTAATTTACATTCTGTTAAAATATTGATCTTTGTATGCAATACTATTCGAGTTGGTGGCTGAAATGGCGCTAGTAATAAATCATAGTTATTTACATGAGCTTCTCTTTTAGATTCTTTTGATTTCTTTTCTTTTGGTGTTACATTGATCTACAATAAACGATAAATAATAAATAAACGGAAATTTTATTAACATGGTACATGATAATAAATCGGAATTAAAAATAAGTAAAAATTTTACTTGAAAAAACATGGTTTATTTATCAAAGTCCAAGAGCAGTAAAATATCCAAAAGAGATTAGTTGATGAAATAAATTAACAAGATAAGCATGATTGAACTTCATACGATAAATAATATATTCCACTGTACTATCAATAAAACAATGCAATATACTTTAATAATCATCAGTCAGTTAGTAATCAGTACAGGAGCCTTGCAGGCAGCAGGCTACGCTACAGGCGGTTAAACTGTCCAAGTATACCCGGGTGGCCGCTGGCGACTGAGATCTGTGATCCGCTTTCTGTTTGACTGTTTGTCTGTTGCGACTGTTGCTGTACTGACCTGGCTGTACTCGCAATTCACATTTGAAAATTGAAAATGTTTTCTAAGCGACCCCACTAGCGGCGCTGTGAACGCTAATTTGAATTTTGAAAATTCATTTTGACATTGTTGACATGTTCATGTTGCAAACGGCCAACGGATTATCATCCATGGACCATGATGGCCTATACAATAATACTAATAGTACTAATCAGGGTTGCGGGGCGTTGTGCACAAGTGCCCCAAGCAGTTAACTTCAGAGTGCACCGAGCGTAGGTAGTATATCTATATATATTCGAATAAATATACCATGTAGACACGGCCTTACCTTACCCCATCCGTGTCCCGCGTCCGAATGTCCGATTCTTCTATAGTCCGCCGACAGCACTATTTATGTACTCCTTTGCAACTTCGATAGTTTAACTTGCTTTCTGTTTAACTGATAAATAATACACTAGTCAGTCAGTCAGCCGCGGAACGGAAGTTCCAAACATACAAAAAAAATAAAATAATACACAGTATAAAACACGTAATGAGAATAAACTAATCGATTTGGAATTGCGAAAAGGTCATTGTCAAAATGTTGTTTAATGTTTAAGTATACTTCTTACTTATTAGACTTTAAACTGCCTTTTTTCCCTTACATTTCAATGTTCAATAAGTAAGTAATTTTTTGTTTCTTAATTAGTATTCACCCAACATTAATTTTAAAGTATTGTTAATTAAAAATTGTTTAAAACTTTTTTTAATTTTTAAAGTAATAGAGTTAGTAGACTGATGCAATGGCTGCAAAAGTTCTAGAAATGGAAAAGAATTCTTTACAGGAAAGAAACTTTTGGCTTAATTTGCCAACCGTTACTACTTTTGACAAAGGTATATAATAAAAATTTATTGTATTGACTTTCAATTATTAATTAAATTACATTATTACTATTGTAGGGAACAATTTGATCTCAACAAAATTTCTCAATAAATCTAGAAAAAGTAAAGACAAGTCTAAAATGTTAAAAAAAGTTTCTTCATCTTTTTTAGTAGGTTCTCTTATTAATCAATTGTGTGCAATTCTTGAAAAAGATCCACTACAGAGTAAAAAACTTTATGTTTGTAAGTATTTAGTTTTGTTACAAATTAGCAAAAATAACTTATAAAAATAACTTACAACAAGAATTTATATTCAGCATTATGTGACATTATGCATCAAATGAAACTGATCGATCCTTCTTACAAGTTAGGAGGATTTGAATGTATCCAAGGTAAATATGAAGATGCTTTGTACAATTTGATAAGTGTAACTAGAGCAACGATTGGAAGTGAAAATGCAATACCAATTTTAAGGTAACGTTTAAAAAATATTTAAAATGTATTACAACTAACAGTTGTATTTTATACTTAAGTAATAGAATTATTTTCAATGTATT
>JAXIUT010000009.1:12070848-12084290 GCA_035586675.1 Eurytoma californica | reverse complement strand
CAAGATGTATCAAGATGTATCAAGATGTTGCATTTCGGACCAATCTTGACACATTTTGATACACTTTGATACACTTTCGTACACTTTGACACATTTTGATACACTTTGGTACATCTTGATACACTTAAAAATTTCCGCTAGGGTTTAGCGAGACTTTTTAATATCCAGGCAATTCACCCTTTGCATCGTAATTATGATGGTCTTTATATGTTTAAGATTGTGAAGGGCTTTGTGGGAGGTAGCACCATTCAAAACCTTTTTCAAGCTCGTCATCAAGTACACTCTTTAAGGTATCAAAGACCACTCATGGAATCTAAATCTTTATCTAATACTGGTTTCCATTCCACTACTTGTCGCATTAAGCGTTTTTGGAATTACGCTTCCGTGTTCACTTACTAACCTTGATGATATAGGTCCGTTTAAAACGGCGTTGCACTCTCATTCGGTTTCTTATTAATCATTAGTTTGTATTTTAGTTTATAGTTTAAGAATTTTGATTTCAGAATCATCCTTTAATTATTATATACGTTTATACTGAATATTTATATATTATATTTGTTATTCTTTGATTTTTTTGTATTTGGCTTATTAGCCCGTTTGATGAAATAAATAAATAAATAAAATAAGGATTTGTAAATATAAAATTATCAAAATTGTATATTTGTGTAATACATAAATGCCTATTTGTTTACATAATATATTCGACAAAAAGTTAAATTCATTAATCAATTATCTTTGCTATTGGTAGCTTCTGGAGTATTACTTCTTTTTTTTTGTTCTACTTTATGCTTTTCCAAAAAACTTTTAAACGATTCCGCTTCCTTCTCTTCATCATTATTTTCTAAAGTTTCCTCTGTGCCTTCTTCATCTTCACTAGATTCATTAGCTGGATGTTTAAGATAAATATCTGATATCTCTCTACCACTATTGACAGTTGTTATTAAAGGAACATCATCTCCTGATATTGCTTTAGCGGCATTCAACAATTGCCTTTCTTTTCTCTCTCTTTGCTCTTTTAATTGCTTTTCTCGAATTTTTAGCCAACGCACTCTGTATTTTCTGAAATAATTTTTATTGTAAAACATAAAATGAGTATTTGAGAATATTAAAGTAAATTATACATTGATTTTTATGCACTATCTATTTTATCTAATCCTCACTTTCATGCAAATAAAATGCCACTAAAAATGCAATAAAATCAATGCATAAATTATTGTTACATCCACTGAAGAACAAATGATATTAAAAATATATTGGTTAATTACTTAAAATATTGTTTTTTTGCGTCTGTTACAAGATTAAGAAAATCTGAAATACCAGTTCCTACAGTGGCTGATACACCACAGCAATGCAAGTTATTATAAAATTCATCAAGAGCAAGAGCCATACTGCGAGTTAAATTACTAATGTAGGTAGTTTCATTATCAAGGACTTGTTGAAAAGCTTCAAAATCTTGCATCCATTCAACGGCATAACTGTTATCTACTACATCAATCTATAAATATAAATTAACAAATGAAGAATGCTTTTGATAATGATAAAAAATATTATATTTACCTTGTTCATAACAACGATTAGAGGCAACTTATTAGTTTTGTATAATATAGAACAGGCATATAGCATATTAGACATAAAAGTAACAGGTTTAACACTTCTAACTGTATCCATGACATAAACTATAATCGTAGGAAAATGGGAAGCCAATGCTTCAGTTATAATGGCACCACTGGCTGACCAAGTAAAAACTTCAATTTGACCTGGAGTATCCATTATAACATACTTATGATTTTGACCTGCTTTTCTTACAAGTTCTATAACTTGATCAAATTTAGTGGAGAATAAATTTAATGCAGTAACTATACCCCCATTTGGGCCTAAACTGTATTGTTTCATAACTTCTTTGTAATTGACAGTATCTCTTATATCTGAAAAATGATGAAATTTTGAATATTTATCTGTATTTTTTAATACCGAATATTCTATGAGATGAATTGCACGTCCGCACCTATATTAGCAGGATAGGGGATTTCAGTACAAGCCGGATCCAGGTTAATAACGTAAGGCTTGCTGTTATCATAGAGCCTGGATACAAGTTTGGTAACAAAAGTTGTCTTTCCTGAACCAGCCATTCCAAGTACAATGATACAAGTAGGAATCTTATCATTTTCTGGATTGAGATCTGGACTCTCGGAAGGCTCGGACATATTGGCGGTACAAAACGATCACTGTGCAGTAGAATTGTTTTGACAGTGCAATTGTCCAAAGTATAAGTTAGGTCGCGTGTAAACCGTTGACTGTTATATGACTAGGAACATTTGAATATTTGTTGAAATGCCGGTATGCCGTTGCAATGATCGGATCAGATCAGCGGATCAGATAGGTGCTGGTACTATGGTAGAGCGCCGTCGCGGCGTGCTCTCGCCTGGCTCTCGCTCTAGCATGGCGACCACTGCACTGCGACTTGGCAAAGCAACTAAAGTCTGACTTCTGAGTCTGTCTACATAAATGCCAGCACAAGCGCATTGGAGTTTGGAGGGGGCAGGGGGCCTTCTCTCGAGTGATAAACGCGCTCGAAAAATAAGGACAAACAAAAGATATGAAATGTACGAGTTGGACAAAGACAAGATGGGTCCAGCCGGTATAAGACAATCAATTTTGTCCGTGCGTGACGCCATGCCGACAGCCAAAGCCACTGCTTCGTCACGGCGGGACGTGACTGTGCCGGGGCTATTGTAGGGCAACTGGCAAGTGGCAACTGTGAACTGCGCCAACGCCGCCAACGGCTCAACAGTCGGCGAATCTGACCGAATTGGCGAATTCTTGTGCTCGAAGCCTGGACGCCTGGTCGGCGGCAGTCGGCGGGTGGTCCGACAGGTCCGACTTCCGAGCGGCTCAACGGTCCGGTGCTCGGTGTTCGGTGACTGTTAACAGCTAGTAGCACTGTAGCAGGGACACTTTCCCAGCAAGCACCCACTCGTAGCAGTCGTAGCGAACGCGAAGCACCGAAGGCTTGGAGGCGGCCTTAGTAAGCCGGAGCAACGCGTTGCTACTAGTACGCTGCGGAAACTCGGCAAGAGCGCCTGAGGACCTGGCGGCTGGCCTCCCCTTATAGGACAGCACCTCGTACCGGCTCGTACCTCGCACAGCCCTCACGAGTCACGGGCGATGACGCTCGCTCTGCTGCAAACATTACTCTGCGGCTCCTGAATTTCGAGTGCTGGTAAAGGAGTATCATGGCGTCGAGACAGCCCCATGTGGACAATGCGGTCAACGAGCGCCGGCTAAGGCCCATTTACGGTATGCTTAACGTAGCCATAAGTATTAATTATCCGTTGCCACACTCTAGACCGGTACTGCTGGTACTACTACTTGCCAAACTTTGCCTATGACCTTTGCCGACTGCGGAGCACGCCGATACTAGGTTATGTAATATTTCCTTTTTTCTCGCTTCTGTCGTTCCAGATAGACTTGACAATGGTAACAATAAGAAGGCCCTCCAGGAGGCGGACAAGGTTTTGAAAAAACATCCCAATAATCAGTGCGCTCGGGTCCTTAAGGCTTTGGCACTTCTTCGCCTAGGCAAGGAAGACGAGTGTCAAACTATTATTGACAAGGTTCGCTCTGAAGTACCCTGTGAAGACTCTACTCTCCAAGCCATGAGCATCTGCTATAAGGAAATACACCAACGTTAGTAATTCGCTCCTTTTGTTAACCTACTTATATTCCCTTATCGCATACCTCTACTTATTTCTATTTACTTTTTTATTTTATTTTCAGCTGATAAAATCAGTGAGGTTTACGAAGCTGCATCTAAGGCAGATCCAAACAACGAAGAACTTTTGACTCACCTTTTCATGTCCTATGTTCGACAAGGAGACTTTAAAAAGCAGCAGCATACTGCATTAGCTTTGTATAAATTAGTTCCTAAAAATCCTTACTACTTTTGGGCTGTTATGAGCATTGTTATGCAGGCTAATAATGCAGAGGAAAAACAAGCCAAAAATGTTATTTTGTCATTAGCTGAGAGAATGGTTTGTATGAGAAAACAATTTGTTACATAAATCAGCTTTCTGATTAAAAAACTATTACAATGTGAATATTTCATTGTGTAAAGACATTCAACTACTTTTATAATAAATTACTAGATTTTAATAAAACATAACTATGGTCATCAAGATTTTATAGTAAATTTTTTACATTTTTTTAGAAATATATAACTAATAAAAATTTTCTGCTTACTTTAAGGTATTGAAATTAGTAAAAGAAGGGAAAATGGAAGCTGAGCAGGAGATTCAGTTATATTTAATGATACTAGAGCTGCAAGGAAAAATGGAGGAAATGTTTGAAGTTTTGTCAGGACCTTTGGCTTCTCGTTTATCCAACGTTCCTCAGCGCAAAGCTAAATTATTACTAAAAATGAAATGCTTTGACGAAGCAACAAAAGCATATGAAGAGCTCATACGCAAAGAGTAAATTCAGTCAAATTCTGAACATTAGTACCAGAGACATATGTTTAAATTTTAATTTCTAATTAAAAAAAATCTTGCAGACGAGACAACTGGGCATACTATCAAGATTATTTAACTGCAGCACTTAATTGTCAAACAGCTACCAAGTGTTATAAATTTTTAAATGAAACTATAACTACAACATTTGATGACAAAATTCGAGCACCTCAATTGGCCAGATTAGAGTTATTAAAGCGTACAAGTGAGCAAAAATTAGAAATTGAGCATTGCGCACATATATGTGATGATATGCGACAATACTTTAAACAATTTGGTACAAAAGCATGTACAGTTGGAGATTTAAAGTTATATTTGCATTTACTAAGTGATGCCGATAAAGAAGAGTTACTGGAAAATGTAAATCTCAAATCATGAAATAAAAGTAAACAATAAAATTTTATATACTAATAAGTTAACAATAAATTTTCAGATAGAGCTTGATATTGGGATTGGTGAAACTGATTATCCAGCAACCATTGATCAAATGCAAAGGCATATTCATTTTGAACAATTAAAACGCATTTGTGGAAGACATCATCTACCAAGAGCTGACATTGAAGAGAGAAAAAATCTAGTTAAACGACTTACAGAGTTGTACGATAAAGGAAATGCTCTGTGCCCACAAGAAACAAGGTTACCAACTGACTTTTGCCCAGCAGATTCATATGTGCTTTTAGCTGCTCATATTTTGCATCAGTTATGGTTCGAAACATTAGAAGCATCTTGGTTATACAAGTAAATATTTATTTTTTATCTCTTTAAAATGTTGCGGTGTTGAGATTTTTTTTACCTTTTTTGTCAATTTATTATTTTCCAGAGCAATGTTAATTTTGGAAAGGGGATTAAAATCAAGTCCTGCTAATTTTCACATAAAAATTCTTCTTATCAGAGCATATTTGGAAGCAGGATTAGCAAAGGGAGCTGACTATGCTTATTCACTATTAGACTGTAAACATATCCAAATAGATTCATTAGGTCACTTACATGCACCGTTATTAGCTCCCCTAGGTTACTTATCACAAGCATCCAATTGCCTTGACCATGCAGCTAAATTTTTTATAGCCAATTTCAAAGATGTATGTAATATCAATATCCAATTTATATTATTTATTGTAACAGGCATTGCATTTTGATTTTGATTTTGATTCCTTTTTTTATTCTTAAATATTTCTAGAGTGCAGATCATTTGACTTATGGCTATAAGTATGGGAGTTTCTTAAAAATACAGGAATTTATTGAGCTTCGTAAACGACTGGAAAATTCTATACACTTTGCTACGACGACTGTAGACAAAATGTTACTAGAACTAAGCTGGTGTGATAGTCCTTCAGCAGTTACTAATTCTTTATCCAGTATGCACATTCAAGCAGCAGAAGATCCTATAAGATGGGATCAACTTCGCGACAATCGAGATGTAGATGTATGATTCTTTTTTTTCAATATTTATATGATAAAAATTTTTCTGAACTTCAAGAATATTCTTATAAAGTGATTTGTTCCTTGCTTTTAGGTCGTTGTAGGGTGGGAACCATTACCTGAAAACAGCGAAGACCTCCGTATGAAAGTAGAAACACGAGAGTGTATGGTGCGTTTACTTGCAGCTCGAAGTTTAATTCTGAGAATTCTAGCAGCAGCTAACGATACCGATTCTTCTACCGTCCTTTCTCGGTTAGCCGCTGATCTTAAAAAGTTACAAAATGAAACTATCCCATTGACATTAAATAAATTCGAATGCAATGGAAAAGACAAAGTCAATACTGTCATAGTTCCTCTGGATGCTGTGGAGCGATTACGAGAAGCTTACAGTTCTGCACAGTTAACTTTAATTGCTCTGTTTGCTGAGTCGCTCGCTAATTTTTCATGTCCGGACTCTGAATGCATGGAAGCTCTTCGAACAACGCCATGTTTAAAAGTGTTACCATTACCAGAACAGAATAAACCTACATCCTATAGGAAATTTTTACTCAGAGCAGCTACTTGTGGAGAAACTGTAGCGTTTTTAAGTGCCATTTGTACTTCAGCTGCATCGCAAATAAAACCTAATATATCAAAAAAGAAAAATAAAAGAAAGAATACTAAAGAAACTATTGTATCGTCTGCTGTAGAAAATCAGGTATGACATTTTTTTTTTCAAATGCATAAATGCAATTGCAAAAAATATCTCGAATTTATTTTATTGACGATATAAAATATTTTTTTATTTCTTTATTTCAGACGTGGCTTGAAATTTCTCAACTATTATCAGATAAACTTGAAAAATTAGAATCTGTACTAAACGAACTTGATAAAGTAGAAATTTACACTGATTTAAATCCTGAAGATGATGTAGCAATGAAAGTCATTAAGCGCGCACAATCGAGTCTCTCATCAAGCAGCCTGGCTTTGAAATCTCGTATCGTGAATACTCATAAACTCGTTAATAATCTGAAAAGCTGAAATTCTAAAAGTGATTTGTAAATTAAAATCCGTTCAGATACATTGGCCAATGAATTACGATCCATGTACATATATATAACTTTGTTATTATTAACATTAATTGACCATTTTCGTCAGAGATGAAAAGTGTTCATGTTTGACAAATTTTACTTTTCATAATTCTCATATAATACAGGCATAATTTTTGTTTTTTGTGCAAAACTTTATACAAAGTGGAAATATTTCCTAAAAAAAAAAACCAAGTCTGCCCAAACGATCTATAAACGTCAAATAACATGTTTACAGATAAAAATTATTATTTTTTAACACTGCCGAGATCTCGAAAGGAATGAATGTTTTTTTAAAATAAACTAACGTAATAACTAGGCAACCATCTAATATGGGGTTCTAATAAAAAGAAGTTATAGAAGGCCAGTTGAATTTTAATAGAAATATGTATGTGTAAGGGATTATTCACATGATGTAACTATTAGCTCTAGTGTATTTGCTTTGTTCCTATTTCCAATCCCTGAATATATTGGAAAAACAATAAGTAAGCAATAGCACAAAATGAAAAAAGATAAATTGTATTGTGCCATTGATGTGCGAAAGAAAGCATGCAAGAAGTGCGTATAACGAATTTCAACATGCAATAATCAAGTTTTATCATGTATTGTATACGAAGCTAGTTAAATGGAAGGAAAAGAATTTGCTAAGAAATACATTTGCAGCTAAGGACACATTACGTGATACTTAATCAATGACGTCCTTGGCTATTGATCTGTATTTTTTTTCCTTTTTTTCTCGTGACAAACATTTTGAGTATTTTCATCTTCTACTTAAACAAATTATTTAGAGGTTTAACGTAGACTGTGTGAACAAAATCATACAGATATTGTTGTAAACCACTTGCTTTTTATGGTAAATAATAATATATACACATAAGTTTTTCGCTGTTTACAAGTATCTCAAATTTTACATTATAAGTTTGTTTTCTTAGTACGTGAATTTACAAAATGAAAATAAGAAAACAACTGAAAAGTTTCAGACTACTTAGAAAATCAATTGTTTGTACAAAACATTTGAGATTAAAAAAATGAAACTTTAACAGCAGTCACTTGAATCAACTGATGCTGTTTATCATAAAAATTGATCAATATTTTACAATGTCTACAACTCGTGTATCGCTTGTACACGAGGATATTTAAAAGGCGTACAAATTGATGAAGGTAAACGTTTGAATAATAAATAACAAAAATCACTTTGCCTAATCTATGAAGAAAACTAATCTTCATCTGTACCTTTTTGATACACTGCACCAAATTTGCTCATGTACTTTCGAACAAAGTCCTTTGCTTTGTGTTTGACATTATCATTACATTCAAGTTCATCAACACTTTTACAGTGTTTCAATTCTTTTGCAAGTACAAAATGGGTCAGCTGCAAAAAGAGACAATTCTTTAATGAGTTTTAATTATAAATAGTGTCTAAATAGGAGACTAACGAAACTTTGGGTAATATTTTCTTATGCTAAAATATGCAGAAAGCCAAGGTTATAATGCTCTGATGCTCAAAATTTGCAATACCATATAGTTTTCTAACGAAATTTTTTCATTGCCGAATTGTTTCTTCAGATAAGTATAACAACTTTTATAAGACGTGTACAAGATTTGCTGTAAAAAAAGAAAATATATAAAAAATCTGTTATTCCCGCTTCAACTGTAACAATCTCTTTATTAACCTGAAAAGTGGAACGTATATAAAGTAGTGTTTGGGCGAAAATATGATTTCTCTGGGTTTCTTTAGAACAAGGATTTTATCTTGAATTTTTTTGTCAAATAAATATAAAACAAATAGAAATTTAAAATAAAGTTTTTTTGTTTTAAATAAATTTGACTTCTTTTAAGAAGGCGAGAGATTTCAACTGCATAATCGCCAATAAGCGGAGCCTTAGAAATGAGAGTAAAGCCAATTATCCTCGGTGTAGGTTTATTGTTAGAGCAAAGCGAAAAATGTTGCTTGGCTTTGCTCTCTTGCTGTACAATGTATTATTCTTTCCTAAACAATTAACATTTGTGAGCTTAGGCCTCGCATAAATGACATGAAAATCAAATCAAATTTCTACGCTAATTTAACAGGCTTGATCTTTTTACAACTATTCATGAAAAAAATTTGTGTCGCACCAACGCTAAAATCATCTTTTTCTCTTTTTTAATTTTCTTTTAAAACCTTTAAAAGATCTCACGAAAGCCGAGATACCTTCAAAAATGAAATAAAAAATAATTGAACCTTTAGCAAATTGTGCCTTTGAATGGTTTTCATCATATTTTAGCATAAGATATCGTTAGCTACGAAAAATCGGTACTTGACAGATCAGACACTCTCCTAGTAAGTATTGAACATGTAAGAATAATAATACCTTGCGTGCAAGATGCTTAAAATCTTCGGTGTTAGTGATTCTTCCTTGCTTGCAATCATTTTTTCTATAGGGATTGAGAAAATGCACCATCACATTAGCCATGTTAATTCTGAAAGTATCTTTAATTTTTCGTTCCGTTGTAGGTGACATGTCCGATGTAATTGGTTGAAATTTACTTGTACTATGTTTCACGTGTGGTTTTGATTTGCTACTTCGTCGATGTTTTCTCATTTTTTCAAGTTGTTCCTTTAATTTAGCTCTTTCTTTCTGTCTTTTTAATTTCTCTTTTATTTCTTTGTACTTTTTGTGATCGACGCGATCTTCTTCTCTGCGGGGCTGTAAAATTATAAATAAATTATAAAAAAAGAATAAACAGAATCTGAGAATAGCTTCTGGGTTACAACTAGTATTGTAGATTATAAATATAAAATGAAGAGTGAAAAGTAAAGAGTAAAAAATAAGGAATAAAGAGTATACTGACACTGATGATTCTTTCCTGTACGAGTCCGTCTCTGCGTTTTTTGACCTCGGGTTGGCTGTTTACCTGGCCGCTGGCTTGGCAAGCAGCAAACACTTCCGGATCGAGAAGTTCGAGTTCCATGGTTTCGACCAACTGATGCTCGGCATGTTCCTCTGACTGCTCATTGTTGTCGTTATCGTCTTCCTCGTCAAGCTCCTCATCGATCTCCTCGTCCTCTTCGTCGTTCGAGGAGCTCGATTCGTCACTCGACTCGGAAGTTGTCGACGAGTCTGCTTGGACTGCAATGTGCTCAGGTGGAGGTGGGAGCCACTGTGATATCCGTTCTTTCCTGTGGTAATAGTAAAGGCGACCGCGTTTGTCTCGCGCCCACTTCCATTTCGGCGGCAAGTCAAGGCTCGCTAGAGGTGAAATGAGTGAAACTGGAGTTGTCGGGGTAGGGAGCGTGAGCGCTTTCGAGTCTGTCGGAAGTTCGTGCTCCTGCTCGCTCAGCCCCAGCACCAGGGACTCGGGGGTCTTATCGGAGTACAGAGGCGGCGTCGCGCCGTTGCGAATTTGTACAAGCTGTGAGTGTGCATAATTTGAGGGGAGCTGGCCTAATGCATACATCGGCGCTGTCGGGCCTGGTATCGCCATCGCCGGCAACCCAGCTGCAGGAACATAGACCGGAGTGCACTGTTGAGTGAGTTCAGCCGCCTGGCTTTGGTCTGTCAGCAAGTGCGAACAAGCCGACTTGCTCGTAGGACATGGACCATTCCTTGATTCGCTGCAAGCAGTGTTTCCTTGTATTGGATAAGCTTGCCACTGAGCCAACTGCGGGTTGAAGAACAGTGGATAGCCGGATTGCGAGTCAATAGCAGCTGTTGTGTAAGGATCCAAGCCCAAAGCTAAGCATTGGGCTTCGTGTTGCTGCCACGACTCTTCTTGTTGTCGGCGTTGTCTTTCCTCTTCTTCCTTTGCTACTTTCATTGCGAATAACTGCCTACGCTCGAATTTTGACATGCGTGGCACTTGCACCAAATTCGGTCGTTCCTCCAATCCTCGCTTCTCTTTACTTCGGTTGTGCTCAAACTCCGGCGATTCCCTTCCTCTTCTTCTATCTCCTCGTTTCTCCAGCTCATTGCGATTGTATCTATCAGATCTCGCCCTAAATAAAAATAATTACTCGCGTAAATCGATTTAATAACTTATTTCTGTCTTTAGACGTTTTCATTCTGATTTCAAGTAAATCAATACTCACCGATCGTAAACTGTACTCTCTTTCGCTTCTTTTTCTGCATCTTCCTTGTATCCACGATCTGCAGTAATTAACAGTATCATTTTTATAAATAAATATATTAATAAAGAAAAACCAACCTTTGCCATTGAATTTTTTTATGCAACTAACCTGCCTCTCTTTCGTGCTCTTTCATTTGCTCAAGACGTTCTTTCTTTGGTATTCTAAAAACTTCTTTCAAATTAGACCAATCCGCCAAGAGGTTGCTTGCCGATTCAGAAATAACCGATTGTTCCATATTTTCTGATCTGGTTTCTTCATTTTTCACCTCCGATACTGCTTCTTTTTTCTTATTGTTTGCACTGCTAACACTGTTTAATGAACTTTTTAAATCGTTAGTATCCATTTCCACTTCATCATTATTTGACTTTAATTTTGATTGGTCATCTTCAGGTGAATCTCCACTGGACGAATGATACAGCTGCTTAGACCACTTTTCTATAACATTCAGAACTTTGCTATCAATCAACATAGTTCTATTTGGAATTGGCAGTGTACTGAGAGTTTTTAAAATTTCTAGTCTGAATTGCTGAGCTTCTTCCGATGTGTTCCCAGCGACATCCATCATGTAACTCCACATTAATCGAAGACCGTGATAATCAAGAAATAATCTGCGACATGGTTGTTCTCCAGACTGAATTACTTTCAAAAGTCGCGTTCTGTGCTGTATTTCGCGACTACGAACCATCAATCGACTTAACGTTAAAGTATGAGCACGATTTTTTAGACCACTTGAACATAGCTTGTCAATTTGCTCTTCCAACTAAAATTTTGATAATAGGTAAATCATTCTTTTTCATTATTAGTTTATTAAAAACCCAAATTATATTGCTCATTCATTACTTACATCTTCGTCTTCCATATGATCAGTAACTTTCTTTTCTTCTCTTTTTCTCCTTATTTGTTTGTTAGGCTTTTCCTCTTTATTTTCTTTATCCTCTTTATCTTCTATATCATCTTCACTATCTTCTTCTAGATCTTCAATGTACTTCACTTTGTCTTTATTATCATTTGGGTTATCACCTATCCAACCGCGGCAATTTGATGCTTCACAAAAACATTTTTGTGCTTCTTCACTAGATGTTAAAAAAAATTTGTTTAAAATGATTGTTAAAACAATTCCTTATTGCGCAAAATGAAAATGATCTACAAACCCATATCGTTGAAAATGATAGTCAAAAGTAATTTCTTCTCCTGCTGCTACAAATTTTGTGTTGAAAAAGCCGATTCTCAATTCTCCATTAACCGTCCACTGTTAAAAGAATATTTTTAATTAATCAGCAGTAATGACAATAATTTAAATGACCTTTTCAAATCCTTACTTTCTGAGTTTCCGCATTTGGATCGCAACTATGATTAATAAAACGAGATATATTCCCTTTCATTGTTGCATCAATAATTTGATCAGATTTTAAAGCCATAAAGTAGTAATGTCTATTCTTGTCCTTTGAGTATTCTTTTGCTCTCCGGCGAAAATCCTTTGGATCAACAACCTCACCAACATACTCCATTATAAATTCACCTCTACAGTGTTATTATGAAATTTTTTAATAATGAACTTTTAAATATAATTTAACAAAGAAAAATGACGAAGCTTACGCTTTAAGATCAGTAGTTGCCCTTAAACCAAAGCCCTTCTTTTCAGTTTGAAATACTTCACATTTTGCATATTCACAATTTTGAAATCGTTTGTTAGTACATCTGTCGCCAACTATGCATCTTGATCCACTAAAATCAAATTTGTTGTATAATGAAAATCATACATCTTTAGAGTGAAATTGAATTTTGTTAGAGTAAATAAAAGTTTTTTGATATAATTCCAAATTATAATTCAATCTAATCATTTTCATGTTAATTAAATACAAATGGTATTATTCATTTTTGAGTTCCAAAATTTTGGATTAAAAAAGATAATCCACAAAATCTTAAATTTTAATTTTTGTTTTCCCGATCTATAATTTGATTATTATTTTTATTTTTAATGTATTAAATTTAAAACCATTTCTAAATTAATCAAATGTAATGTACTTAATACGTTTCATACAACGACATTGTGATATGTATCATTTAACACAATAAAAAGTATATTTTTTTCACATACCACTCAATCATTAACAGCCTGTTAAGACAATCTTCTCCACAACCAAGTTCATCTCGTTGAATTTCTTCTTCAGTCAAAAAGCAGTCACAAACCATTCTCTTTGTTTCTTTGCTAGTGTATCTAAATTTTATTTTAATTTCTATTAGTTAATGCTATCCTTTAAAAATCTGCTGCATAAAGAATTTACTTACCGTTCAGTTAAATACAAATTTTCTTTTAAATGTTCAAATTGACTGAGTCTCTCT
>JAXIUT010000009.1:12039180-12067111 GCA_035586675.1 Eurytoma californica | reverse complement strand
TTTTCATAAAAAATTTTCAGTTTTTCATAAAAAATGTTCGGTTCTTTTATTAAAAACTACTAATAAAAGCTAATAATTGCTAAGAAGTTTTATAAACCCTTTATTTATAAAATTATACTTTTATAGTTGAAATAAAAAGCTAATAAAAGCTAACAACAGCTATTAGCACTTCGTTTGTAATCTAAAATTCAAAAACAAACAGTAATACAAATTAATAGAATCTTGAAGAAATTAATAAAATCTAATAAAAGCTAATAAAAGCTAATAAATATTATTAAAAATTACAATCAATTAATAAGTTTTATATGCAAGAAATTATTTCCGCCTGGGAAGTAAACATTATGTTTAACACCAATGTTTCAATAAAAGTATTAAGATGGCGGTGTTGAATTTATAACCTCTATGGATGTTGAATCCATAGGTTGAATATATACAAAAAAATGCCCACAATGATACAATCGGATATTAAACGAAATGATTCTTTTTATGACAGAGATTTTACCTTTTCCCTTTACTTTAATTATTTTCTATCCTAGTACAAATTTAGAAAACTACAAGCTGTTGACAGTCCGTCTGTTTACAGCCTGTATTAATAATACCCTTTCTTACGTATGAGGGTTAACGGGTTAACTACAGGCGATCCGGCCTGTTCAGGGCCTACATAACAGCCTGCAAAAATGTTTGTTTTCCAGGGTCTGGGGCCCTGCTCTCGATAAAACGATCACTCGTCATGTCTTTGTTTAACTCATACATTTTGTATATTTTGTCCTTGTATTTCGTGCTCGTTTATAGTTGGAGAGCAACTCACCTGTCTAGCACCACCTCACGCGCCTTCACAGGTCCTGGTTATTTTATACAAGCATCGTGACAGGGCCTGGATTCAGCCGTAATTCAATTTCTACTCGGGAGGTTATAAACACCTATTCCAAAGTATAAGGCGTCGCGGGTGCGCAGCGTGACGTACTTGCCATCGCGGCTCTTGATATACGTATTGTATATGATGTAAAAATAAAAATCGTCGCAGCTTTATCTGTTAGGAGTTACGAAAATGGGCATTGGGCAACACATTTGGTAAATTTAAATTTAAGCCTTATGAAACGTAAAAGTTATATATAATTTAATATATAATATATATAATATATATATGTTAATTATATAATATACCAATTTTTTCCTTCCCAGTTTCTAATATTATTACATTTAATGACGATCAATTCGTGTATTCGAGACTCGCAAGTAGAGTTGATTAGTTGACTCCTGAGAACGGGTTTCCTAATAAAAAATCCAACCTCAAAATGTACAGTGAAAGCTGGTAAAAAATCGGGATAAAACAATTGATTTTTGTGAATAGCTTCTATCATCGGTATATATTTATTTATAATCTTTTATAAGATAAATACTTAAAAAAAAAGAAGGAAAACACTAATGGCTTATACTGATAGCGTGGTAGCAATAAACCGTCAACGACTTTACTCTGAAAAAAAGTATTTGGGATTATATATCAATATAAAAATAAAAATTGAAATAGTAGGGAATGGCAAATTTTTCTATATATATATATCAATAGGGATTTGACAATTGACATCCATATAATATAAATATATAGCTAACTATGATGACTTGAGTTTGGCAGTATTTGACATAAACAAATATGTACGGTAGCATATCGGAGTCTAGCTGTACTACATGCATTAGCAGCATGTTAGTCAGCGCAAAAAGATCCAAGGCCAATAAAACACAAAGAAAGAAAAGTATTTGATATATATATTAAAATAACATATATATATATATATATATATATATAAATAACGAATAGCAGTACTATCACAAAATTCCCAAAATCTTTTTCAGAATGAGGCCGAGATATGCTCCTGCGAGAAAGTATAGTATACGGAACGAACGAATATCGTAATCATACATTCATACCCTATAGATGCTAGATCCGACTTAATCAACGCGGGGTATAAAAAAGTGACTGTTTTTGCAATTGTATGTACATTATATATCATTTCTATCTCGGAATTCTCAGAGCTCGGAGTTCAATTCAGACAACAGACGGTGGTCGGTGACGTATGGTATTTTTACGAGCTTATAAACATGACTACTACTTGAATCGTGTTGTGTAAACGCTTCATTTTAAAGCATGTGTCATTGCGACTTTGTTGGCCATCGAGCCATTACACGAGAAAAAAATCATTAAATAAATTAGTAAATTCTAATTATTTTCGGCGATTTAAATTAATTAATCTTTATGTATCTTATTTAATAATAGTTTACATTACATTATACATTTACCTGTAAATTCTGGTAGTACATATAGACATATAGTACAAGTGATTTTGCCATCTGTTTCAATAAAACTACTGTAGTAGCAGTATGTGAAATATTAAATAAGGATTCGGTTATTGAAATGTATTCCACATTTTGACACTTGCACTTGCACTATTATGCAAATATTGAAGCTGTGTCATTGTAAAGTAACATTTCTAATATCTGCTGATGTTTAAGGTTAGATAGGTGAAATATATCACAATAATAACAGCAATGCTAATTATAAATAACAATTAGCCAAAGTAATTTTTTTGATAATTTATTGGCAATTTGTTTTCTTTATGTTGCAGCTTCCTAATCTAATGATATTGATATATTAGTGTAAGAGCAACATGTATTGTAGCATATGCAATAGAAAAATTAATTGCATAATTTAATTATACTTTTCAAAATAATTTATACTAAGAAAATAAAAATGTTTAGTGACATCTGTTATTTATTATAAAACATTCAAAATAATATAATATACTCAACAAAATAGTTGTAAATTATTTTAGCATAATTATTTATCAAAATATTAAATATAGATTACAAATTCTGATATTTTATAACATTATTTTAATTTTTATGCTATGTTTATTTTTATCTGATATTTTTCCAGCAATTACTAAGAAAAAAGAAAATTATATCTAGAAATCTGGGAAATATTTTACGTAATGTCTTTGCCAACAACAATACTGTATACAAGAAATTTTGGATTTAAATTTTGGAGGGTCCGTTTATCAGTTCAGTGTATTGTCTAAGGAATTCGAAGATCATTTTAAAGAGATATTAAAAGAAGCAAACTAAAAACTAATAAAAAGGTATATAAAAATGTCTTCAACAGCATTTTTACCTCTGGCAGTAGCACAAATACCAGAAAAAGACAGTTCTGTGCCAACAACAGATTATTCCAGTATTCGTGGAAAGGTAGAGTTTTTTATACTTATAATATATTGTAGTTTATAAGAAATCTGATATGTAATAAAAAATGAAAAAATTATTTTAAAATTTTTTAGGATATATTGGTTAGCCCATCTGAAGATCAATACGAATTACTTTTGCAAAAACTTAAAGAACGAATTGAAGGAGGAGGCAGTGAAACAATTTTTGATATTGGAATTGGTGAAGGTATATTTTAAATTAACTAATTATTATCTTTATTTATATGTAAGTACAGTTATCTTAATCATAAAAACTTTTGTAGATGGCTCAGAAGATGGGTTAAAAGAAGATGAATATGAGGCATCAGTTGCAACTCTTCAATCTCTTGCTGCAACATTAGAAGCTGACTGTGTGTTATTACGACAAAGTAAAGTTGATCATGGTTTAACAGGTCAATATCTTGTTAGAAAAAGATTGGATCAACAAGATTTTTTAGAAATTAGGTACGAATAAATTTAATAAACTAAAAAAGATAGACCCTTTGGAATACACATAGTACTGAACTTTACATAATAAAACTTAAAACTTAAAAATCATCAATATTTACTGAAGGATTCAGAAAACAAATTTACATGATACAATAAAATACAATAAATAATTGTGCAAAAACATTTTCTTATTTTATTAATTTGTAACAGTTTTTTGTTAATTTGTAAAAGTATTTTTATTTAATACTTTTATTAGTCATGCATTTAACAAGCTAATGCATTTTTAATAATTGAAAGAGAATATTGACTGTAAATGTTTGTTATAAAGTATGTGTTTTTACACTAAAGTGTTTTTGTGAAATTACAATTTAAAGTTAGAGAAATGAATCTTTAACTCTCTGGATAACTCTTCTTTTCACCAAGGGAACAATCTTACTACAATAAGCAACACCATAAAAAGTTCTTTACTTATTATTTTTCTACATTAATTATTTTTTTTATTAGAGTTGCTGTTGTTGGCAATGTAGATGCTGGAAAATCCACATTACTTGGTGTATTAACTCATGGGGAATTAGACAATGGAAGAGGATTAGCTCGACAAAAACTATTTCGCCATAAACATGAGGCTGAAACTGGTAGAACAAGCTCGGTAGGAAATGATATTCTTGGATTTGATAGTGTGGGTATGTTTTTTTATAATTTTTACATTTTATTCTTTGATAATCATAATACTATAAAAAAACTTGTACTTTTCTTAGGTAATGTGGTTAATAAGCCAGAACATGGATCTTTAGATTGGGTAAAAATTTGTGAAAAGTCTTCCAAAGTAATTACTTTTATTGATTTGGCTGGGCATGAACGTTACCTAAAAACAACTGTATTTGGAATGACAGGTCATGCACCAGATTTTGGTCAGAACTATTTGTAATAACTAGTAATAATGTTAATAATCTTTAACAGCTTCTTCTTATAATATATTTATTTGAAAATCTATAGGTATGTTAATGGTGGGTGCAAATGCTGGTATTGTAGGAATGACTAAAGAGCATCTAGGATTAGCTTTAGCACTATCTGTACCAGTCTTTGTTGTTGTAACAAAGATAGATATGTGCCCACCTAATGTTTTACAAGAAAATTTAAAACTTCTTATTAGAATTTTAAAATCTCCTGGTTGTAGAAAAGTTCCAGTTACTGTAAAGACTCCAGATGATGTTGTTGTCAGTGCTACTAATTTTGTTTCAGAAAGGTTTATTTAAATGTTTTTTTTTTAAGATATTTATTTAATTTTGTATATTTATAATAATAATTACATTGTTCAGGCTCTGTCCCATATTTCAAGTATCAAATGTGAGTGGAGAAAATTTAAGTCTTTTGAAAATGTTTTTAAATTTATTAACAGCTCGCATTACAAGTCATGACAATGAACCAGCAGAATTTCAAATAGATGATACATATTCAGTACCTGTAAGGAATTAATTTAAAAAAAATTTATTTTATAAAATAATATAATATAAATATATGCATTGTTGTCTTTGTAGGGAGTAGGCACAGTAGTTTCTGGAACAACCCTTAAAGGTGTAATTCGTTTAAATGATATACTACTTCTTGGTCCTGATCCGCTTGGGCATTTTCAACAAATAGCTGTAAAAAGTATCCATAGAAAAAGAATGCCAGTGAAAGAAGTTCGAGGTGGACAAACAGCAAGTTTTGCATTGAAAAAAATTAAAAGATCTCAAATTCGAAAAGGTATGGTCATGGTATCTCCTGCTGTAAATCCGCAAGCTTGTTGGGAGTTTGAAGGTGAAATATTGGTACTACATCATCCTACTACCATTAGTTCTCGATATCAAGCAATGGGTATATTTTATCTTGTTAGCACAAGAAATTTAGTTTTTTTATTATATTTCATTTATATTTTTAAATTGTTTAGTTCATTGTGGAAGCATTCGTCAAACAGCATCAATTTTATCAATGTCACAAGATTGCTTGCGAACAGGTGATAAAGCATTGGTACATTTTAGATTTATAAAACATCCAGAATATATTAAGCCTGGACAACGCATGGTATTTAGAGAAGGACGCACCAAGGCTGTAGGTAATGTTTTAAAACTTATTCCACACTCAGGTCCAGGAAGTATGCATGCGTCAAGAGCAAGCAAACCAAACAAAATACAGCAAAATCGGCAAAGTACAAGTGTAAATTCACAAGTAATAAAATAAATAATAATGTTCTTTTAAAGATTAAGTACTTATTAATAAACTTGTAATAAAAATTGATTAATAGGCTTTAGATGGCATTGAATCCAATATTACTGTTGATACTCAAACTGCTAAACGAGAGAACTTATCACAAAAGGTAGGCTCAACTTCCTCTAAAAAAGGCAGAGGACGACGAAGTGTTAAAGGACAAGGTACCGTTGGTAATACAGTGCAACCACTTTCAGAACAAAATCCTCCAGCAAATGTTTGAGAATAAAATTTGTGCAGTGTGCCTTCGCGGGCACGCAATCTCTAAATGCTTGTAAAATGTCTTATTTCATTAAATTATTGCAGAAAAACTTATACTTTAAATCACATCTTACAATATAAAATTTACTTATGTAATAATAGAAAAAAAACTAATTCGTAAGATTATACAGAATTATATTAAACTAATCTACAAGTAATTAATAGATTTGTAGCTATAATTTAATTGGTATTCTATTGAATATTGTCATACTTTTTATACCAATAAAGGATATACTGATTTTTTTAACAGTGAATAATAAATAAATATTTTTTATTAACAGCTTCAAAGTTAAGAAAATTAAGATAAGAAAAAATACAGTATTTTATAAAATTGTATTTATAAATGTTTTTTCTAAATTTAATAATTCTAGAAGATTGTGCACAATTTATTCCAGGTATTTTAATTATTTATTTTAATTGTGAAATTAAAAAAAGAAAAAGGTACAATAATCTAGGTATAATTTATTATTTTTGTTAACAACGAAACTCTAAATGTTACTCTTTTCTGTACAGTATTTTTTTTAATAAAATTTATCTGTATTCTTACATTATTTTGATTGCCTTTTTTTTATATCATCCTGAGCCTCTTTTAGTTCCTTTTTAAAATCTGTAGAAAATCTTTTGAGAGCTCTAAAAACTTGTTGACTGAATTCCTTGCTATCAGTAGGTAAACGATGTGAGCCACTGTATGAACTAGTTCGATTTAAGATGGAAACCACCATTTGTGCAAGTCTTCTAATTGGTCTTGACTCTGCTATTTTATTTATTATTTTTTCATTATTAGCTAAATAATGAAAAAAAAATTTCTTAAACATTTTTGAATTTAATAATTTTAATATTTAATAATCTAATTTTTGTAAATTATACTTTGGGTACATCAAATGTACACATGTTACGATATTTTAAGAGAAGTTCTCTTTTCAATTTTAATTGTTTTCTAAGTGTTTCTAGTTTTTGTAACTGCTCTTCCTTACTATGTTCAATTCCAGGTAGTTTCCTTATCTTAAAAATAAAAAGGTGGTATATTTAATTTAGGAAAAAATTGATAAGAAATTTGTATAATGAATTAAGAATTAAATGTTATTTACCTGAGCTCGCACTGAATCTAATTTTTTTTGCAACTCTAAAATCTTCTGACTAGTATCCTGTGATTCTTTGGCTTTTTGGGATGTATCGTGTGGATCTTTTTCAACACTAAAAAGATAATTTTTAAAGAAGAGTAACATTAATAATAAGAGGTAATATGTATTAATTATTAAATTGAATTATTGAAAGTATAATTTGTTAGTACACAAAGCTTGTATATTTTGATTTTGAAAGATTGTAAATGTTAAAATTATGCAAAATCTCGAACCTTCTAATGATTTCATAAATAATTGGAAGAATTTCAATATCCAAATCAGCAACAGTAAACTGGGTATTTGCTTGTATTTCTTCTGCTAGTTCAACCACCTCCATTGAAATTTTAATGCCACACTTATTGTCACAGTATCTTTTTAGTAAAAGAATTTTTTTAGAAAATAATTTTGTTCGCGTACCTATTATGTTAAAACAATTTATCTTCCTCTCCTCTAATTGATATTAGGAGCAAACTGCAAAAGCAATGAACAATTATATCATAAGCGCTACGCGACGCGACTAGTCTCTTATACCTATATATGACTGCAACGTCTAGACTTTCACAGTTTCACGTGCTTCATTGCGAGTTTGATCAGATGGAACTCGCAATGAAACACATGATAGTCTAGACGGTAGGCTCTATAGAAAAATCGGACGGGGACAGGAATACAGGATAAGGGTACGGGGTGGATGGGGAGGGGTTACCATGACATGTAGACACGGCCTGATAACCCCTATATACGCTTGTGAGTTGTGCCAACGAATTCGGAGCTATCGATCTCTCGAATTATCCATGTCTAGTTAACTTCAAGTAGCTTAAAATACTTGAGCGAGCACATCCGACATCTTCCTTTCTCACACAATTCACCGAGTCGGTACGTATAGCTCTCAATCTTCAATCCGAATAATTTATATACATCTTGCTTTTTAATTTTTTTTAACACATATTTATTTTATAAATTACTTTCGAACTGCATCTATTCGTTTATATTTTTCTATTTTGTCAACTATTGTTTTTATTATTTTAGGCTAAAATGGGTCGACGTCCTGCAAGATGGTAAGCACATTTCTACTAAACAATTTTATAAAAATAAGTAATTTATATTAAAATTTCTGGGATTAAGTTATTTTATAATATACATTTTATAAATTTCAATTATTTACACTCTTAATAAATAGTGAAAAGCACTGTAAATAAATCATCAATTATTCTTTTTTAGTTATCGTTATTGCAAAAACAAACCATATCCAAAGTCTCGTTTTTGTCGTGGTGTACCAGATCCAAAAATTCGCATTTTTGATTTGGGCAAGAAGAAGGCTTCAGTTGAAGATTTTCCTTTGTGCGTACATCTTGTATCGGATGAATATGAACAACTTAGTTCTGAAGCTCTGGAAGCAGGCCGTATTTGTGCAAACAAGTACATGGTAAAGAATGCTGGTAAAGATCAGTTCCACATTCGAATGCGACTGCATCCTTTCCATGTAATACGAATTAATAAAATGTTGTCGTGTGCTGGAGCTGATAGGTAAGTGATGCTTCAAATTTTTAATTTGTTCAAACCACATTTAGATTTTTTCTGCGTTCAATTGTCTATTTTTATATTTACACTTCAAAATTAGTTAAATAATTTAAAAAAATATTTGTAAAAAGAAAAAACTAGACAAATGTACATGTAAAATTACTATCTAGTATCCATTAGAAAATTTATATTCTATACATTACATTCTTACATACCATTGTATTTTGTAATTGTAACTAATAAAAAAAAATCGATTAAAATCTATCATAGTAACGGTAACATTGATAAAAAATTACCCAAATATTTTATTAGAATTATTCAATGACTTTTAGGCTCCAAACTGGAATGAGGGGTGCTTTTGGAAAACCTCAGGGCACAGTTGCCAGAGTTCATATTGGACAGCCAATTATGAGCATTAGATCATCTGATCGTCATAAAGCTGCAGTAATTGAAGCTCTTCGTCGTGCTAAATTCAAGTTCCCTGGTCGTCAGAAAATTTATGTTTCTAAAAAATGGGGCTTTACAAAATATGATCGAGCAGTTTATGAATCATTAAAAGCTGAAGGTCGATTGGCACCAGATGGATGCAATGTTAAGTATTTACCAGAGCATGGACCTCTCGATCAGTGGAAAAAATTCAGAGAAACTCTGGTTACAGCTTAAATTAGAAATAAATGAAATTTGTATTAAAGTTTCAATAAAATTTTATTGAACTATAAAAATGGTTACTTATTACAATGAAGTTTTTCTTATTTTTAATTCCATCTACTTAAATTACTTAAATTTATGTTTAATCAAGTGTTTAAATTTTTTTACCTATTCATTAGTGAATCAAAGAAATACTTTTAAATGTAAATATTTTTTTTAAATAATTAGTAATTATTTTAAAAGTCAACCTCTATAGCTAATTTTTTAATAGAAATTGAAGAAAAAACTTAAATATATTTATTATGAACAATTAATTAAAATTTTAAATACTAGTAAAACTAATTATTTTATTTAAAAGAATAAATAAATATTTATTCAAACTAGAAATCTGTCTAGAATGTTTTGTATAAGTGACTTAAAAAAAAAAAAATAATCAAAATTATGTTTATAACTATAGTGTAATTACTAAAGTTATTAATGTTTTGTGTTCTTAAAATGTATTTTATAAACTTTTATATAATGAACATGTTATCTTAAAATTCAAGTCAAGTGCTTTTTACTAAAAAGTTATTTTTTTGAAATTTAAAATTTGTATACATTTTTTTATATGAGATAATCTTATGCTAATGAGAATGACAGGTTGTGTTTACACCATGATTATCACTTTCACCATTTACTAATTCATCATCCATGTCTATATCACATATTCTTCGAATGGAAGTATCCATTACTTCTGCACTAGCGGTAGCATCCAGTAGTGGAGATAGCTTCTCTGCCTCACTATCTTCATCTTGAGTTTGTCCCTGCAAATAATATTGTTTGAATGCTAAAGAATATTGAATTATTAATTATTCAAGATTAGATATGTACATAACAATTACCTCATATGACAATGGAGATTGTTTTTCATTCACAAGTCTTAAGGTATCTTTTGTTTTAAAACCAGATTTATCACGTTGATGGTTACTACATTTATTTTTTAATGCTGGTGATCGATTATGAAGCTCTTTCTGTATACCTGAATTTTCTCCTTTAGCTAAAAGAACAGTCATTCGAAATTCTGGAGTAGGGCAAGGTGTACTACTAGTTCTTGAAGACAGTTCGTTGTTTTTTTCAAGAATATGCTTTGAAATTGTTGTTCGTTCCACAGACCTAGAAAACATTAGAATTGAGTTTTATTACAAATATTGATTAATGATTTACTCACCGATTTAAAACTTCAGCAGCCTGAGTAGCGCTAGCAGTGTCTGTCTCAGGAGTATCAGGAGAATCTGGAGGAAGCAGTGTTGTTCTGGGAGTGTAAGGGCCATTTAAAGCCTCTATTAAAGATACAGCTTCATATCCAGTAGGTATATTTTCACAACTTCCCTTCACATTTGAGAATAAATTATAAATCAAAAGATGCAAATTTTTTATCAATTATATTAAAATACTACCTCTGGTAGTGATGGATTTGCTATTATAGAGCCAGTTGCTTTTTGCAGTGCTTTAATTTGTAGTAAAGCTCTAAAAGGAGCTCGACAAATTGGACAATTATTAGCTTGATATCTAAGTGAATCTGCACAACCATTGCATAAACATAAGTGTCTACAAGGTAATATTAGCGTATCGCGTACATCACACATGCATATAACACATTCAGCTCCATTGTCTTCTGTATCTTCATCACTTCCTTGTTGCTAATCGTCAGAAAATCAATAGAAATGTCATGAATACAAATTTCTAATTGGTATATTGGTGTAATTTACTTATTTACCTTGGAATTTTCTGTATTTTTATTTTCAATACCGTAAATTTCTTGAAGTAAATAACACAATCCATCTACATACAATTTTTGTTTAAGAGCCTTCAATACAAAAGATCCATCAGAGTGTTTTTCAATTATAGCTATAGTAGTATGAGATTGTTTAGGTTCATCAGATCCTTCTTCTGCTACACAATGTATTGCTATAGGAATAATCTATAACATTGTTAAGTTTTTAAGGTATTATAATAATAGCAGCTAAAATGATAATAAAATAATTTACTTCTCGATCAGTATTATAAGAGAGCTCGTCGTCACTGTAAGGAGTAGGATCAAAAATATGTGATGCTTGACTAAATATTTGATTAGCTCCTTTTTTATAAAAATATGTTTCTGAATTCATTGAAGAATCTCTTGGTATGTACCTGCAATAGAGTTAAATAAAGTTATATATACTTGAAGAAATAGAACAAGTCTTTTTTCTTACGTCACTCCTTTGGATGTGACTTCTTCAGTGCAAAAATAATATACAGTTATGGCACATCTAACATCACAGTCAAATGTGAACTCGATATTAAAATGCATTGGTTTTTTATCTGAATCACCATCTCCAAAATGTTTCACTCCTGTTTGTTGGGAAGGTGGTGATTTATCTACATTTCTTACTAAACGAAGTGATTCTTTTCTTATATTTACTAAACTTTTAAGAGTTTTAGTAGGATCATTTGCTTGAGGTGGAGGATATGGAAACTGAAAAGTAAATGATAATAAGATATATAAATTTATTACTCATGATTTACTTAATTGATTAAGAAAATATATTTACTGGAGTGGGTCTACTTCCTAAGAAATTTAAGTCTGTATTTTCTCCAAAAAGATAAGCTTCTGGTTGGGGAGTATCAAATCTTTCACCCCCCATAATAAAATGGCTACCAAAATAGCTACCTAATGAAAAAATAGAATATTATAGATATTAATGATATACACTTGACATAATTTCTTCCGGAACATATATGAAATTTTGAAAAAATAGCAATTTGGCATTTATGGGGATATCCAGGCAGAAATTATTTGCGTCGAGTGTACAAATGTGCATGAACAAAAAACAACTTGCCTGATCGTGGAGGATATTTGTAAGCATGATTTGAAACAATGTCAACTTCTTCGACACCTGCATTTTGTCTACTAGTCAAAGATCCCATATTTTAATTTTCAAAATAAAATGTTGATGTGTACAATTACATTGATTTCAATATTGAATTGATATTTGGAAAGGTAGAAAAGAAAACAGTGAATAGTTTGTCATGATATAAGAGAATTATTCACATGGAATTATATAGCTAGCTACTGGATAACGAATGCTGCAGAATATAGAAACTGAGAACTAAGACACCTTGGAGGTTCAATGACTTGGCTCAAGACTCTGTCATTTGGGAATCAGAGTTCAGAGTTCAGACAAACTGACAAGTGACAGCAGGAGACATTGTTGATTGGCACTTGTACAGTTCTCCATGATCCGGACTATTGGAGTCACTGGCAGGTGATGGTTGCCAAGAAGGGATTATTAAAGTCATTAATTAACTGTGGCACTGTGGTAGGTGGCTGAATCAGCTCCAGTTTTAGCTGTAATAGCTGTAAGCAAAAGTAGCAAATCAAGCGGTGAAATTCAAAAGTATCAGAGATTATAGCCTTACAAATTATAAGGACATAAGGTAGTAATTAACAAATAGTTACTGAAAATTAATCAAATTACTGTATGTGGTCTAAAGGCTGTACAGAGTAGTAACAAAGCATATAGATAGCGAATTTGGGAGTCACGAATCACATTTTTTTTTTTTAATCCTTAGAGAGGGAATCACGACATTCATATAATCACATATCACATAATCATGTTATCACACATATATACATATTCACATTGGGTGTGTACCACACTGGTTCCACGGTCGTATTCGCTCTGTGCAGAACCGAAAACACGATCGCAGCAACATCCGTTTGGTATGGTCATTGGTCGTATGGTCTCACCGACTCGACTCATCAACTCCCCGCCAATCGGAGAACTTTTTCCCATGTAAGGGTCTGTCTACACGGTGTCCCATGTCCGAGGTACCGAGTACCGTCGGTTCGCTCGTTCCAGTCGTTCCGATTCGATTTCAGAAAAGTGTAGAATGAAAGGACCACGCACACAATACACAGGATTTTGGGTACCCGTCAAATTGGTTCAAACCAATTTTTTTCGATAGTTCTTTACCTTCTGATAAAAAGCGCTTGTTCCTTCTTGTTCCTAACATATATAGATATACAAACAATGCAATTTCTTGTACTTTATATCTGTTCCTTTTTTGCTGTACGAGCCCTAATACTGGTCAGTGGTCACAAGACACAAACTGGCAGTCGCAAATCACAAATGTAGCAAATCGCAATATACGCAGCGAGTGGCGGATGGTAGTTACTAAATAATTAGTTGAATGATTGATGAGCAACTATGTGCGCAGGCATCAAGTGGTCCTTTGGCTGCAGTTAGCCTTAGCAGTAGGGCGCCACGAGTCGTATATGAGTCATATACTGCAGATACAGCTTAAACTAAACTAGAATGTAAAGAAAGTCAGAAAGTGGCATGAGGCCAGCGCTCCGACCACCCGTCAGGGGCTCAGGGTAAACTGCTTAGTCCGAACTGTCCGAAATCCAAATTGCCAGGTGCAAATTACTGACAGTACTCAAACTGGAAAGATTTATCAACAATTCCGATCTAGTGTGCTTATCTTGTTGCGGAAGTCCTCGACATCGCCGTTCAGTCTTGTACTCTTGTATTCTATTAAACTTATTGATTTTCGTATTGATGAGTGATTCTGATATATACAGGCCATGTTGCTGTTGGCTCATCTGGCTCAGCTGACTACAAGCTGAAAGCACTTTGCTTATTGTTACTGATTCGCTGCTGTAAATCTGATGATGTGATCAATACTGATGAAAACATCAGATTGCTGTTTCAATGAACATGATAAAACAGGAAAATGGTCAAATAAATATGTTAAGTAATGTCTTGACAAGCAATTAGCTATCAAAACAGAATAATTGCTTCTAGGTCTTGACTTTTTCTTCTTAACTTCTTCACTGCCAATTGTCACCATCTTCTGCTCTTAGTACGCAGATAGCTCCATGGTTTGTATTTGTTCTCTTAAACTTCTTTTTGGAAATTCAAGTAAAAATTTGAGAAATATAATAAACAGGAATACACACATACTCGCATGCACTTCTACTAGTAAATTTATAAGATGAACTTTACAGGCTCTTCGCATGATGTCTGCTATAGTGCCAAACTCATTCAATCTGAATGATAGTGAGCGCATCGTCGATCATGCTGCAGATCGATTAAGGTTGCAACAAGACTTACTATCTGCTGCCAAACAGTGCCATTTTAGATTTGGAGGAAAAGCAGAGCTAGCAACTGAATCTGACGAATGTGTAAGACAATTATGCTATGCTTTTGAGCAGATTTTTAGCCATGGCTTGAAAGTTAATCACAATGAAAAATTAAATTCAGCCCTCCGGTAAGTTTAGTTCAATATGAAAGGCCAAATATATGCACCAAGCATTAAGCAAACTACATTCTTATAGTTTTAATTCTTCTTAGACATATGTCCGAACTTGTCAAGTTGGCACCAACCTCTAACCTTCCATTGCCATTTTGGCCCTATATCCGTGAACAACTCACTTGGCATGAGCAGGAACGTTTTAGCATCTTGCGGAAGGTGCAGACAGATTTGGGCAGAGGCCGTGCTTGGCTTCGTGCAGCCTTAAACGAACGTTCTCTTGAAAGACACCTTCATTCTATTGTTAATCCTGAATCCATTTCCTCCTATTTTCACAACTGGGCATTTCTTCTTGATCAAGAAAAGTCATCTATGCTACCAAATGTTACTGCTGGTTGGTTTATTGTATCTTTATTCGTAATTTTAACTCTTTTTGATTAATGTTATTTCCTTTTTATTCATGTAGGACTTACAACTATACTTTTTGCCATAAGAATTGATAATGAAGAGCTCAATGATTGTTGGCAAAGTAATAGTATTACACCATCCAAAACTTCTCATTCAGAACCAATTATTCCTTCTATACTTCCTGGTACTTAAAACTAACTATTATTGAAACTAACATACATTTCTCATTTCATTTATTTATTCTGTCTCACTTGTAGGTCAATTATCATCCAGCAATCGAAAAAAAATTCATACACATATTATTTCTTTTGATGAAGAGAGTGACATTCAAAATTATGACCAAGATTTGGAACATTTAAAAAATTCTTCTGTATCAACAAGTGCACCACCCACATGTCTAAATTCACCTAGTTCATCGGCAAAAGAATCAGAAGCGTTTCCTCCTTTGTCGTCAACAGTACAGACAAGCTCTAAATGCAATGAAGTTGTTTTAGATGTAAACTCAATACGGTGGGAGGAAAGGTTAGTATATATAAAGTTAGTTAACATCTTCAACAAAAACTTTATAATTTATTGAATGTTCTATAGAGAAATATTTGAAGAAGAGAGGCTACTAACTCCACTCACTGATACAGAAAATATGGGTGGATTAGTGCCAGTATCACCGTTAGATACAACTCTTGATGACTTGTTAGTTAATTTACCCAGCTATGTACAAGTAAGTAAAATTTTTAAACATTTTCTTGAATGAAAGTCAAATGAAAGACACTCCATTTTACGTGTGCATTTAGTGTTGATCAATAAAAATCTTTTCTCCACCTTGGGTCTAAAGTACTATATGGTAATTTTGGTTCGATTCTGGAGGAAAGTATTTTTCTTACCATCTGAGAAAATAAAGAATGCTCCAGACTTCATGTTTGTCATTTACATGCAATCTGGAAATTTTCTGTTCTTTCTTCTGTTCTTGCATAATCTAGACTGCACTATTTTAAATTGAGACTTACGACGTTGACCTAATAATGACAATCTTTCTTGAGTAAGTTTTTCAATATAAATTGTAAATTGTTGAAGTTTAAAAATGTGCATATTGATGTATACTTTGGTAAATCCAACTACTGTGTAATTGGCCTAGTAAATGATTTGTACCTTAGACCATACTTTTTGAGCAACTCAAATGGTACAATCTTTTGAGCATACCTAACAGCTAGACCTCCTTAGATAGAGAAGCCAAAGGTTGCTGAGTCGGCTTCGGGATCATCTGATGCCCAAACATGTTTTAGCTATTCATGTCACATTTTGTAGATTTGAACATGATTAAGTCACCTGGTCAAACACTTTAAGAATTAAAAAACATTTAGACAGGGTTTGTCAAAGTTACATAGATAAGCAGCCACCCAAACAAGTGTTAACTGCGCCAGAGCTGCTTTAAAAAATTCAGCTATTTTCAACATTAGCTAAATTGAAATAAAATAAAATAGTAGATTTAAAATTAATTTACTTTAAATTTTTATAATTGAAGGATAGTGAAGCAACTGAAGCTGCAGTTGAGGCAATTGAACCATTTGTTAATACACAAACTCATACTGATTTATTGGATTTGGATGGTTTACGTGTAAGACTTTTAGAATTAAATGAAATTGTAGAACAAGCACGAGAAGATGCCTTAACAAGTAAGGTTCAATTAGCTCGTTTTCAAAAACAACATCAACATTACTTAGACAAACATGAATTACAAATTCAAACCCTTAACAGGTACTTTATTTAATAATTATTCACTTAACACCGATCCTAATCCTAATCTACTTTATTAGAGAAAATGAGTTATTAAGACAACAATTGAGGAAATATGTGACTGCGGTTCAAATGCTTAAAAAAGATTCGGATGCTAACACAATTACAGAAGATTCTTCCTTGGATTATCACAGAGAATCACAAGAATATCAAAGTAAATTAGTTCAAGTAGCTGAAATGCATGCTGAATTGATGGAATTCAATGCACGATTAACAATGCAATTGACTAATAAGTAAATATATTTAATTGTTTTACTTTAAGACCTTATGCAACATAATTAAATGCTTATGCACAATGTAATAAAGATATTAATGATAATGATAATGATAATGATAATAATAATGAGAACAATAATAAAGATAATTTATTTGCATTAATTTTAAGAGAGAGGTTAATAAAAATGCTTCAAGCTGAGTTAGAATGTCTGAGAGGCCCAATAAGTGAAGAAGACATACCATCCGAGGCACCTTGCCTAATTCACATATGGATTCCATCTGCTTTCCTCACAGGCCAACCTTCAGACATACACCATGTTTATCAAGTGAGAGACAAGTGGCATAATTTTATTTAAATTTATTTTTAAAATTTATTAACTAAACCAATATATTTTTATTTAAACATAAAAGTTTTTTCCTTAAATATTTTAGATATATGTTCGTATAAGGGAAACTGAATGGAATATTTATAGGAGATATGCACAATTTTATTCTCTTTACAAGGAATTGAAAAAACATGACGCAATTGTTACAACCTTTGAATTTCCACCTAAAAAAACTATTGGAAATAAGGTAATTTAAATAGATATTATTACATTACTAGAATATATTAGAAATTTATCTGTAAACAATAACACTATTTATTAACAGGATGCAAAGTTTGTTGAAGAGAGGAGACAAAAACTGCAACAGTGGTTGAGAAGAATTGTTAATAGACTTTCCCACTGTTCACCAGTATTTTCATCTCGACCAAGTAAACAAACTCTTATATCTTTAATGCCATTTTTTGGGTAAGAATATCAAATAAAAACTTAATTATATTTTTGCAATTACTGAAAATGTTCACAACTTGTATATATTTTAAAAGCGACTCATCAAACTATGAAGAAAATAAAAGAAATAACTCTGCCAGAAATACATACTCATCGTCTCCTCAGTACATGGGTTTATGAATAATGTATATTTTCAATCAAATTGTAAATATAAATAATAGCAATTACAATGTTGACGATAGTGTAAATACGTTTCTATAAATGTTTAAAATAAAGGACATAGAAATAAAAAATAAAAGGTAAACTTTTTTTTTATAAATTAATGTTTAACTTTTCAATAAATACTTAACAAATTGCAATTTTATGTTTCAAGTGAAATCATGGCAGCTCGTTTCCCTTGAAGAGGATAACAAGATTTTTTGGTTGCTTAAGCAATATTAGATATAACTTTATTTTAAAAGATACTTAATATTTAGTAATGTAGCGATCTAAAAAAAAAACTATTAAAAGCTGGACTTTAATACAACTTTCTTGTTTCTTTATTAAGTTTTAAATATCAGGAAGTAATAAAACTAATAGATTTATTTTAAAATTTTATTTATTTAAGGCGACTTGACAGTAATATAAAAAGGTACACTTTTGTTTCATTTATACTTATGATAAAAGTAAAAAAAAGTGCTTCATAAATTCTATTGTAGCAAATACATACACTATGTTATCCTCATAAAAAATAATACAACTGATTATAGAGAAACAGCCGTTCATCATTGAAATACATGATATAAGAGTGTCACTACAATGTGAAGTAAAATGTGTAAGGCGCAATGAGATCGATCATTACAGTCAAATTAAGGTTGTTTTATACATACACACATTTCCTCACAAGTCAGAAATTGTCATTAATCGGGAGTTCACGCAATAGCAAGTGTTTATTTGCTTATTTATTCAATCCTTAAAAAGTTTGATTCCTTTAGCAACTATCGTACGATGAAAGAGAAAAATATTGTTGCTTGCACACTTTTAAACAATTAAATCCTGAATAAAATGTTCACCTAAGAGTCCTATTTTATTTTACCAGATTATTTAGGCCACCAATACGGCTATTTTCATTAAGCTTCATTTCTTGAAATGCATTTTTCATTTAGATCTAGTTTGTGCCAAAATGTTTTAACTAACAAATCTCAGCAGTTGAAAATAAGATATTTTTCTCTACTTATTCAAATTTAAAGAAAGAAAATATAGAAAATTTAAAGTTTTAATATTAATATTACATTATATTTTTATAATTGACAATAATTATCCTGTTTTTTTCTACTCTGAAACCTGCTCAGATTCTTTTCATTTTTATTTAAAGATATGTCATGAGTATACCAAAATAATGATTACTGTTCACTCAATGATTGACAGTGGCTAAATCTATGTTTAATAATATTTAAATGAAAAATTGTAACTGCAGTGAAAAATTTCTTTCGCTTTTTCATCCATCCAATCAATATAATCTTTGAGCATTTTTTGTCTTCATAATTCAAGAAAACCTATCAATAGTATGTAACTATAATACTACATGAAGGCTTTGATGAACATCATGCTAAAAAAATCAATAGATGGTTAAAAATTTTATTTCAGTTTAAGTCTAAAATTACTTTAAAATGATTCTAAGCTTTTTCTAAAATAATGCACAGAAGTAAAGAATTATTTAATTACGATAATATATTTTCCTGCATAATTACATAAACCTTCATACAATATGTAATATTATATCAAACAATTTTTCATATTTTTTTTCATTTACTTTGAATTGTAAATAAATTTTGAACGTTAATTTAAAGAAACAATTATAAAGCAATACTACATGCAAATGTTTAAATTTTGACAAGTCAATTACTAAATTCAATAAGATTATTGTTTCAATTAAAATGTAAATTTCTAATTCTTATCTTTAATCAAATTAATAAGCAATTAAAATACAAAAATTTTACAGATTTTTAATTTGTCTATCAAAAAATGTGCAAAATTTTTTTAAATTGCTCTTTTATGAAAAATCTATTGCATGGTTTCTTATTGCAGCTTTTTTAAATTAATTTTAACCATTTCTATTCACTGATTAATCTGGAAAGGTAATAAATTGAAAATTAATTGGATATTTTTATCAATTTAAAAATTAATTATTAATGTTTAATGTGAGATTTTTTATTTTGAAAAATTTATATTTGTGTTAAAACAAAAATGAAAAAAGGACTAAGGATACATATAAAAAAAGAGTAATACTTGCAGAGCTAAATGAAATAATGCGTTTTCAAGTTTAAAAATAAAAAACCTCACTTTTGAAATGCATTTCCTTTGAATTTTGCTAATTTGGCATATAAAGAACACCACTGCACACATTATACACTTATGTGCAAATAGTGCAACACAGCAGCAATTGTTCAAAACATTCTCTTCATTCTTGTGTATTACACAACCTTTTCACATTTAAATTTCGTTTTAATTTTTATCAGTTTCATATATAAAGCAACCTTCTGTACCCTTAAGTCTATGCTTTACTCTTTTTATCAACTTGTTAGAAATATTGTCAAGTCCAGCAATTGCAAGCCTTTACATTCCGGATGAAATAATTTTAACTTTAAATTTTAATTTATGATACGCATTCATTCTTTCACTAAGATTATAATCTTTATCATTTGTACATATTCAGACTGTAATTCTAACTTAATAAATGCTACAACTTTGACCTTTGCATTTAGATTTATGGTTTTTTAATTGAGGCAAGCTGGTACTCAAATTTCATTTACCACAAGCACCTTATAATCGAAATGTACTTTTTTTCTCTTTCATTTTCACTTTCTTTAATTCTCTAAAGTTACTACCCTTTTTTCTTTTCCTCTTTCCATAATTTTCAAAAAATTGATCAGTTAACACTTTACCTTTCACTCTATTTTCTTTCAACATTGTCTTCATTTTTAATTTCTAACATTTTACTTACATAAATTTGTATGATTAGCAGCCAATAGTAAAGAAAAATATATTAAAATATTTGTAAATTTTTTAATTGTTGTTTGTTATATAAAAAAAAATTGTGAAAATTTAAAATAGAATATTCTGAATTTAAAAAATATTTCAAAGAAAATGTCAATACATTTTTTAAATTTTATATATGGTTACTGTAAGCTGAACCATTATAAAGCTTGCTGAAAATAATATAAATGAGTGCATTATGTACATACCTATGCATACATACTTCTTTTTATTTAATCTTTTTGAATTCAATCTTCCAACTTTTTAATTTAATACTTTTGTTGCTATTAATTATTATTTGAAATTTTACCCTTGCATAGAAAATTAAAGTTGTTCAGGACACTTTTAGCACTAAATTTAGAATACACATAATTTCATTAGTCTTATTCATGTAGAACACAATATTTATTCCTAAACGTTGTTTTTTAATTATCACAAATTATTGTTCCTCGTATTTACGATTGATGCTGTCTTTTCTTTTTTTTACACTTTTTGGACATTTAATAAATTTCAAGGTCTATTTAAATACTTTGCACATTTAAGATGCGATATTTTTTGCGCTTTTTTGTCGATGCAATTGAAAATTCGAAATTATACAACTGCTTTGCTCAAAGTGAAATACTTGAGTCACACTGGGAATCAATCAGCTACTTTTTCGGTAACTTTGTGTTGCCCATCTAGGTAGTCTAGTTGAATTTTTAAAAATGTATAATAGTTTTTGTAAAATATTCACTTTTTAACCAGTATTGATTAAAGATATATATATATATTTTTTTAAGATAAAATTTATATATATATATCTGTATCGTATGTCGTATGTCTCGTGTGTAGGTGTGTGTGTGTGTGTTTGTGTGTGTGCACGCGCGACGTGTATGTATAGATGTATATCATATTTATACCAGTCAGGTTCATGCATTTTTTGCTTTTAAAAGCAAGCAAAGACTATGGATTTGGAGGTGGTGTTGTCGGTGTTGTATGCGAAGAAGGCATTGTACTGGCTGCAACTGGAGGACTAACCTGCTGTTGCACAGTAAGAAATGCTGAGCCTAAACTTGGTTTTAATTGGAATGTTTGGCTTGGCTTTGAACAGTAATCAAGTTTGCTCAAATCTGCCATTGGCCGCCTGTCAATTGATCAAAAATAATATATTAAGTCTAATTTAAAATTAATTAAAAGCATCTTTTAAAAAGATAAATAAATTTTTTGTTGAGATAATAAAAATTTATTTGATAAAAATAAGTGACTTACCTAACATCTTCAACAAATTTTGTATTGACTTTTTCACAGCCATCTGGTGGTTCTCTAGCAAGAAACCTGTTAATATGAGGAGATGTGCCTAAACGGCCTTCTCTTTCCTGATCTGGCGTTGAGCCACGGCTTCCGCCTACAAATATAAAAGGTCAAATTTTTTTACTATAAATACTTAACAAATGTTATTTTGTGCAAAATCGTGCATAAATTATTGAGTTTGTAATATGAAAATACTTTGAATATATGTATAACTGACTTATATAATGTAAAAAAAATATTTAAAATTATATATTTAACATGCTAAACAATAACAGCTATCATCATGTACATCTAATGAGTTTGTCTAAATTGTCTAATTAACATTGATTGTAGAAAAATATTTAAATTGAACTTCTAAACATCAGCTACAAAAAATAAAGAATAAATGATACTAACAATACAATAAGTTAGGTATAATTTCCATCTACTAAAAATAAAGATAAGAGTAGCTGTTGAGCAAATTTTAAAACATTTTTTTTCTTTATAGAAGCCAACCTTGTAGCAGGTCACTAGATGGACGGGATACATCCATTGAACCTGGTATTAGAGGTGAGTCTGAGTTCCTAGATGGAGGGCCTGTTCCATTACAGGCATTCATAATGATTAAATGTTATTACATTATCATTACATTATTATATAAATAAATAAAATAAATAAATAAATAATGAAACAGCTATGTTTTATATAACAAATAGATAATATTAAAAGCAAATAAGATTTTTTTTTTTTTTTTTTATCAATGAATTTTATTAACATATTAAAAGAAATTAATTTGCTTGTTTACTAAATATGATTAAAGATTTTAATTTTATTTGCGATTTGTAAAGAAAGCTAAAAGATTTACCTGAAGAATAAGAACTGGAGGGAAGATCAGTAGCTGGTGTTTGTGTGTTGACACTGTTAACGCTGCGATTAGCTCTAAAAAGATCAGCCAAAGGTGCCCGATGGCCTTCAGGTGTTATTTGATCACGAAACTTTGCATACTAGAATATGAAAAAAAATAAAATTGTTATTTTAAAGGAAAAAGAAAAATTTTAAATAAAATTTACAAACTTTATCTTCTATTTGGTGATCTGGATCATTAGCATTATTTGTAGATTTGAGAACTAAGCCTTCAATTTCTTGATTTAATCCTTCAATAGAGGATCTCATGGGTGGCCTCATAGGCTTTACTGGTATATTCATAGGACTTGCTTTTGTGCTCAAACTGAATTGATTGTCTATAAAAGTACAAAAGTTTAGTTGAAATAAAAAAAAGATACATATTTGTAGATTGCAATTAAATAAATACTAGAAATACTAACGAATAGATGTTTGCGAAGCAATACTGGGAAGAAGCACAGAGTGATCTCCTGGAAGTGCTGGTGGTGGGCCACCTGGCATAATGAGACCAAAAGCAGCAGTTCTTTCTCTACTACTAGTTCCTTCTTTGTTTGTGCGTTGTAACCTAGAAAGGGGAAATGAAGAAATAAAAAGGTAACAAAAGTGGAGATAAAAAATGAGAAACATACCGATGCCTAAAGTATTTCTCTAACTTTTCGTCGGTGATAGTTTGTTCAGTTGGATGACGGCTATGAGATTTGCGAGGCTCATTGGACCATTCATCAGTCTAAAAAGAAGATTGAGATTGACAAGAGTTTAGGGATCAATGGAAATATGGGCTTGAGTAAGGAGTAAATAAGGTACCTGAGTAGCCTTATCGACTAAGAGACTGGTGTGTATGTAGTGAGAATCACGTGGCCACTGTCCTTTGAGATAAATGGTATCAAGCGAGGCCGTTCTGCGAATACTCTGGCTGCCACTGAGACTGTCACTGCAGCGAGCACTCAGAGTTTTTGATTTAGCGGCAAAGTAACCTGAAGAAAAAGGAAGGAAGAAGAATGAAGAAAGAAGAAAGGAGAAATAAGGATGAGAAAATGGATACCTTTATAGGACAGCGAGCCGGGGCTCCGCTGGCCCGAGCTCGACGTCTCGGGCGAGATGCGAGCCCGCCAGCCGCCCGCGTTAGTCGGCGAGACGGTCGGACTGCTGCTGTTGCTCTTTCTCAGGCCAGTGCCGCTCGTCGGCGCCTGCTGCCTGCTCTGGCGCAACAGTGAGCTGACAGGCAAGGTCGCTCGCATCGGGCCTTGCTTCGCCGTGGAGCACGGCGAAGACTTGCGCATTCTCTGCGACGAGGCCGACATGGCGCTCGGAGTGTCCGGAGGCGTCCGCCGGTGCGGGGGCGTCGAGGGCGTCGGAGCGTCGCTGGAGCACCGCCGCGAGAGGCGAAGGCGCGGTCGGCGCCGCTAGTCACTGCACACTAGTCGAGCAGACTCCGGAGCTCCGACCGCTCCAGTCGCTTCAGCCGCTTCGCTTTGAGACGCTCTCGCTCTGCTAGCAGTGTCGCAGTCACTGCTCAGCGCTCGCTCACGGCTCACTGGCTGCTGGAGACCGGAGAGCGCCCCGAGCTCTCCTCAGCCGAGTACAGGCCGCTCATGCTGACTACAACTGCCAGTACATTAGCACAAACTACAACAGCCAGTAGAACAACCAGTACAACTGCCACCAGACTACCAGAGCGACCAGAGCCGCCAGAGCCGCCAGAGCCACCAGAGCGACCAGAGCGCGAATGCGCGGTCAGCGGTGCAACTGTTATGTGCAAGTATACGGCGCTCGCGGCGGTCGCGGCGGTCGCGGCGATCGCAGCAGTCACGTGACCCGCGCGTACTCGCGTACCCTACTCATTACTTCCTTAGTGCACTCATCGCCAAGTACGCTTTCCATTCACCAGTATCTTACATTCTTATGTAGCAGCCGTGCCCTCATCTTTCTAATCACTTTAGCACTTAGCCTTTTCATAGCTACCAAACTATCCTCACAAAACCAATTTATCTTATCAAATTTATTGTGGAGTTAGGTACTTTTTTCAGAGCCAATACAATTTTTAGCTCGGTATTGCCCTAAACCACAGATATTTTAATGCTCTATATTCTACACTAGCCATAAAATAACATTTTCTTACATTCTTTTTTATTCCGATTCTTTATTCATAAACAACTTTTAATCCAAGTCGGAATATTTAATGGCATAGTCCAATAAACAAAATCTCTTATTTTCAAATTTTTTTTTTAAAACACAACTAACAATTATCAAGTAGAACAACAAAATTTTCGTATTAAGGAACTTTATTTTTCACTGCAAATTAAATAACAATCATTTGTACAAGTACCAGTTTTACTTGCAGTTGATGACATTATGCAATATTTATTTATTTACAGTCAAATTACAATTGCATATTTATATTGACTAGAAAAAATATCAATGTTTTAAATAATTGGATATTGAGAAATAAAAAAAAATCTTTTTTAAATTTAAAATCAAAATTATTTCTATTGAAACTGGTTAAACGATTTGTACAACACATTTTAAAATGAATTATACATCCTGAGAATTCAGCATAATATTTTATTTTGTCATGCCAAAATATTTGTCATGATAGTATATGTGTGAAAAAAATAAAATAAGTAAAGCAAATTATACCTTATTTTCTAAATTGACTCAAATTTTAGTCACTGTACAGTATACATAAAAACAATCAAGTTTCCTATTTTAATAGTTTACTTCTAGTAAATGCAAATGCATCAGCAAGTTTTTCATTTGTTTCCTTAGTGCAGAATTCACCAATGTAAATGAGTTGGATAATTAAATTTAAAAATCGGATAGTAAATAAATATTCATAAAATGTAAACTGCACAATAATTGAACAATTGAAAAACATTTTTGATTGTTAACAATATTTTTTAATTTCAAGTGTATATAAAAAATACAATGTGAAAAATAATTTAAAAGAACCAATTAAATTTAAGTAGCCCTCCACTATAACTAAGCTAGTTTAGGTTGTTTCTTTTTGTAAATTAAACCATTCTGCACAATTTATTCATTGCTTAAACAGTCAGGATGGCTGTAAAACATTTTCTACTTGCTTTTTATCACTAATTAAATGAGTTTAACATTTCATTTTATGAAAAAGACACTACTTATACTCTCTTTCTTAAGAAACTTGCAAGACTTCCTCTTACAATTTCAAAATTGAATATAGTTTCTTTTTTGCTCATTTTTGCAAGTTTTTGCTAGTTAGACTAGTACATTTCATATGCAATTTATAAAAAAGGTAAAAAATTTGACCTTAATAAATGATATAGGTAATAATTATCCTATAATCCTACCTCAAGCAAAGATACATTTTGACATCAGCCATTTTTACATTCAAAATTAGTTTACAATAATACTGAAAAAAAGCTATTTACAGTAATTATAGATCATGTAAAGCTATAAAAATTTCGCTATATTACAAGACAATACTTAAATATTTATAATTCTCAAAGTTTATATTAATTTAAAAAAATATCAATTCGTTAGCGTAATACAAATTAATTAATAATGCATGTACCTTTAAAGAGAGAATTACATAATGTAAAGAGTACAAAAATGGCGTGAATAGTTTTGAGACTCATAACTGGTATGTTGCTTTGATCATAAGTATTTTAAATAAAGATTTCAGTAATTGAACAATGTTAGCAATTGATTATTTTAAATTGTAAATTTTTTCTTTTTTGAAAGAGTAGTAGGCAGTGAATAGTATATTATAATATTTTCACAGCTTACTTATTTGTCTTTTGATGTTTAACACTTATGAACATAGTTTACACAAACTATTAGATAATTGAAACAATAAAAATATGATTTCTGTCATCATTTAATCAACAGATTATAGTTGCATTGATGAATGCAAAAAATTATTAATTAATTTTATCAATCAATTTAGTGTTTAGTTTTTTAAACAACCACATATTCACCAGTATCTGTATTTTTTAATACAATCATTACCAAGGTCCACTACTATGAGATGTTTATTGGGCAGAACTGCAATTCCTGATGGGCGTCGTAATTTAGAGTTATGAGAATCAATCTCGGATAAAAGTGTTCCACTACCAAATTTTAATATTTGAATTACTGTACGACTCTTTTCAGTATACGAAGCCAATACTCTGCCTTCATTATCTATAGCAATGCCACCATACCGACCCTTACCTAATTAAATACAATATTAAATTGATATTTTTATTTCGCATCAAGTCTATTATTATAGTTTACCTTTCCCTTCAGTCATAATTTCTTCTGCAAAATCACCTTTTGCAGAAAATACATGAATATGTGAACCAGCAACTAAGATTTCACTGGCAGGTCCAACAGCAACCGAAATTATTAACTTAAATATATTCTTTTTTCCTACCTATTAATTAAAAATAATGATATTTATTTAATTTACTGCAGTAAATCAATATACATATAAGCTGTAGTGCGTTAAAGGACAAATATTAGCAGAATGTATTGTAATATTAAAAATTACAAATATAAGTTAAGTGTTTGAATCTTTTACCTGAAAAAGAAGTTTTCCATCACAATCAAATACAAATACACAACACTGTCCATTATCAGCAACTAAAATGTGGCCATAACTCCTGTCTACAGCTACATCTATCGGCTCCTAAAAGTAGTAAAAGAAATCAATGTAATTACTATTAACATTATTAACAACCGTGCATGTAAAATAAGTAATCAATGGACAACTTCTGTCGTCTTAGTTTCCAAAAAAGTTTACATTAGTTATGTTGGAAAATCACAGATGCGTAATATATATATA
>JAXIUT010000009.1:12019311-12039080 GCA_035586675.1 Eurytoma californica | reverse complement strand
GCTTCCAAACACCTCAAAAAACATTTATAATATGTTTTTACAAAAGCTTCAAAAATCACTATTACAAAGCTTCCTCAAGGAGGAAGCAAAAATATCAAGTTTTAATGGTTTGTGTCATTAAAAATTAAATTTTTATAAGAAATGTTTACATAAGTAGGGAAGGGGGGGATATTTGCTTTAAATAAAAACGATTATTATTAATAAATTAGAAAAAGGAAGACCAAAATTAAGCCTTAGCGAGCTAAGTGTTAATCTAGTAGCAGCGATTTTTTTTCTTGAAACTTTGTTCAAGTAATTATTGTCATTTAACATGATCTCCTGCCCTCTCAATTATCCCCCCTCTCTTCCCTTAATTATAATGAAGTATTAAAAAAGAAAAAGTAATAAAATATTTTATCATTTAATTGCAGCATTAGTCTTAAAGATGATGAAATTGAAAATGAAAGAAAGAGAAAACGGTCTACAAATGAAACGATAATACATTTCTTAAAAGCGCAAATAATCAAATGGCAGGCAGATTTGCAATCTGCTAAACGAGAAATAAAAAAAAAAGTAATTAATTTTCAAGAATACAAAAAACTTAGAAACAAATAATGTCTGACTTAAACATCATTTCAGGATGAACGGTGCAAAGCATTAGAATTGGATAAAAAGAAAATTGAAGAAAAAAAGGATAAACTACTAAATCAAGTTAGTTTGCAAAAAGAGAGCATTATAAAAGTGAATGCACTGAATCACGAGTTGCAGTTAAAAGTTCAAAATCAGGATTCGAAAATAATTTTTTTAAGCAAAGTACGATCACAATCGTAATATCTAATGTATAATAATAACGGTACTAATTTAAAAAATTTATTTTGAATAAGGAAGTAGATGAATTAAACAAAGATTTAAAGATATTGAACCAACTTACAAACAACAATGACGTTCGACTTAACCGAAGTTTAGAAGAAAATGAAAAATTAAAATCTGTATTAAAAATTAATCGTATGGAGGAGAAAGTACAAGTTCTTTTTGTTAATATTACTAGATTAATAATATACACTATTAATTCTTGTAATTTAATCAATGTCAATTTTTAGGAATTAAGGGATCAGATTAGAAAAATTCAGGAAGAAAAAAGAATTTCGCTGAAAAATTTGGAAAAACAGCGAGAGGAAATCATTCAAGCATTTAAAAAGCAAACATCACTTGTGGACAACCTGAAAAAGCAAAAAGTTTGTAAATTTAAATAAATAATTATTACAATTAAAATCAATGTTTATAATAAAAATAAAATTTTAAGGCTTATATGGAAGCTAGTAAAGAAATTCATTTCGTTGAAGAAGATTTCACAAAACTATTAGATTGGCATCCAGACAGATTTTAAATGTATCTTAAAGTTATCTACTTACTTCAAACTTAATGAGGTAACATCATTAGAACGGGTTAGTATACAATCATTGAATGAAAAATGAGACATTCTCGGTTAAGATTTTACTCAATACTTCATTCAGTGAGTAGTAGGATAAGTTATAAAGTTTATCGATAAAGAAAATACACAAGGCAATAAAATTAAAAAAATTTTTTTCAAAATTTAATTCGCTTACTTTTCAACATTTAAAGTCATAAATTACAGTTCTACCTAAGACAAGTTTTGGATTATAAATGTAAGAATAGACAATGAACTTTTTTTTAAATGAGACTTTATACATTAATTACAGCCTTAGAGTCACGTCGATTCTTTTATATCGCACTTCCCAGAATAGAATTCAGATTTTCAATCGTTATAAATAAAATTTTATCAAAAAGAAGATGCAGTATTATACGTAAATAATTAAAGTATTTAAATTAATCGTAAACAAATCAGTTTCAAATTATAAGTTCAAGATTTTTGTTTCCAAATTTAAATAGATTTACTATTAAAAATAGATACTTGTGTGTTAATAATAATAATAGTAATAATAATAATAATAATAGCAATAATAAAAATAATAATAATAATAATAATAGTAGTAGTAGTAGTAGTAGTAGTAGTAGTGTAGTAAGTAGTAGTAGCAGTAGTAGTAGTAGTAGTAGTAGTGTAGTAAGTAGTAGTAGCAGTAGTAGTAGTAGTAGTAGTAGTAGTAGTAGTAGTAGCAGTAGTAGTAGTAGCAGTAGTAGTAGTAGTAGAAGTAGTAGTAGAAGTAGTAGTAGTAGAAGTAGTAGTAGAAGTAGTAGTACTAGTAGTAGTACTAGTAGTACTAGTAGTGGTAGTAGTACTAGTAATAGTAGTAGTAGCAGTAGTAGTAGCGGTAGTAGTAATAATAGAATTAATTTAACGCACCTAACGACGTGACTATGAAGTAATTTTATTATAACGTATTTTAAAAACCAGTTCTAAATGCGATCAGAGGGATAACACGGCACAAAGGCAGCCTTGAACAGGAAATCAAATATTAGCGATGTAAATAAATATTTAGAGACGCGTGTATAACAATTGTAAAGTACGATCATCTTTGCCTCCTGTTTATGAATTGTGCACCACTCTTCAATGCCAAGAGATCACGCTAAGTAACTGTAGGTATCCTTTTGACCCTCTGTGCGTTCCAGATACTCTTTCTCTATTAAAATGTCTATACATTTCTACAATATAAATGTATCTATGAGTAGAAGAAACAATAGAAATATTTTTATAAAAAGATATGAATAATGTTTACCTTAATAACATGCACTCGTGGCTTGAACCTTGAACTTAACTGGTTTAAAACCTCTGCAACCAGCTGTTGGTGTTTCAAAACTTTACGCATTTTCATGATCCTTACAATTGCTGCTTGAATAAGAAGTTTACGATCTTCTTCTATATGTTTATGAGTTGTTTCTTGTTCTATTTTAAGTTCTGTCTTCATTGGAATATTAATGTTCACTCTCAATTTTTTGCTATAACAGAAATTTAAAAATATACTAACAGTCTATAGTATAAATTTTAAACACTTACTTTTTGTATCCTGTAAACAGCTCAACTGTTGAAGAAGAACTCAATTCTGATTCATCGTCATTAGTCACCAGTAATTTAGCCTTTAATAGGATTTGAATAACCTAGGATAAAAATTAAATTTTTTGATTTATTAAATAAAGTTTGATAGGAAAACTGAAAAAAAAAATTAATTTTAAGAAAATACAAAAAAGTATTTACTTGCAAAAGAAAATCCATCTTTATTTGCGTAGATTCATGTAATTGCTGTATCGTCCAAGATGTGGAAGAATTGTATTGTAATAAAACTGCCATTTGAAAAGTTGAAGCTTGCAGTGTATATCTTCAATGGTATACATACATAATTAGTATAATTTTTAGTGTAAAAAAAATGCAAAAAGCAAAATATTTTAAAAGAATAAAACTATATTACCGGTTTTTGAAACAATTAGTATGAAGTTCACCCTTGGACATATTATACAACCAATTTAATTTTCTTCCACTGTGTTGTGAACTATAAAATGTAGTGAATCTGTGCACTGACCGCTCCAACTAAAAATTAAATTTGTTTAGAATTTAAAATATTCAGGATATACCTTTTACAAACTAATTTTGTTGCTAATCTGAATTTTTGTTTACCTCCGTTGGCAATGAAAAGGTGAATGACTGTTGAAATGGCCATGAACCAGATGATAAAACTTGTATGCTAAAATCTATATCTAAAGGCTCAGCAGAATTTGTAAGATGCCTTCGAAAATGTTCATTCAAGTCTTTTGATACGCCAATATCCTATTAAAATAAAAAACGCGTTACACAGTAACAAAAACAAAAGAAAAATTCACGAAATCGCTACTAAATAAAATACATTTACCTGAAACATTCTTTGCAATTTGGAAGTGTATTCAAAACCACACGCTTGTTTCAACTTGGAAATCATAGAAGCCTCAGCATCGTCGCTAGCAGACATATGTTGCACCAACCTTTTTGCAAGCATTTTGCTGTAAAATTTTTGGTACACGTCTTTGTCTTCTATATATTTAAACACTACCATCTAAAAATAAAGTTTTAAATTAAAATTATATTAATCAATCAATATTAAGATCTAAAAATGTATTATATTTATTACATACAACTTGATTTAGAGTATCTTCAAGTTCCGCCTCTTCAGGATTTTTACTGCTCTTTTTAAGCAGTACATCACAGTATTTTGCCAACAATTCTGGTGATTTACTACTGCTATTAGCTGCTTTAGTTACTGAATTAGTATTAATAAATCGTCCGCAAGCTTTATCTAAAGCTGCTACAAAACCACTATCATTGTTAAATGCAATCAAGACTAAAGCATTATATTTTTTGTGAACTTCCAAGATAGTATTGACATAAATTTTAGGATCCTACAATAAAACAGAATTTTCAGTTTCATTAATACACTGAACTTATATTATGAATTTTTATTGTTTAAATTTTTTTCCAAAAATCAATTCTTTTAAATCAAGTTACAAAGTTATTGATTGACTTTGGTTTGTTTTTTGTCTTACTAAAATTCAGCTTTTTAGTAGTAAAAAATTAACGAATAATTATTTTTGTAAAATTATGTGAAGGTGAATAATACGTACATTTGCAGCAGAGTCCCCACACTTATCAATAGCTGCAAGTCCTTGATTAGCTATATGACTTTCCAATAGATTTCTTAATTCGCCAAGACCATTTGGTATTCTGGCCACTAACTGATACATTCTTCCAAGATCTACATTTTTATCAGAATCCAATAAATTTTGAAATTCTGCATGAAATATGTCAAGGTGTTTTTCGATTAATACTCTCTCACATGTTTTTGCTAGTCTTTCATGTGTTGTTTGATGTAAATAAACTTGAACTCGTTTTTGTTCCTCTTGTAACCTTTGTTCTACCTGTTAAGAAAATTGTAAGTAATTAGATTAATTAATCTGAAAAATAAAGTTAATTGTACAAACAAGCATTTTTACTTTTTTCATATACTCTGTAACAGGATTGTGCCGAAGAAATTCTGAACTTTCTCGAGTATAAAACCTTTCAGTATCCTCAAGAAATAGATTTTCAAATGACTCTTTGTATACAGTAAGAGTTTGACCTTTAGCACCTGGATCTTCTTCGTTTAGGCCTAATTCTACATAACAATTAATTACACCACTAACTAAACGTGTGTTTATTGTTTCTCCATTTCTTTCTCGCTCAATCAATTTAAGAACAGCATTGGTAACCTAAAAATGTTTTTTTAGTATAACTTTTTCTCGTTTAGAGTAAAATATAAAGATTATGAAAATTGATATCTTTATTACTTGTCTATTCAAATGTTTAAATAAATTATCTCTCCACGTAACCAATGCTAACTGGTATATTTCATATATTCCTTTGCGGCCTTCTTCACATTCTCTCCGTACCCAATGGCGATTTAAATATGCACATACACCATTGAGTACTTTACTACTAAATTGATACTCTTCCCATTGTCTAGTATAAAATTGGAGAACGTCCTCATCCATAAGATCAATTCCATGCTACAAATAATAAAAAGATAATAAGCAAATTATAAGAATATAATAATTTTAAGAAGAAACAAACCTTAAGTAATGTTATAAGATAATTTCTAAGGAAATCTCGTAATCTCTTATAGAGTTCTAAACCTACTAACTGGGCACCACCAGTTATTTGACCCTTTTTACTTTTTGAGGATTGCCTTGAATTTATTTGTTGATGTACACTTGTGCAATAGTTATAAACATGCCTAAAATAGGACAAAATATATAATGAGTATAAAAAATTAGAGGAAGTAAGATAAAAAAACAACTTACGTGTATAATTCAATGTACCGAGGTTTAGACATACACTGTCTGTTGTATACTTGTTCAATACCTTCTCGCAAGTCTCCCCAAATTTGATCAAGATCAATTTGTTTGAGACCAGGTGGTCCTTGATTGCTGCCCTGACTACTTCGATAGCCAGACATTTTGATTTGGGTTTCTCAAGCTGTCTACTTGACTTTTGCCGTTGAATGTTTACTGAAAATTCAAAGGTATCTAATATTTTAATATCAAGTAATGAATGTATAAAAATTAGTCGGTTAAAAGAAGTTAAAGAGCAGGAAGAAGAGGAAAAAGAAGAGGGAGAGAGGGAGAGTGAAAAGTGCAAATTGAATAAATATGGTGCGGAAAGAAGCTATGTCATTGTAGGAAGTCGCTTGTAAAGAAGGAAGGAAATAGTAGCAAAAGCAAGTAAGCATCAGCAGTGCAGTTTGGGAAGAGGTTGGAAGTTGGTCTAGCCAACTACCGTTAGGGTGGTTGCAAGACGCCCGGACGCGTCTCGTGCTAATAGCTACTTATTTCGGCTGAAGTGTGCAACCTCTGACTGACCTGGCGACTTTCACCGCATAAGCAAAACCGAACGGAGAGGCTGCCTGGAGCCGCCGTCTGCGAAGCCTCGGCACACCGCGACGTTTTCGTCCGTGGCTGCCTAGAAGAGCTGCCTTCTCCCAACGGCTCCCTCGAGGAGAGCAACCTTCCCGGGTTCGCCGTGCCTGATGAGAGTCACAGTCACTTTGGAGTTTGCCCTGTCACGAGCAACTCCAAATATTCTGATTGAACAGTTTGCAGGTCGAGCAGGTGTTACACTGCTACCAGAATACCAGCTTCGAGTAGGTTCGAGCCTCTTCCGATGTCTCTTCGTAGTCTTCCTCTCCCTTTGCGCGCGTAATCGCGCCTAATCGCACAGTCAAACAGGTCGAACTGACGAGAGACAAAGACACGAGAGCAGCAGCGGCTCCCGCGCGATGTACTTTTCTACGTACTTTTCCCTCCGGCAAGAGGCTACTTAACCCTCCTTTTCTGCTTCGGAGACTGAGAGTTCGGACTCGGGAAGTCGGGATTGCCTATGGACAATTAGACCCTCCAAGTAGTCTCGACCGCGACGTCGACTACCAAGACTGCAAAAGCGAGCTCCTGCCCTCTTGGCTACTGCTGCTACCGCTGCTGCTGCTGCCGTCGCTATTGCTGTTGCTCCCGCTGCCGCCGCCACCGCCGCTGCTGCCGCTGATGCTGATGCTGCCGCTGCCGCTGCTGCTGCCGCTGATGCTGATGCTGCCGCCGCTGCTGCTGCTGCTGCTGCCGCTGCCGCTGCCGCTGCCGATTACCTTACCGGATTACTTTGACAGGTTAAGTTGCATGCTTACCAACAAAGCCGAGCTCGATTTTCATTTTTTTATCCTACGTATTGTTTCAGCACCTAATCGGTATTCCCTATATTTATTCCCTAATTATTCACACAACTGCGTAATAATTATATTTTCGATCGAAAAAGAGTCTACTACGAAAAGTCTTATCTATATACAAGTATTATCTTTACATAGAGAATTCCTTTACCTACTGTTGCATTGTCGCTTCATCGCTTGTCAGTTGAAAAATAAAGAATGAAAGATGCCTTTTGTGCATTATACATGCTATATACTACTAATTCTAATATATACTACGAATAAATCAAATATCAATGAAGGTAGCAATTAAAAGTTACAAGTAAAACAAGTGCTCAAAACTATTAGGTTATGCCATTTTATTTACAAATCTCCAATTCATTTTTTCACATATTATAACTGTATTAATATGCTATTTCAAAAAAATCAGAAAAATAAATACATTTCTAACAAGATTAAGAATTCAAAGAGAAATGGATGGAGAAAGTCAGTATTCAATCCTAATAGTTTGTACAGCAAAGAATATTACGTAGGGCAATGGAAAAATGACAAAAAAGAAGGGATAGGGCTAGAAATAAAGTAAACAGGTTATATTTTTTAACGACTTGATTTTTCATTTTATTTTAATTGTTAATAACAATAATATACATTTAGGTACAATACTTTATATCAAGGAGAATGGTTACACGGAATGAAACATGGTTTTGGTAAACTTAGTAAAATGCAAGAAAACAATCAGCCTGAAAAAATTTATGCTGGTTACTGGTTTAAAGGGAAGAAGCAGGGTTTAGGAATTCATTGGTATGATAACAGCTTTTATAATGGCTGCTTTTTAGGAGATAAAAAACATGGATTTGGAAAAATGTGGTGGCTTGATGGAAAATATTATGAAGGAACATGGAAAAATGATCTCTTTCACGGCAATGGCATTCTTATACTTGGTAAGCATTTTATTGATTGCATAAGATCTTAAAGACTTTTTATTTCAATATTTTCTATTGCTGTTAAATACCATGCACTGGGAAGCTAATGGAAACGAGTACAAAGGTCAATTTGTTAATGGTAATAGACAAGGAAATGGCATATTTTACCATAAGAATGTAGGTCAAGTTCAATCTGGTACTTGGAATAATAATATGTGCATATACAGTACAGTAGTGGATTCTTCTTTAAAACAACTTGCAAATTCCCCAACTCCTTACTCTATTCCTTGCTTAAAAAATCTGTAATAAATGTTAGGCATAAATAAAAAATCATGCAAATAATTAAGTAAAAACAGATTTTTTTCAATGACTGTTGAAACGTGAAATAGAATAAAAACAACATCCCAAGTACAAATACTTTAATTGCTTTTTCATTTGCATACATAAAAAACTGTAATGGTTACAATATTTTGCAAGATTGTTTTTATTTACAAAATTGTTTATCTCTGAATTTTTAAGAATTTTGAGATTCTTTCAATCTGTATTACATGGTACAGTTTTAATAACAATAATAAAAATCGCACATAAAAAAGACATATGGTAAAGTAATAATATTGAAATTTCTTTTTACAAACGTGTAGAACATTATAAATCAAAATTTTATTCAGCATATGGTTGATTTTGTCATTAAAAGTTTTATATAAGAAAAATAATCAGACTTTATTTTGTATACATTTAAAATAAATTTTAAATTATTAGAAGCTTGAAATATATATATTGTATCATAAGAAGAAAAGCGTGATGCATTACGTTTGTCACTACACAATGGCGCGAGGAATGTTCTTAAATATATTTAAAAGTATTTACACAATAATTTAATATAATATGTGTGTATGTATATATGGGTGTGCACAAAATAATATGCAGACTATTCAATAAATTATTTCTTTAAATAAAGTTGCGTCAATGAATTTTTTTTTTATAAAATTGAACAAGATAAAAGTTAGTTGTTGTTAAGATGAATATTGAAAAGAAAAGTTTTGTTTGATTTTAGTAAAACGCAGCGAGTGAGTTATTGGCAAAAAATGCAATGTTATCTTTTGTTCTCAAATAAATAGATGAATTTGTAGATGATAATGTATAAAATAGTTGATAAATGAAAGGTAAAGAAAGGATTGCAAGGCAGCCTATAATATAACACATTAAAGATATGCGATGGTCTAATTTAAAGGAAAGAAAAAAGACAGTCTTGAGATGAAATGATTAAGTATTAATTAGCTCACATAGACACATACTCATCATACAACTTGAACAATTTGCAAAGTGTTGTGAGCAAGAGTACTCATGCCATTTCTTCCCTCGACGTCCGAGGACTCGATTTGCTCCTTGAGGAGTTCGAGCTCGCGTATTCCCGAAACAGTGACTTCATATTTATGAGTAACAAGGCTACGGTAAAAATGGATTGCAAAAGCAAGAAAAATGACGAGGACCGGAACGAGCACGATGCAAGCGGACCAGGCGGCAACTTGGGAAAAGTCGTAGAACTTGACCCAGCAGAGAATGGCTATCTCGACAAGAAAAAGTAAAAGGCCAAGAAGGGTAGAGAAAGCCCAAGCCACCTCGATGTACCAATGAAGCCTCTCGTGAGGAGATTCGTGGACGAGGCTTATGCTGTGTAGATTGCATACTGCCTCTATGTTTGGAAGGATGCAGGTTGATATCATAAGAGCCAACATATGAACCGCGACAAGGAGTGTAGTGCAGACTGCGAATGTGACCAGCATCTCGGTTGGAACTTCGGTATCCGAATTGAGTTGTACTTCGACCATGGCGACCTGGAAAACGAAGTAACGAACAATGCAAAGGACAAAAGAGTATATTTACTAATTCTTACCATGGCAAATCCAGAAAGAAGAGCCGACGTTTTACTCGATGCCTTGAGCTTTGCTCTACTAAGCTGAAGCTTCCGCCAAGCCAGGTAGCCCGGAGTGTGTAATCCATCGCCAGCTTGGGACATGTTCGACTGCGGCACAAAAAGCTAATGTTACCAAGTGTCAATGAAACGTGCCTTTTGGAATGTTACGATTAGGCTATTAGAGTATTAGCGATTGCTCATTGGCGAAAAGAAGAAGAAACAAGGGCTACTACTGCCGGTTTGCAGCTGGCTATCTCGTGGCAGCTCGCGCGGTAGCTCGCGCGGTAGCTCGCGGCTACTATAAATCAATTTAAAAATACAGGAGGAGCCCAACAAGGCAACGAACGAGACACCTACCAGACACGACACGCTCGACAGGAGAGACCGCTATATTGGCTTGTTGCAAATCCCGCGTACGGCTAAATAACCAGAAGGTGCTGAACCAAACAAAATAATATACATGTATCATTAAAATAAAAGAAAAGCTCTTGTCTTGCTACTAAACGCTAGGTAGTTACTTATAGTGAGTTATGACTGCCGTGAGATGCAGCTAGCAGCAGGAATAAAGGAGTCACGATCAAAATACTAACATATAGCGTGAGAAAAAAAACTAGCTCTAGCTTAAGAGAAAAACAGGAAACGACAACGATCGCCGATTAGCAGCAAGTACTAAAGCTAACATTATTCTGCAGCTCCCAGGAGGACGTGAGAATTTTTCCAATATTATTAACTATTGCAAACCGCGAGGAAAACCATAATAAAGCTAAAGCGTACCTATATGTAGCCAGCAAACGGTATAGCGAATTCTTTCATTAAAACATTTTCTTTCATCCGCTTGTTGCAAATTTTGGCTATAAATTAAAAAAATTTCATTCGACCCAATTCTATTAGTATTTTAACGCGTTATTTGCAACCATGTGACTATATAACGATACGCAATGGATAAAATGACAATTTTTTTCTCACAATTCACACGACAAAGCATTGCAGTGTCACAAATACTCACCTGACAAGTGTGGATCCGCTTGTAAAAGCAGTGACCGTTAGATCCTTGTAAATGCGCATGTGAGTGCGAATAGATTGGTGGCTGAAGTGAAGCGGAAGACGGACCGACTCTGGTCTCGGCAGTCGCAGCAAGCACTGTATTGCGTCCAGTGCTTGTTGACCATACGGACATTAGGGTAGTTTTTTCCCCCTTCTTCCTCTACACTGCAAAAAATCTTTTCCATAAAAATCTTTTCAGTCTATGCTGAGTAATTCTTTAACGATTTTAAACTTTTTTTCCATTTAAACTTTGCTTCGATAGTGGAATTTCCCGTCTGTCTGTCAGCGAATAACCTTGTCGAAAAGGCTGTATAAAATCTGAATAAAAATCTCGCAAAACCCTCGTAAAACCTCGTAAAACCTAGCAAAACCTCATGAAAAAGAAATAGAGATTCACCTTTGCATGTGATTCATGAGGTTTTTATAAGGGTTTTTATAAGGCCAATGGCAATGGACACCATTAACACTTGGTTGAGCGACCGCGTTTTATCGACCTCATCAAAGTCTTTGGCCAATTAAATTGAATATTAATTGTTCTCGACGTTTCATGTGGGTCCGGTGTGCATGAAGGAGTTCTTGCAATGAAATTTATAAAAAACACGTTTCGGATAAACTAAGAAATAAGAACTTATTGTTAGTTTAGTTGATCTTTAAAATAGATATAACTCCTTAAATATAAAAATACATTTTTAATTTCTTTAAATTCCTTTTTTCTTTACTTGGAGACTGCATGTTTTCTTTACACAATCGGATTCTATAAATATTTTATTAAGAAATTCTAAAAATTGTTTAAATTTCAACTTTTTTCCGTAATAGTCCGTATTAAAAATAAAATAAAATGACCAAATACATGCTTGTAATTTGTACTTTTCACCAGTATTATTTATTTTTTAGTTTTATGGATTTTGAAATTCGCCAAAATCACCTTAAGTCTATAGTAATTATGACATGGTTTTTTAATATAAAGGAAGGAAAGAAATAAGAGAAAAGCAAAAGATTTGTTTACATTAGCTGTTAAAATGATTTTTGCAACACAATGTTTTAAGATGACTTTCCTTCCTGCATAGAATGTAAGAGAAACTGAACTCATTAATGGGGTTGCCGAATATCTGAGAATGAAAATATTGAACGATTGCTTTGACCGCAAGTTTACTTTTAATATTGCGAAAGAAGTGAGTTTTCAATCGAGCAGTAGACTCTTAGAATTACACAGAGTCTGCGTGACTGTTGCGCACAGCGTCACATAGTGTCACAGGCATTTTTACAAGCAACGTCGCAAGGCAATAACATAGAAACGTTTGCTCCGGACTATTTTTACATCGACGTTTCTTGAGTTGAACGGAGCAGTTAACGCGTACGAAGGGGAAAGAAGAATAATTGGAGAGGAAGCAGAGCAAGAGATTCTGTAGAGGAGAAAACATGGGACTTTTAAAAAAATTGGAAGAAAGTGCAAAAAAAACTCTTACCATTTTTACGAGTCCGATTGGCAGCTTTCGACACTCGGAGTCATGTTAAATTGAAGAATAACGTCCCTTTTGTACAGATTTTCTAGAAAAGTCCACTTCCAAACGACGTGCTGCAGAAAATTTCACGCCGCTATTCTGTCTATTCTGTCAGCCGCTGGGCCGCCAGTTGCTACGCTGAAGCATGACTCGTGAGTCGCTCGCGAGGTCGCGACTCTACACTCGTCAGTATATAACTTGTGCCTGCCGCCTGGTTGCGCCCGCGCACTAGCCACTATGTATCTGCTTCACTCTTCGCTGGCGAGCAACCCCGACTCTTGCCGACCATTCACGAAAATAACTTACAAGTGCGTCCGCGCGCGAGATTCGTTTCAATCCGCACCTCAGCTCAAAAGAAATTACCTTTCCTTTCTTCTTTTTCTGTCTTTTTATGCCTGTTTATGCCTTTTTCTGCCTTTTTCTGCCTTTTTCTGCCTTTTTCTGCCTTTTTCTGCCTTTTTCTGCCTTTATGTGCCACTGTACAATCTGTGTTAAATATCCTTTCCTAAGAAGAATCTATTTCGTATTAAATTCAATCCTCGACTGCATGAGCAATTTTAAGAGTTCGTAACATCCTGTTGCCGTGATTCGATTTTTAAACTACATCTGTTTATGTTTCGGAAGCTCATTAGACGAACCTACAAATAAAAATTGCATGTAAGCTGAGTGACGCTGAGACATAAGTGATGAGTGAATTGGAGCAAGGATCCTTTCACTGTGAGGAAAAAGAAAAAGATAGATCTATAGGTATTTGCAAAAGGAAAGGTGCTCTGAAGTAAAATATAAAAGCGCGCTGCGTGCGTGAGTGAGCTGGGACGCGAGTACGGGAAGAGAGAGAGAGAGAGAGAGAGAGAGAGAGAGAGAGAGAGAGAGAGAGAGAGAGAGAGGATAGAAGGAGGGAGAAAGAGAGAGAGAGAGATCAGGAGAGTAGGAGAGCAGTGAAACAGGTGAGGCAGGTGCTGCTTAGCACTCAGCTTACTGCGTCTGCTGGAGTTGTTCATGCGACCACTGATCGCCGCCGACTGCTTAAGGCTGCGACTTTTAGTTGACGATTGCCTTCCGTCAAAGAGACTTATTAATTATCCTTCAAAGCTACTCCTGTCAATCTATTGTAACTTTGTAAGTTAGCACAATAATGTAAACATAAAAAAGTATATGTAACGTTAATTCATATTATTTCAGCAAATTATTATTGCTAGATTTTCACCCAAGGACGAAGGCAAAATACTGAGTTTGCAGTTTAGTGAAAGAAATAGTTACAAGAATTGACTGAAGAGAATAATGCCTTCGCTGAAACTTGCAGACGATCAACGCTTTGCACTGATGAAGGTAAAGTGCACTCAAGTCAATATAACTTAAAGAAAATGATCAGATCATTTCCGTGGAAAAGCTGCCAATTAGCCTTTTTAAACAGCGTTTTAAAGAATATTGTTTTTTTGAGAAATTTCATGCAAGTTTTGATTAATACTAAATACCAAAAGAAAAAAATTCAACAAAAACGCGCTGATTTAAAAGTTGGCAGGTTATCGAACTGACGATTTCGAAAGAGGTCAGCAAGTTGCGATCGAACGTGAGAAAATGCTAATGGGCAAAAAAAGCAATTTGATCGCGAAACTTAATTCATCTTACCCGTTAAAGTTTAAATAATAAAAATTTTACTCAATTGATTTTGAATAATTAAGCAGGTAACATTTTAAAGCTGGGTTAACAAATAATGGATGTTAATTATTATTATTACTTGTTCAGTGAGCTCGACAAATTCAATGCATAACAATATACGTATTAACATAATCTAAGTAATAAGGTAAAAATTGGATCATATGCTTCACTGAGTGTATTTAACGAGTCTATAACGATCAGAAAACAGATTAAAGGATGGGTTACCTCGCTCTCTTAGTAATAAAAGTAATAATATTTTTTAAATAAATAGTCTTTCAACACATTCTTAAATGGAAAAATAGTGATTAATTATGTACTACTATGTAACGAGCGGTGATTTTCCAGTGTAATTAACGATGCGGTCGTATTCTTCAACATCAACTGATATCGATGTGTATTTAACGAAAGTCGTGCCCTTGAGTAGCTTGAAGAGTACGGTTTTGTAATGAAGCGATTATGTCGAATGCATGGTCGTGTCATCGTCAGTGTTGCGTGCTGCGCTCTGAAATAATAAATGCAGGAGACGATAGGAACTTTAATATTTTATCAATTTCATTATGCAGTTGGTATAAACTAATCTATGCTGATTGTAGACTCTTTAACCTAATCTGTTTAAAATATTCTCAATTAAGATCTTAATTAGATTAACTTAGAATGCGCCATTAATGCAATTAAAATGACCGACATATTTGGTGAAAGTGAAAGCTAAAAGACCGAATTTACTGATCCAACATGTCAGAAGTTCGTACCATTCAAGGTGATTTCATTGCGCAATATTATTTCAATATAAGCATTAAAAAAGCGGGGGAAAACAAAGTTTGAAACGATAAGAAATCGCTTGCTATATACCGATTGATACATCCATTTTTATATGATATATAGTATACGAAGATGATTCAACAAATAATAGTGGCTAATAGAGTAACATTAAAAATGTCAATTTAAAATTCCTTCAAGGAGTTTCTTCTCCACTTTTTCAAGTGTAAGTACATTTTGACGAAACAGCTTCCGGAGAAACCGCACAAGTCTTTAAATTGTAGCAAAAATACTTTTTATTCATCTGACACGATAGCTCTAGGTTTTTTAACAAATTTCTAACAAAAAATGACTAGTTATTTTTTCAAGAAATGCTTACTTTTGCCGTAAAAAGCTATTAAAGGTTGAAAAAACGCGATTTTTTAAAAAGAGAAAAAAACTAAGCCTTTTTCGAAAAAAAATTTAACAAAGGATAAATTTGTTTAGCTGTTTTTATTGAAAACAGCAATTATCGTTACCATTAGTCAGTAATATTCACGGTTATTCTAATTACTTTTATGGTAAAAAACTAAAGGGGAAAGGTAGTAATACCTCGTTAAAACGTTTAATTTTCGATGAAAACGGTTGGTAAACATTTTCATAATAAAATGTGTATAAATAATTATTTAGTTGCTCAATATTATTGTAAAAAATTTTCAAAAATGTAACTGAAATAGCAAGAGGTAATTGCGTGTGAGAGAAATTTTACCTTTTCATAATTGTCTAAACGTTGGACTAATAGATACTCTAAGCTTGCATTGCAGTATTATACCTATAGTTTTAAAAAAATGGCGACTTTGTGCTTGCTTTTAACGTGGTGGCGCCCCTTGGACTATACGTCGGAATTTTTTTATTCAGTACAGTTAAATATGAGTATAAAATAATATAATTATTAAGTTTTTATACAGTTTTCTCTGCTCATATATTTAAGTGTACCTATATAACTTTTGAAGCAATCGATATTTTTTAACGCTCAGCCCCTCAAATTATCGGTCTTTTTCTCTTCTTTCGATTCAATTTTTAGTATACTAATATATATATTCTGTAGGTTTCGTGGAAGCAGAATTATAGTCAAATAATGTAAGCGTCATTTTAAAGTAAAATACTTTAGGGATCTCCTGTATCAACCATTTCGAGCGTTAGACCCTAATATTAAAAGTTAAAAACAACAAAATCTGTGAGGATTTAGCGTATTTTTTACGCCGCTGTATTGATCAGTTATTTTAAAATGGTATAAACTTGACATTTTCAGAAAGCTCACGTAGAATTGTTCCAGGAAGTGTTCAAATTTTTTATATTTGATATTTTTATTTTTTATGTTGATTTCATATCACATATTTTTGTATAATGTAGCAAACATTTAAGTTATCTTCATTATCGTAATTTTTCAAGTTCGTATAAAGGATTCCTTTGCATATGCTTCATTAATAATCAAATGTTAGATGGTTAATAGAGCCCTTATTGCCTTTCTAGTTTCGACGCAGTGTGCAAGATGTCTTGGATATTAATCACGACGATCAGTTTTTACTGCGATGGCTACGAGGTATTTTGATTTTTCGATAAAACAAAATAATCTCTTTCACTCAAGAAAACCTTTTCATCTTTGTTTTCATTTATAGCTAGGAAGTGGGATACTGTTGCAGCTGAAAAAATGCTCAGAGATGTAAGTATTTTTCATCATCTGATAGGATTTTGAATATAAGTTATTATTTACCAGTATATTTAAAAATTATTATTTTATTTTGCTTTTTTTTAGTCTTTAGAGTGGAGAAAGCGCTGGGAAGTCGATAAGTTGGATGAGTGGGACATGCCAAAAGTTTTAAAGGATTATTTACCACACGGAATTTCTGGTTACGATAAAGATGGAGCGCCAGGTGAGTCAAAAGTCGGACTAGCATTTTAAAGTGTTTAACAGCTATAAATAAATAATCATCCCGTTGCTTTTATTAGTAATCATTTTGCCATTTGCTGGTTTGGACTTATACGGCATTTTGCACGTGGTGACAAGAAGAGAAATGATTAAAGCAACCATTAAATTACTAGAGCATTATTTAAACGTTTGTAAAGAACAAAGTGAAAAGAATGGGCCAAATGCTGGTCAATGCACTGTGGTTTTTGACATGGACAATTTCAATCTCAGACAATATATGTGGCGCCCAGGTATAAGATATAGAAAAAAAAATTATTTTACCTTTTTTTCTAATTTAAAATATTTTACTTATTTTTTTCAAAATGTAGCTGGCGAGTTGGTTATAACATTAATACAAATGTATGAAGCTAATTATCCTGAAATTCTTAAAATTTGTTATATTGTTAATGGTAATATCAATTACTTTATACATTTTTTCTTTCTTATTCCTTAATAAAAATATATTTTTTAAAACTAAATACGTTTTAGCACCAAAAGTATTTGCACTTACATTTTCAATAGTGAAAAAATTTATGAATGAGTACACTATTTCAAAAATTCAAATTCACAAAGTTGATCCTGCCAAATGGAAGGCTGCAATACTCCAAACAGTTTCAGAAGATCAATTGCCAGTTCATTTTGGTGGAACTCTTACAGATCCTAATGGAAATCCAAAACTAACAACTAAGGTAGAATCTAGAATTATTTAAAAACTGCTATTTTTTATCATGAACACAATAAGTGCATGATGCATGATGACATATACTTTATTTTATAATGATATTTACAGATATGTCAAGGTGGTAAAATTCCAAAAGACATGTATACTAAAGCAAGTGATAAAGACAAGTCCAACGAGTTCACTACAGTAAACATCAAAAAGGGTGAAAAGTTAAAACTTTATTTTGAAGTTTCTGAACCAGGGTCGTTGCTAAGGTATTCATAGGCAGTAAAAAAATATTTTTTTTCAAATCAGGCATAAAACTGGCCTCTTTTTATGCAGAAAAGTGGCGTAGAAAATCAAGCGTTTTTTTAGAAAATTTCAATTTTTTTTTTGTCAATTGCAATTTTTCGTTAAACCGACCTTTATAACGAAAAATGGACATTAAATGTGCATTGTGAACGACTTCAAATGCATGAATTTATACACCATTTTTTGACGTGAAAAGAAGCCCTTTCATGCCCTCGTAAAAAAATACGGTGTGTAGCATAGGGAGAATAACAATTTCAGACTCGGGTGAGGTGTCAAAGTAGAGGTTTACTTATAAAAGATGATTTTAAATGATTTTCAATAGAATCTAAATTATTATAATGATTTCTGACCTCGATTGAATCACCTTAGACGAATGTAAATACTTCTTTAATAATTTTATAGAATTTCAAAGCATTCAATAGACTAGGTTATCAATACAAACTCTATAGAACTGTATACATCATCATGCGGCCGAATTACTTCTTTGAGGAGCAGTAATAGCAGAATTCAAAACATTGTAACATGTTTTTCTATTAATTTTTTTTATGTTCTTGAATGTAGTTTATTTTTATTCGTACGCAAAGCGGCTTTTTTCAATGACCTCCATACGAACCCGTGTTAAAAATCGTAACTTTGAATCATTATATTTCGAGAACTAGATGGACAATCAGCCTCAGATTTGGCAGGCTGACTCATCATTACATAAACTTATTTTGCTGAAAATGTTATGCAAATCTTGAATAAATCCATCTACCTAAGAACTATACTACCTTAAATAGCTAATTTTCTCCCCGTGTTGCACAATGTACTATTGTAAGTATTTTAAATGAACAAAAATAATGCCGAAAGCGCCTGTTTTCGCCCCGGGCACTCAATCACGAGGTTCGCATTTCGACCTCGTTAGGCAATAAAATAATATACTATATCTGCCTTTCCCGTAGGAAAAAAGTCTGCCCAAATTTTGTGCTGAAACAGAAATGTGCATAATTTTTCTGCAACATTTTCGCCCTTGTAGAAAATTTCTGCAGACAAATTATGCACAAAGTAGATATTACTACACAATTTTGCTGAAGAAAATTATGCAGAATTTTTTCTTGCGGGTTTAAATCAATATAGGAAATGTCTGTAGTCTGTTACTAAAATAAATAAGTTGAAAAATTTTTTAATTTTCTATTTTTGCAGCTGGGAATTTCGGTCAGATTCTCATGATATCAAGTTTGGAGTGACACAGAAGGCTCATGATGGATTTGAATCTGCAGTCATTCCAATTCACAGAGTAGCTGCTCACCAGCTTGATGAAGTTGGAATTATGACTTGTGAAATAGCAACTGTATGTAAGTAGTAAAAAATACTTTTTTTGTTGGTTTACTAACCATTAAGGGCATGTGAAACCCAGGGTTAGGAATCTGTCGTACCGGCTTCGACATTTTCTTCGTTTTTTCAAAATAAAAACAATTTTTCGAAAAAAATCACTCTTTATTTCTGGTCTGGTTTCAGTTTCAAGTAATTTCGTTCAGAACTCTGGGAGAAAAATGGGTTGAATAATATTATGTAACTCGATCGATTATTGCTTCCCAGATAGCAAAGAAACGTTGAAGAAACGTTGAAGAAACATCGTTCTGGAAACCAGGAAACGTTGCTTGTTTAGTTTCGATCACGTTTCAGAAACGTTAAAATGTCCGCTGAGGTTTCAAATCCAACGTTTCTGAAACGTTTCAGAAACCATTATTCGAATACGTTTTTGACACGTTTCTGAACCGTTAACTCGAAACGTTTCTGAGACGTGTGGAACAGGGTTGCAGGTCGATTATGCAGAAGCTGACCACGCAGCTAACTTCAGAGCGCACCGAGCGTAGGTAGTATATCTATATATATTCGAATAAATATAGCCATACTAC